>BDMB01000024.1:1578985-1909042 GCA_016859785.1 Macrotyloma uniflorum
CAGAAGTTTGAAGGGAAATAATTACCTATATTAGATACTCCAATAAGATTGCAAGTAACCCAAGTTAAGGGTGATCAGGCAACTATATCAGTAGTACACACTTATTTCAAGAACTTTGTGCTGAATTGCATGCCATGCTTCATGAATGGAGGATGATGAGAACAAATGAGTTTAATTACTACGATAATATAATATTAGGAAGAAGAAAGGAATCATTATGTCATTTGGTTCATTATAATAAAAACAGAGAGACAACAACCTATGCATAATCAAGTGTTTTTGTTTTTACTTCCTCCCTCACCTTACCCTTTCAGTCTTTAAAAATAATTTCTAATCGACTCATCTTATCAATTTTTAATAAAATTTGTGTTCTTATTTTTTTCTAAATAAAATATATCAATATATTGAATTGTCAATTCATATCATCAGTTTCAACGGATTTCTCCACCAATTACTGGTTTGTCTTTATCCATTTTGTCATTTTTCCTTTCCCACTACAACCACTAATAACATTTGAAACGCGATACACAAAATAATTTAGTTTTTGTCTTTCTCTCCATCATAATACATATGAAATTTCTTATTTCTTATAAAATTAGTAGCAGATCTGTTCAGTCTTATTGTATAATAAATGGTTAGTCTGTATATAAATCATTTAGTTTTGCAGTGTTAATAAAAACTCCACTTGACGTTAAATTTATATGACAACATCTATTATTTGAAATAATGACTAGATTTATAAAATTTAATGCTAAGTATTTATATATATAATACAACAACTCTTTTACAGAATCACTCTAATATTTATATTTATTATACAAATCAATACAACCATACTCACCTCCCTGAAGGGACCACGCGTCGTGTTTGCTCTGCTCTCATGATAATCCCAAAAACACCAAAAAGGGGACCTCACCTCTCTAACAACCTACCACACATTTTCTTTCTCTGATCACAATATGGTGCCTGTTTTGAGCCTCCTTGAATAGCATAATACCAAACTGAACATTACAAAACAAAAAGACATCTCTTTATTTTGAGGGTATTGCAGTAAAAAGGGTGTCATTAACAAAGCCCGAATGTGTTCAAAGAGCAACTATTTTGAAAAGAAATAAACACAAACCAACCGACCAATATATTATTATTTTTCCATTCTAAGAAAAGTTTATGTTCAATTAAATTTAAACTATATTTCTTTTCCAGTTTTAGGTTTTTGATCCACGTAAAATCGAGAAAACCACTGACACAATCTTCTAATCAGATCAGCCACCAATTTGAATATACAAATCATACACTCAAATTTCAAATTCATAGGGCAAAAAAAAGAAATAATAATAATAATAAGCGATTTTTTCCTTCATCGTACGAAACTGAATGTATGCAAATTCTACTTTATTCCCAACCTCAATACATTTTTCTCATTCATCCACACGGTCAAATAAGGTATCCTACATTACATGATGGTAGTCGAAGTCCGAAATGACCATTTATTTCTTTGGCAATAGAATAGAATAAATAAACGAAAAAAACGAGCGAGTGTGCAAGACTATGATGAATATACCACCACTATGGTATGGGAATAGTCAAAATGAATATAAAAGACACCCCAAAGAAAAAAGTAGCATAGGAACACAATTCCTACTATATTAAAACAAGGAAAAAATATATCTCTTTTGACAAAATTTGAGCTAAACAACATAGTTCACAATAGGAACAACGAAAAAAGACGAATAAAGGAAACAAAAGGATGATGACCCAGATGCTTGGTTTCTTCGTCTTCAAGACACGCTCCACTATCTATAATAAGATGCCATGATATAAAGCATGACTACCGATGAAGTAGTGATTATCAACTCCTGCAGATATACCATAATGGTTGTCAACTTAACAGCAACACACACTGACTGACCAACGGGATACTAAATAGAATTGACATGAGCAATAAAAAAAATGGAAAATAAAACTACTCATAAGAGCGGTGTGTATATTATTTCCAGAGTTAATAAAAACTCAATGCATGTCATAAAATGTGTCATTGAAGAAACAACTTCTTTGTTATGGCAGACAAGAAACCAGAGTAGTCCCACCATCACCCGCAGACTAAGTTGCACATGTATAAATTTAGTTTAAATGTTTCAAAGATGACAGCAACACAAAACTGGTCCTCCATTTATAAATACATCAAATCAGTAACAAGATCAAATTGGTTTTAAAATTTCACATTTTAACACCAAATTGGTTTTTGAAGGAAAACTAATGCCACTAATTATCATCAAAGCAACAACCTTTGGAGGACCAATCTAAACTCATATATCTTCAGAGAACCAATATGGATGTTAATCGTATATATAATAAAAAATATAACATCATGGAAATTTTATATTGTAAGAGGGATGAACTAGCTGTTGAATTGCAATGACCAAAATGAATTCATGAAACATTAGTCGGTACTCTATTTCAAGAGGAAAAGTCCCTGACATTGCACCTGTGCTTCGTAAATTTTATATTATACATTCTATTTTCAAATGCTATTTAAGAAACATAGCCAATTAGCCAATGAACTCCTTATCCTAGTTAAGTATATCATAGTTCAATAGCAACCAATCCCTATACATCACATGAATTAAAAAATAATACTCATGTAACCAAGACATAGTTTTAAATCAATAACCATGATCGTGATCATTCATCTCTTTACTGCATTAGGCAAATCGGGAATAAAATGCATTTGGCAAGACAACTCGCATAAAGAATGTTCCAATGTTTCAAAGGCAAAAAAACTGCAGGGCATGCATCATATTATTCACAAGGATAGTGGATAGTTCTATCATGATATATTTAACGCCAGGAAGGACTGCTCTCATTTATTTAAAGTATACCTGATTGTTGTACAAAAGAGCAGGAATAAAACCACCTGCAAACTCAATTATGTTCAAAACAAAAGTATATGCCTGCAAGAGAAGAACCAGAAAGTATTAATATTTATTTGGAAACTTAAATAATTATGAGACATGCACATGCCAATGTTTGTAATGATGATTATAAGAAATAAAACTTTGGGCACATTCGTCAAGGATAATATTGAGTGACAAATAAAAGATTATCCAATTTCCATAAAGAAAACTACGACTAGTGGAGGTCAAACAGAGTACAAAATCAAAATTGTGTATATTGGGTACCATGATTTTTTTTTCTTTATAAAAAGAGATTCAATGAAGATTAAAAAGAACATAAATGATGCATCATACCGTGATGTATAACAATTTGGTTTCACATAAAGTAAAATAGGAAAAGAGGATAAAAAGATGATTGATCCTTCTCTCCCTTCTTTTCTCTTTCTTTTGTTTCAGGAAAAAGTCATATACATATATTATATCAGCTCTCTTGTTAATTAATGGTTACAGAAGCAAAAAATTTGGGATAGCGAAGGACTGATCCATGAGTCACACCAAAAGATCTAACGAATCATCATACCAAAGATGAAATAGCTACACATCCAAAAACCAGAGCCAGTGCTCTGAGCAGTCGTTTTCCCATGCGCAATCCTTCTCCTGTGTCTTCACCCTCTTCCTGTAGCCAACAATAACATGAACTATACAATTCTACTGATAATTCAACATGGTTCAAAAACAGAAAATTTTAAAATTTGACAAATCTGCTGTCATAGAAGATGAAACTCACATTATATATTCGGGTTACAGGAGATTCAAAGGCTTTTAACTTCTCAAAAAGCCTATAAACAAAGGCAAAGGCTAAAAACTGCAAAGGTTTATATTCAGCACTGCGCTTGACAAGGATCCATGCTGTCTGCAGACAGATGATAAACGATTCTGCTTAAATACTATATTTTAAAACATGACACTTGATATTTTCCAAAAAATAAAATAGAATAACCCTTTATATCCAACTCACAAAAACAGCAGATATTGCCAAGTTGATGCGTGTGTCATTTTGACTTGATTTAGTAAACCTGAAATTACATACAAAATAACATCAAAAGATGCAAGTAGCTGACAATAAAGTGATAGTGATAAGGGAATTTGAATAAAATGCAAAACACCAGAAATAAATGCAATCCATCTATGAAAGCAAGAAAAATGAGATTGTCCTTCCAAACTGTTGTATTCATAAAACATTTAAAAATAACTAATCCAAATAGATAAGATTCCAAGCATCATCTTTTAGATTAATCTATTTGACGACTTGATTAAGTGATTGTTTGATTCAACTTATTTTAGAAAAATATACACATGCTACAATGGATAGGACAAAGGATCTCAATCCCACGAGGGTAAGCTAACTCCAAAAATCCATCATTTATTTTTGTCAAGTAAAGCTTTTGAAATAGATTAGATTTGAACAAATTTGGGGTTATAATGGGGAGATAACTGTCATGAGGTAAAGCAACCTATAGTGACCCCAGCTCAGATTACTAGACAGGAAACATGTCAACCTAGAGAAGTTAAATATTAATTCGCCCATTAAAGTAAGAATTACCAGATCTTTCAGTAAACTAATGGTAGCAACAACAATATACAGCAACAAAACTACAATGCCATTAATAATAAGCAACACCAAACCTTGGCCCCCAAGGTAGAATTGGCTGCTTGTCAGCAAACTTGATCTCCTTTGAAACCTGTGTTTAGTTTAACACGTGATTAAGATTTGGAGATGCAAACAAAAACAACAAATTGGGGTCAAGGGCACTGCTTGCAATACACTCTCTAACACATTATCCCTCACACTTTATATTATTGGTTAAAATTTATTAGAAACTACAAAATTATAAGTGAAGCTCATTAAATATGGAGTGGAACCCATAGAATTACTTGATTTCTAATCAATTTCAGATAAAAGTAAAGAGTGTTTTCAAATGAGTGTCTTGCTAGCATTTCACTTGGGTCAAATGCTTGGGAAAAAATAGGCAGAAGGTACAATACATACTTAAATTAACATTTTTTTTTTCCACAAAAGTATCTCCTAGGGAGATAGTTGTGTGTTTTTAAATATCTGCTAACTACCCATTGTAAACACGAAAGCATTACATAGCTGAAAGCAAAAATCACGATTTTTGTGTAACTTTTTAATATCTACCCTTGCTAAGCATAAGAGATTTGCGTAGCTGGAGCAAAAATCATGTTTGTGTGGGTACACTCTGCACAGATTATCAGTTATTCTAAGACACGAATTGATAAATCATAATCCTAACAGCAGCCCCCATTATATATTACTCCCCCGCCCCCTTCTCACCCAGAGCAGCCCAAAGAAAAGAGTGAAAAATATCAAGAGTTAAAGATAATTTGGCATTACTTCCGCCAAATTCTTCATTGGCATAATTTATAGGCAGTCTGCGTTCATTTAGAGAAGGGGAAAATAGTCAAACGAGATGTTCTACAAAGTTATGGCTAATTCATCAAAGGAAGTTCAGTGAAACACATCCAACTAAATTAACAAAATAGCTTCAACGTCAAACAGGACTTAAACAAGAAGTATTTCATTGTTATCATGCCTTCAAGTTTTATGAGCGATTTTAAGTGTCCACAGCAAGAAAGATTCCCCTACATTACCTTAAATGATCCAAAAGTCACACCTTTTTTCCGATTAGACAATTGAGCCATCATGAGTTTGTCATATGCCTTTTCCAGCTGAATTATACATTCACAGCACAAAACACCCCACACATTAGTTCATTAAACTTTGAGAAAAAAAATCAAATATCAATAAACATCAGTATGAACCTCGAAATAAAGGAATAATCAGCCTCTTGTATCCCATATGTGAGTTTTAGTTTAGAGAACATGCATTATAAGTGTACTTAACAATTGTATACATAATGCACAGCTCATACATACTGTAAACTTCCAAACATGAATGCAGAAAATGAACCTCGCCCGTTTCAAACTTGGGTAATTAGTTGCCATGTCAGCAATGACAATGCAGACTGTTCCATAATATCATATTGTTGGAATGTCAATAGTTATTATGAAACCATTTTACACACAAAAAGAAAAAGTTGACCTACTCTGGAAGCAGTTGCTTCATCGCCACTCATCTCAGCCTCCTTCCTTTTTTTAGCATATGCTGCCTTGACCATGTCAAATTTCTCAATAGGGCTTACACCTAATACCTACATCACATAACAGAAACTCAGATACAATTCGAACAACTTCAAATTCCAAACTATGAACTAATTACAGAGTATATTTTACTCTTTACCTCATAAGGATTAAAGTCACCATCGGAATTAGAGCTTCCTGCCGCAGATGCAGCAGCACAGATAATCTTTCTATCACTCCATGCTGCTGCCTGGGGAAACCTGAAAATCGACACCGAACTGCATTTTGTTAACCCTAGAAATGAGCTACATGATAAGATAAACGCGTGGTATGCGAAAAACAAGTGAATTCGAAACGATAACTCAATTCATTCCTCGATTCTTACTAGTGGATAGAGAGAAAGAGAGAAATGGATGACCTGAGAGAAGTTGAAATTTTGGGACGGAGATTGTTGTGGGAGAAACTCAATTTGGGGCAGTGCAGTATGTTTGAGATTCCAAGAGCCATTACTGCAACGGTGCAATGTTATTACCTCTCAGTTTACGTCTCAATTTTGAGTTTCATAGGGTTTTGCTTTATCTTTCTCAATTTCTTCTTTCAAAGTTCCATTGTTGCATGCTTCCTCTAAATTATTTATTTTCATGACTATTAAAGTTAGAAAAAGAATGTTTATTATTATGAAATTAAAAAAAAAAATTATCATTTTCTAAAATAAATTAAACTAAACTAAACGCATATTAAAATACGTGATTCATTAAAAAAAAGTAAAACTATGACAACCAAAATAAACAATATTATATATGTATAAGAAATTGTAAATTTGTTAAAATTAATTCCTTAACATTTTTAATTAGTAGTTGAGATTCATGATTTTTCTAAGAAAAAATAATAATTTTATATTAAATATAAAAATCAAAATATTATTAATTTGAATGAAATTGTATAAAAAAATTAAGTAAAAATTGTATTCACGATTTTTAAGTAAAAATTCTTATTTTGATAATCAATTATGATATGGTGATCCACTTTCTCAAGATAAATTAATATAAAAAAATCAACCAAACAAGTAGTGATAAAAGCATGGGTTTAAAACCATGAAATAGTGAACTTGGAAAAAAAGCACTATTGATAAAGTTGATTGAGATAAGTGCTTATCAAATCATATATAATAATCCATAGTTGTACTTGTAACATAATTGACTCGTGAGATGGTAATTATCAAATTATGTGAATAAAAAAGTACTTCAACTTCTATTGATTATAAATATAAATTTAAAATTAGCACTAAAATATAGATTACAAGGAAAACATTATAATGAGAATTAATTGATTTTCTAAGGGATATTTTAAGAAAGATAAAAAAGATATAATTATCTAAATTATATCCAAAATGGACATCAAAGTTCGCGTGGTCTAATGGATAAGGCGCTCGCCTCCGGAGCCGGAGATTGCGGGTTCGAGTCCCACCGTGGACGGGAACTTTAATATTTTGATTTTTTTATTTAAATTCCAACATTAAAAAATATACTGTAAAAATAAATTTTAGAAAATGGAAATGGAAAAAAAAATGATACTAAAGGAAATAAATATGAAATTTGCATATTTTTTTTGTATTACGATAATACCTCCCCTACATATTTTTGAAATTGACAAATTAATTACTACTATAAATATTATTATTTTTTGTTTAAAAGTTTAGAAATTTCCATACAATTAATATTATAGATTTCATTCTATTTATTCGGCCAATTTCATTTTAAATATTAGTTGTATTACTATTAACCATAATTATCAGCAACATTCTCACTCTATTGGCTATAACATATAACTTTGTTGAAAATATTCAAATTATGGGAATAAGATAATTTTATACATAAATGAAATTCTATTAGATTAATATAAATTTCAGATATCATTGCCATGTTAAATTTTGTAAATAAAAAGGAAAAGACCCAGTAATAACTGTGATTGCAATGTTACATAATGACATGATAGAAGTTTAAACATGCAGGGAAAGTTTGTCTTTGCTTCAAACAACAGTCAAAAGTAAAATGTTCTTACTTTTGTTGTTACTGCCAACCTTTCTACAGCTTTTATTAGAAAATTATCCATTCAAAGTTTCCATCTTCTAATTTTTGCACCGCCAAAATGGATTACAAGTTTTGTACACAAACACCAATTAAGCTGAAACCAAAGGTTGATTTGACATCTATAAATTAATGAAAAAAAAATAATAAAGTACTAAGGAGTGAGGCAAACTATGTATCATGCAACCTAATAACATCCTAGATTTTCATTGTCTCATGATGTTTGGCCTGATTTGATGAATATATTGTACCAAAATTCCATTTCTTCACTTAGCTGACAAGAACTATGATTGTCCACAGTTTCTCCAGAAGTATCTGAGGTGACTGCACCGTAAAATCCTGTACCTACAACTGGTGGATTGATTGGATTCTTCCTTGAAGGTAAACCATAATTGGCAACCATTACATTTCCATAGACACTAGAGGCAGCACTTGAACTTGATGATGAACTATTTGCTTGTGCCTCTTGGAAGATATGTGATGAAGCATTTCCTTTTATGTGCACTCCACTTTTCTGGATCCTCTTCTTCAAATGGGTATGCCAAAAATTCTTTATTTCGTTGTCTGTTCTTCCGGGTAAGCTTGTTGCTATAGCAGACCACCTAAGCATCAAGGGGTGATATCACAGTCAAATTAATTTTCATCTCTTATTACTTCACCAAATTCAATCACATTCTATATAACATACTACGTGTTAATCACATCTCTTAGATTTAATCGTTAACATACTACATGCACGTAGAGAAGACAAATAGATAGAACTAGAAGACATAGAATGAATATGTATGTTATCAGGTGTCCACCTATTTCCAAGAATTTCATGCAGCTTTAGGATGGTATCTTCTTCTTCTTTGCTGAATTTCCCTCGTTTAATATCTGGCCTCAGATAGTTTATCCAACGAAGCCTACAACTCTTGCCACACCTCAACAAACCTAAACAACCATATCACATAATCATATGTTTAGCCTTTGCAGGTTTACACAGAAAATGTTGCTAACTAGGTAGCTAGAAGAAGTAAATGTAATTAGAAGAAGTTACCAGCTTGTTTAGGAAGGGCACGCCAGTTGCCATGGCCATATCGTTGAATATGAGAAACCAATATCTGATCTTCTTCGGCAGTCCAAGGTCCCTTCTTCAATCCCATTCTCTCACAACAAGGAGTCTTCATAGTCACAGGTTCACAGCACAACACAGTAATGTGTGTGTCCTTTTCTCTGTACTAAAATAACTTTGGTGGCTGCTTGAGGTGTTTCAAGGTAGCTTCGGGTCCTTTATTACTATACTAGGGAAAATGTGCATGTGGTCCAAATAAAGAGCATGGCTTTCAAAACAAAAGTGCATGATAGTGATCACATGATCGATGAGATCCCTTTTGGGGTGTTAAATTTCCAAAATAAAGCACGCACGCACACAGAGAGAGTTGAAATGAGGTTAAAAAAATATGCATATGGGGGACCTTAGGAGAGATTTGTAATAATGTATGGAGAAGAAACTGGTGGCACAATTTGAAATGGATTGAGAGAAAGTAAGATTGATTTGTAGACTCCAACTTGAAATGAGTTTCGAGGTTGCTTCTCTTGTAAACTTGGGTATCCTGTAAAGGGTAAAAGTAATGATTGTTTTGGAGAGATAGGTCAAAAGTAGTATGCGCGCGGCACGAACATTATGGACTTCTTGATCATGTCTTCCTACTGTTTCTGCCGCCTCTTTCCATTGTCCCCGTGAAGTGCTAGTTACTATCTTCAATCTAATGCTTTTTCCCCAATTTTAGATTTTTCCAGCCACACACATGGATCTTCTCATATATTACATTCAAAATTTGTTTTCATTTCACTAACTTTTAACCACTTTCAATATTACTATTATTTTTAGTTTGCATCAGAGTTTTAATTAATAACTACAATCACCACTGTTATTGAGTTTTACATTCAATTAAGAATAAGAGTGATATTAGCTGCTTTAATTGAAGTGTTATATTGAAATTAACTAAAAATTGAGGTTAAACTAAAGTGTCCTAAGTCACTTTTTTTCGTAAATTAAGCAACGATAATCATTTTATAATATTATTGTGATTAAGGTTATTAAACTTAAATTGGATAATCTTATAACGAGTTACGTTCGAGTTGAGAAAACCTTATCAACATGAGAAGAGAGTATTGAAAAAATCTTACATTGGATTATCTATTAACGAATTACGTTTGAGTTGAGAAAACTTTATCAATATGAGGGGAGGGTGTTAAGAAAATCTCACATTGACTAAAAATGAGTCATTTTCGAGTTAAAAAAATCTCACATTGACTAAAAATGAGTCATTTTTGAGACGTTAACTTAAAAATTATAAGACCAAAATATAATATATAAATGAAGAGTAAACTTCATATTCTAAATTAATTTTATGATAAATTATTGCGATAAATTAAATTCATAATTATTTTCTACACTATTAGAGTAGTTACTGTGTATATAGAATTTTCTTTATTGAAATTTATTTTTTTTAGAATCTCTGTTGCTAATATTCTTACACACATAAAACATTGAGCTTACTGTAGGAGGAAGGAATGAGGCGACAAATGTGACGCACTAGACATTGAATCCATGTAAATGCTCTTTATCTTCTTCTTTTCATTCATTCATTTCCTTTCTTCTTCTACCTTTTTCTCAGAGGCATCCTATGAACATGTCCAAATCTATCTCCCTCCTGGTCCCTCTTTCAAAAGTAGGTAACTGGTTTTTTCAAGCAAAAAATTATGATTTCTAGAAAATATTAAAACCATAAATTAACTCTTCTATTTTAAATATTTTTATTCATCGTTTCTTAATAAAAAAATATATTTTACTACTTATTTTATATATTTAAATCAAAAGTTCTCTTTATGATAATATTTTTAAATTAATTAAATTTACAATAGCCATGCACCAAAATTAGTCACGTTTGAAAAGGGTATGTCGGCATGCCATGTCAAAGTAATGAAATGAAAGTGAAAAAAATGTTTTATTTTTATTTATTTATTTAATAATAATAATAGTTCAAGATTTGATAGAATAATCTGTCTCCGTATCTATTTGCGCTAATTAACGTTTAGCGTAGGTCAAATCATGATGACAAAGGTTGACTTTAAAAAAAAAAAAAAACTTATTTTTCTTCTATGATTACGCCTTCAAATAATATATTAATTAATGAAATAAAACATTTATGCATATCTCAATTCCCAAAACATTGAACTTGGACCACTATTGCAAAACTCAAACAATCACATGTTGTTCCCCTTTATTTAAATTTAATTAGAAACATTTTTAATACAATTAAGTTTGAGTTATTTATAATATTTAACATCATATTTTACATTCAAATATGTAAATCAGAAAAATAATTTGAAAATAAAACAAACAAAGCCAAAGAAAGAGTTTTCAGCTCAGTTAAAGTAGACCATGCATCTTTCTTATGCATAAAAAAATTAGATCATACTACAAGAGAAGCTTTAGTTTTTTTTTTGGTATTTTTGGTATTATAATAAAAAAATCCAGTTTATTTTTAATTAAATTAGAATAAAAATCCATTTTATTTTTAATTAAATTAGAATAAAAATCCATTTTATTTTAATTAAATAAAAAAATTCAGTTTATTCTTAACTAAAATAGTTTTAAATTATTTTTATTAAAATTAGAAGAAAAAAAAATATTTTTAATTACAGCAAGTTGTAGTAAATGTTTAAAAAAAAATATATGGACAAATTTAGATAATATTAATTTTAATTATTCATATTATATATATAAATGAAAATAAAGGAAATAAAATTGGTTTTTAAAAATTGTATTTAGTCATTGTTATTTTTCTGCCAACAATCTTTCTTCTTGCTCTTTTGTTTTATCTCTCAAGTTTTCTATATTGAGAAATAATTATTTTTGCATATATATATATATATATATACATATATATATATATACATATATATATATATAAAGATTATTTTCTCAGTTTTTTTTAAAAAAAAAAGGCATGTAAAGGTATGATAATAAGAGAAAAAAGAATCCAAATATGTTGGCACCTAAAAATCCTGTCTATCATTTATATCTATTTTTTTTATTTTATCTTCAGCTAAATTAAAAAGTGTATGATCATTTATATTTTTTTCTTCTTGTCCAAATATATAATTAAACTATGAATTAAAGAGAAGGATTTCAAGGGACTCTTGTCTTAGAAAGGATTACTATCTATGATATGACAACAATTGCATAAAAGAAATGTTTAGTAATGTTTTGAATGATATAGATGTTATGATTTTTTATGTTTAAGGTATATCAAGATATAGAGATGCCTATCCCATTAGTTTTAAACTCAACAACTATATCGGAATAAGAAATAATTTGGATTAACAAGATAAAATAAGAGATAAGATGAAGTAATTATATCATATTATAGTATACAACTAAATATTTGATGGCCACCAAATAAGTGCTTAGACTTCTCATGGTGTTGAAATTGTATAAATAATGCCTCTACGTTTACAATGCATGCCAAAAGTTGGTTGACTTTGTACTTAAGATAAAGATATATAGCAGTTTGAGTTGAGACTCTATGCAGTTGCTAATGATTCTTTTCTGCCACTATCATACTCAAAACTGCAGCCATATCTTCTTTCAACTCAATTCTGAAAACATTGATCACCTTGGTCAACTTTTCTTTTTATCAGTATTTGTGAACTTCAGTATCAGATTTATTTGCAGAAGAGACTGGTTTTACTTCTTAGTAATTCAAACATTTGCTTTACTTTGTTAAATGACCTTGAGATTAGACAAAAAGAACTTTGCTTAATGAGATTTAGCATTTTCTTACCTTTTTTATAACTGTTTTTGTATATTCTAAAACATGTTTGTGAACTTTGGCACATATGCTCATTCAATGTATCCTGTTTTTCTACCATACAAATTAAAAACTTCAATAAAGTTACTGGCACAGAAATGCTTCTGGTAGAAGGAAAAAGTTTAGTTTTTTAGAAATATAAAGTTGAAAAAAATGTCTATAATGTTTGGTTTACATTTTAAGAAATAATATTGTTAGCAAATAAGATATTCCAAGTATGATATTCTGTTAAATTTCCTGCAAAAATATAGGTGAGAAAGTATATTTCTTGAATTAAAATAAAAATTTCAGTGACAAAAATATCATATTACTCTTATTAAACCATTTAATGTAGTGAAGAATTAAATATTTTAGTAAAAATAATACATTATTCTCTAATTTAAAAAAAAAAAAAATATATATATATATATATATATATAAATATTCACAGGAATGTTTTTAATTAACCAAACAGAATGTAAACATTTATAGGAATTATAATTCCTAAGATTCATAATGCCATATATGAAAAAAAATTCTCTAATATCATCTTATTCAATATTATGCATTGTACAAATCCAAATAGAACACTAACAGATTAAAATGCAGAGACTGGGATTGATAGATAAGATTAGAGATATAAAGTATGGTTCCTTTGTTACTTTAGAAACTTACTAACAGTAAAGAGCAAAGTCCGAAATTGAGTCAATCTGAAAAACTTAACAGGAGAGAGGAATCACTAGTCCTGTGTATTGGTATGTTCTCCATCTTCAGAATCATCATATTCTGCCTCAAGAAGCTCCGCGCGAACTGATGGCACGCTCCTTAAAAGTTGGTCTTGTTTCCATGATTTTTCAAGTCGTTCCCTTTCCTCTAGTAATGCAATTTTTGTATGGCACAAGAAGTTAAGGAGCTACATACTATCATTCTTCTATATGCTTTCTACTACTTATAGCATGTTTGGTTACATTTTGAATGTGATTTTCAGAAACTAAGAAGTGTATTTGGTTTTGCATCTGATCAAATTAAACATGGATCTATGATATACATTAAAACAGAAACTACTTTAAATATCTTCCACTTTCACATCCGAAACATGGATTTAAGTCTCCCAAATGTGGTTCTTCTATTCTCAATGTGTTTCAGAGCATGCAAGATTATCTTGAGAGCATAACATAGCATTTTAATGTATCATGTATCAATCACTTTTATACTCAGTAAGTAGGAATGTGATACTAGAATGAATTCATATGATCATTAGCTTCCATATAAAACATAAAAGGATATTCTCTATTTCGTCCTCTAAGATTTGCACGGTCAATTTGATTTTGCAAATGGACCAGGCGTGTTTCAATCCTCTGACAAGAACAAAATCATAGAGTGAGGATTGTCAGAAAAACAATAATATATGGAATATTTTACAAACTGGTAAATCAACTAATACTAAAACCATATTACATATAAGTAGAAGAAAGTGAACTACACAAGAGTTTTGTTGCACATGTAACATATCTCCCGCTCGGAACTTTAGTACAAGAGTATTTTGGGCTTGTAGTGAAAATGATGCATGTATATGTCCATTTTTACCATGTGTAAATTAAACCATTCTATTGATGAACAAGAGTGGCAAGAATCATACTGTGACCTCTAGGTTGTAAAATCTCACGAATCAACTAATGAAATAGCCTAACTGATTGAAAAAACATAAATAGTTACATATCTTAACATGATATTGGTAAAAGAGTTAGATGAGTAGAAGGTGAAAATCATAGTTTGGCTACTGTATTTGATGCAATGATATCTATGTATTCAATTGATAGAATCCAGAAAATGCATCTAAATTAGTTATTGATCAGAAATTTTGAAACAAGTAGAGGAAAAATGATAAATGTTCACTTAGCAGAGTCAGGGATGCATACATGTTTTGTTATATCCTCGTGAAGACTTTCAGCCTTTTCTTGAACCTCAGCCTGCCAAACGCCAATGGGGTAAAAGCAAAGTAGTTACAACTGTTATTTGCAATATATTGAATGAAAAGAATCTAGTCCCTATGGTAGAGATATGATTTGATTACATTAAATAGGTCTCCCTATTTAATGTAATAAAATCATATCTCTAATACCCTTTATGTCTTTATTTCTTTTAAGAAACCAACAAATGCAATAAATTTTCTTGAATTTAATAAAATATTTATGAAGACATCTCCAATGTGAATAACTCACATGTTATTTCTCACATTGAAAAATATAAAATGTGGATCTTATTGTACCATATCATCATTAAGCGACTCATATCTAACTTTATTCCAATAGAAGAATTATACTACACAGACAAAAACTGATACAAGAATAAGTAGTAGAATTATGGTTTCCAATTAACACTATTTTCCAGATTTTTAATACCTAATTCAGATAGTCATCATTCGAAAGATAAAACATATGTTCTTTATGTATCAAATAACTTACAACAGTTAATTTTGGGAGCAAGCTGGCTTTCACTTTTTGCTGAAAATCCTCACATTCTTGCTGTAAGCAGAATAACACAATTGGTATGTAATGTATTCTAGGAGAATGAGAGAATCAATACTTAAAGAATGTAACAATCAAATAATTTATAATGCAACTATGCATTGGAAATACTTGGAAAGATGTCTTTCCAGTTAAATGTTTACAGTTGATTCCATGAAAATAATAACAGGCTCAGCGCAAGTCATTTACCTCTGTGAACTCTTCATCAGATAGCTCTGAAATGGGAATGGCCTTAGCCGTTAAGGAAACTTGCAAGAGAGTTCTATTTGACATTTCTTCAAATTCAACACCTAGAAGTTAAACAAGAGAATGGTCAATCATTTAAGAATTAACATATACAAAAGAGGCTAGAGCTACATTAAGAAATATAAAGTAACTTAACAAAAGTAAAAAATGGAACTGGTGAGCACAAAGTATCAGATCCGTATGCAATTTATTACCTAAAACTCTCACGAGATGGTAAGACTTCCTTTGCCTGGAATCATTGGAATCCACTCTGGCTCGGACGAAAGTTCCAACAATCTTACCCAAAAAACTTTCAGGCTGTTTAGATAACTCTAGCACCAAACTTCGTTTTAGATAAATGAGGTTTATATTATATGCAGAAATGGATGCAAAGTGGCTATATTTGATAAAAAAATCCCCCTTTCTCGATGGAGGTTTTCCAATTAAGCTTGACAATGAGCTTCCAATGCGTGTGTTCTGATCACTGAGATGCTTGTTTATAGAACTGTTTCTGATTTTAACATCATCTTTATCCTCAGATGAATCGTCCAGTGTTTTGGCAAAGTGAAACTCAAGTAGAGAATATATATCCCTTTTTGAGACAACTTTCTTTCTAAATATAGGAAACAACGTATCATCAGGGAGGAACTTCCCCTTGTATCTAGGATGATCAAGATTTTTCTCCTTAATGTATTCATCTATGAGAGAATTCACAGCAGATTTCGTTAATGGTTCAGTTTCATATTTCCCAATGGATGAAAGGAAGCTAATAAGAGATTTTGATCCCCATCCCACAAACTCCTCTGAATTGATCCTGTTCCGTTTGGCTGGCTGGAGAGCTGGCTTAATATCATCATCACTAGTCCATGAGATCAAATCATTTTCTTCTTCTTCAACTTTACTAACTTTTCTATGATGCAGGAAACTTCTAAACTTTTTGTAGTCGGTCTGTGAAGCAAAAGTATCATCACAAATCAATCCTTCTTTCACCTTGTTGTGTACTGCTTCTTCACCTTTACTAATTCTTTTATGATATAGAAAACGTTTAAACTTTTTGTGGTCCGGCCCTGCAGCAGAAATATCATTACTAATCAATCCTTCTTTTAACTCATCTTGTACTACTTCTTCTTCTTCACCTTTACACTTTTTGAAGTCGGGCTGTGCAGCAAAAACGTCGTCACTAGTCAGTCTTTCTTTTACCTTAATAATTTCCCAATATTCCTTGAATAAACATTCATATGTTTCTCTGTCACTCAGGGTTATTTTCTTCTGTAATGAGGAAACCAGTTTTCGAGGTCAAAGCATAGATAATCTCTCAAACATAAAAAAGAAAAAGGGACAAGCAATATTTGTATAATATGATCCAACTAGTAATACACCAATCTGATTAAATCAGTATTGTTGTTCCGAACAAAAAAAATGGAGACCAAATTTAGTTATAATAGCAGCAAAGGTAACAAGGAAACCAAATTTGGTGCACTCCCGCGATCATCAAGAATGGAAACAAGTAAGTGAATTTGTTAAAAATTATTCAAATTTTCATTATCACACTTACCCCATTCGAGTCATGGTCTAAATTGTGTTCTATAATCTCCATTAGCTTCCAACAGTTTATGCATAACCCTTTTACCCCTCTAACAACAGTAAATTCGTCTGAGAAAGCAAAGCATTTTCTGCACACACCATTTGGACAGCCAAGGCAATAAAACTTCGAAGGTTCATTGCATTCAAAGCAAACATGTCTACCTGAAAATATAAAGAAAAAAAAAATCAATGTATTTTCAACTTTATTTGCATAAACCTCCCACTACACTTTATCACTCCCCAAAAGAAAAATGCACTAGAAAATTTCAAAATAAATGAAGGTAGTAAAATAGAATCTATCCCCTCCCCGTATGATATAACAAAAACATAGATTCCAATCCAATACAAGCAAAACATTACTTTTATATTTTTATCATTAGATCGACCTCAGATAAGGATAGTAATATATATTGCATGCAGAAGGCAACTAATACATTAAAGAACAATCCAACCAACTTACCACAAAACCAAGATTTTACAGTGTCAAAAAGAGCAGCATCCTTTCCAACACAATTGGGGTGATAAACTTTCCCACAATTCCTGAAAAAAAATAAGCAAGTGTTGATTAATACCCATTAATTAATAAACACCAAACCAAGTAACCTGCTTTGGTAAAAAATAAAATAAAATAAAAAAGACTCACGGGTGATCACAAATGATCATTTGTCCACCATCCTTGCATTCAAAACACCACTCCTCGGCCTGTTCTTCCTCTTTTTCTAGAAAAGCTGTTGTAGCCTTTTCTATGTTCTTGAACATTGTGATTGTGGTGTGCAGATAAACAAAGAATGTGTCAAAATGGTTAGCTGTGGTTACACTCTCAGATTGATTGTGCAAAAGAAAATAGCTTTTTGGTAAAAGAAGATAATTAAGTATTAATAGGGAAAGAAAAACATTTGAGACCAAAAAGATTAGGTCAACTGATTGTCGCTGCAATCTCCAAGGACCAATGCATGTGTTCCATTGGATTTAGACGAATTAGTCTCTGATGCACAAATAAAACTTCCCCATTGGTTTCAATTGCGGTGAGAAAAAACTTTAAAGACATAGGAATAAGTGTTCTTGAGTATGTAAATTATATTTTAAATTTATAATGAAAAATTTATGTTATAATGTAAAATTACTTTTAACTATTATCAAAATCTTTTTAAAAATATTACTAAATTTTAATTTAAAAATAAATAAATATATATATATATATAAAAGATAAAAGAGCCATAAAAATAATTAAGAAATTAAATATTAAAGCTAAAATTTAAAAGAAAGAAAAAACAGTTCAGATGATTGAAAGTCAAAATATTTATTAATTGTTATATTAGTGTGTGAAATTTAACATTTAAGGAAGAGGACCAAAAAGGAAAGAAAATATAATTTTTTTAAAATATATTCTAATTTATAATATAATATACACATATATATATTTAATTTATTCTTTTATCATTAAACTGATTCATCACTATATTTATTGTAGCAAATATAAATTTGAATTAAGAATTCTTATAATATTTATATTAAGTAACTGTATATAAAAAATATTTTCTTTCCAGATATAAATATTTTTATTAATAATTATATTAATTAAAGTCAATATGATGTTGAATATTTCAACATTAAAATTGATTACACAACTATATTATTATATATCTACAATATTCTTCTCTAAATATAAATATTTTATATTTATTAAAGTAATATTATTAATATTATTAATTTATATTGTCATTCAAATTAATTTATAAGAAAAATATAAATAAATATTCTTATTTATTTATATTTTTAAGATTCTTATTCAAGTTTACAATAAATTTAAATTAAAAATTCTTACATGATTTAAGATTCATTCATGAATCTTGTTATTAATAAACATAAAGATCAGATTTATTAATTTAAATGTATGAATGATTTAATTAATATGATGTATGAATATTTTAAAATATTAAATTAAAAAAGTTATAAATAAGAAAATAATTTTTAAAATTTTATTTAAAAATAAATATTATCTCTAAAATTTGTTTTTTTTTCCGATTTTGATTATATTTTTTTTAATACCTGAACCTATTTTTCAACCGTTAATAACGAATAGAACAAGATTATTTAATCAAAAATTTATTTTAAATAAATTTTAATTTTTTTAGTTCAGACTTTTATAAGTAAGGTTATATTGGGTATTCAAAATCAAACTATAAAAAAATAATTCAAAATCAATTAAAAAATAAAATTAGATTAAACTCAAACTTAGTTTAAATTTTTTATTTTAAATAAAAAATTAAATCAAATTAAACAAAATCATTTATTATATTTAAATGTAAAGTTATATTTTTAAAATTAAATAATATTTTATAAATATTTCGTAAAAACTATTTTTATTATATTATTTACAAAAATATATAAAAAAATATTTTTATAATATTTTTTTAACCTTATTTTTTTTTATTATCTTAATTATATTTTAAATTATTTTAATTTTTATTTAAAATATATTTTTTTATTTATAACTTTCTCACTCTTTTATTTATCAATTTTTTAATTTCATTTTTATTAACTTCTATACATTAACTAACTTTTATCTTCTCCTAATTAAATTTTAAAAGAATATTTAATTTATATCAATTAAAATAAAAAATAAAAACTTATTAAAAAATAAAAAATATATACACATTATCTCTGTATTTTTTAATATTTATATTTATAAAATAAGATAAAAGAATTTGTATTATAATTTTTAATTATAATATTTATAAGACTAATTGAAATTAAATAAAAAATAATAATTATAAAAAATAAAAATCATAAAATATTTATATATTTAACATATTTTCAATATAAAATATGTAATAATTTTTTATGTTAAAATTTTTTTATGTAATAATTTAACAAATTAAAAATTTTGTAATGATAAAACCATACAAATCAAGTTACAATATATTAATTTGGTTTGATTTAAATTTTATGTTAAATTAAATCTATCCAAACTTAATAAATTTTATTTTTATGTTTATATGTCGTAAATAAATGACAAATTTTTACTAGTTTAAGTTTATAATGATATAATTAATTTATAAAAATTATGTTTTTGAAATTTAAGTTAGAATGTATTTATTTCAACATCTTAGTATAAAATTAAATAAATTAAAATAAAAAATTTAAGATAAGAAAAATTAGTAAAAAGTATTAAATTATAAAAACGTGTTTTGATAATTAATATTAAAAGTATAAAAATAAGTATT
The DNA here is from genome assembly GCA_016859785.1 of Macrotyloma uniflorum. Classification (NCBI taxonomy): domain Eukaryota; kingdom Viridiplantae; phylum Streptophyta; class Magnoliopsida; order Fabales; family Fabaceae; genus Macrotyloma; species Macrotyloma uniflorum. The sequence goes on from BDMB01000024.1 coordinate 1,599,534, forward strand.
AAGAGGTGTGTTAAATAATTGTATTGAATTAAGAGATTTGTTTAAGATATTAGATTGTAAAAATTAAAAAAAGTTATATTTTTTAACATGTAATATATAAGTGAATAATTATAATTTATGTACTTTAAATGTTACTATATTACGAATCTAATTTATAAAATATTAAAATAAATTTAAATTTAATGATAAAGATGAAGAATTATGTTATTATGTTAAATTGTGAAATATTAGTATAAGAACATACAAAACAATATAAATATTTGATGAGTGTATGATATAATTTTATAATACATAAAAAAAGTGTGATGATTTAAATTATGAAACAATGTCTAAATAATAAATTATAATGACTAAGTTGTATACATTTGTATTAGATAATGTTATTGAATTATTAATTCATTTTAAATGATTTTGATATATGTTATTTTTATTTGATAATTGTGTTTTATATCCTAGTAAATAATATTTTAGAAAATAATAGTGATAAAATAAAAGAAGATTACAAATAAAATTAATTTAATGAGTTAAACATATTTTAAATTTTGATGTAAAATTTATATATGAAAAATCATAAACTAAATATTGTATATTTATATATAATTGAACACATTAGAAGGAGATCTTATCATATTTAACATGAAAAAATTATTTATAAATTTAAATAATTTGTATATACAAATGTATTAAAATATGAATCTAATAATATGTATTTTAAAAATCAAGATATAATCCATAAATATACAAAAACTATAATAATTTAAAAATAATAATCTCAATATTATATACATGTAAATGATATTTAACTGATGAATAGTTTAAAAATAATTAAAAAATAAATAAAAAGTTATCTTTTGATTGTCTGAGATTTTTAAAATTCATGAAAAAATTAAGGAGTAATAAATAATTTTTTTTTTTATTAAAATTTAAAGGATGCAACTTTGTATTAAGAAGGAAGATATATATCTCTTTTCACTTGTCTAAAAAGTAATTTTTTTTAATGAAGAATAAGAGAATATAATTGATGTTCTGAAAATCGATTCTACTTTTCATAATATATATATATATATATATATAAATAAAGTTAATAATATATATATATATATATATATAAATAAAGTTAATAATATATATATATATATATATATATATATATATCAATAAAATTAAAGTTAATGAGATTTCATAATTTATGTTTTTTTTAAGATTTTTTATCTTCTCTGAATTAGAAAAAAGGAAGATGAAAATCCTAATTAAAGAAAAGCAACACCATTTATATTATATTCGATTACTTTTTTTTTTCCTTTAAATAACATATTTTAAATATATATAAAAATGTCATTATTTAATAAACAATTCATTATTTAAAAATGTCAATAAATATAAAAGTAAAAATAAGTTTACAGAGAGATTAAGATATAGAAAAAACTATTAAGAACAAAAACAAAATTTACAAAATTATTAAAAATAAAAACAAATTGTTAAGAAAAAAAATATATTAATCTTATTTGGTCAATAAATAATTTTTTTACAAATAACTAAAAAAAAATATATTGAGATAAGAAAAATCCACAAAATAAAAAAATTATTTAAGCACAATGTAATTAGTTTTAACATCATATTTCATTAAATGTGCATGTGCATATATTTTATTAAAGATTTAATCATTTATTGGTGAAACAATAGTTATAATATAAACTTTATTATTTGAAGTACCTCATTTAAGTTATGTTCGTGTTTTCGTGATTATTAATATCTTTGACCCTATGCTCTATTGTGCTTCACTTTTCCAAATTCTTTCACTGAGTGAAACTTGAAATATTAGTTAAAAATATTCAAACCAAACTTTACCTTAACACTCTGTTAAGTTAAATATGAATGATAAAATCTTAAAACAAAAGACAATTCATCAATGATTTGAGTTTGGATGGTGAAATTAAAAGTGAAATTGTTTGAAAGAAGTATTTGAAGGTACGCATAGATTGATGGGTGATGATGTACTCTTGTCAACCCAGTAACTGGGTGGGGTGAATCATATTGTCTTCAAATATTTTTATTAAATATATATTTTTATTAAATCTTTAATAAATATTTTAATTTAACTTATGCATAATGTTTTAGAATTGGAGATTAAATATAATTATTTTATGTTTATATGAGAATTATAATTAAAGAAAAAAAAGAATGAAAAATAGGGGGAGACCCACTTAACAGTAGAGCGCGGGATGTTGGGGAGGAACCTCCGAGTCAGAGTGGAGGACCGAGTCGTGACCGATTCCGTCCTCTTTTCTTTTGAGTCGTCTCGTGTTGTCATTTCTCAGCATTAATGGTCCCTCCCTTATCAATCCATCCTCACCCTTGGATCTCATCTCTCCCCTTTCATTCCCACCGTTCGATCTTCTCCCTTTCTCTTTCTCTCTCTTTCTCTCTCCCCTTTCTCCCAATTTCAATTTCAATTCGCAAGAGTTTGAACTTCTCTGAAGAACCCTAACCATCACAACCTGCTCCTTCAACAACCCAACACATCCTCTCTCAACTCTTGAGATCGCAGCCGCAACTCAATTTCGCCTCGCCTTCTCGCACTACTCAGGTCTTGGATTCTTCTTTCCTCTGTTTCTTAATTCCTCCCAACACAACCACGCGTCAATCTTATTCTCTTCTTATCCTTCCTAACTCTTTGTTTTTTCTTTCTTTTTTTGCTTTCTCTGTTCTTCCTTCCGCTTCTGATTTTAATTTATGTTTTACGAACAATATTTTTGTTTGGAAGCGGTTACAATTGGAGACGTTTTGTTTAATGGACAAACTCTCAGTGAGTTTAATTGTAAGTCTTGTCGCTCCGTGCTTATATCTTTGTTCGGTTGTTTAGGCTCAGACTTGTTTTGTATGCAGATTTGATTGGATCGGCTGGCTTCATACTTAGGCTCGGGACCAAAATCGGAATTTGGAGCGAAAACAGTTCTCCAAATCTTGCTTTTGTCGTTATTGTTTGTAAATCGCTAATGCAAGTGAAGTAATCTGTTGTAATTTGATAGTGGAGGTTGGTTCATTGTGGCAGGGGAAAGGAGGGTTGGAATTGGGCAACAACTAAACTCGGATTACCCTTTTTTTGTTGTCTTCCCTTGTCATTGGAACCGTGGAAATTGTTGATTTGAGTGTTTAAGGCAAGGCCAAGGTATGCTTCAAGTCTATGCTGTTTCTGCCTCGTAACTCAAGGTGTACGGATCATGGAAGCCAACGGAATCATTCATGATAGTAGCCTAGGAGCTGGGAGAAGAGATAAGAAAGAGGTGGGAGAGAAATCGATGGAAGATTTAAGTAAATATGCACACAGTCCTGCTCACTTGGCTGTTGCCAGGCGCGACCAAGCTGCCCTGAGGCGCATTGTTGCAGCCCTTCCTCGGCTTGCTAAGGCTGGGGAGATCAACACGGAAGCTGAATCTCTTGCTGCTGAACTTCATTCGGATGAGGTTTCTGCTGTTATTGATCGCCGTGATGTTCCTGGTAGGGAGACCCCTCTACACCTTGCAGTGCGACTTCGGGATCCAGTGTCTGCTGAGATTCTGATGGCTGCTGGTGCGGATTGGAGTCTACAGAATGAGCATGGTTGGAGTGCTCTCCAAGAAGCAGTGTGCACTAGAGAGGAAGGTATTGCTATGATTATTGCACGGCACTATCAACCTTTGGCTTGGGCTAAATGGTGTCGTAGGCTTCCCCGCATTGTTGCTTCAGCGTCCCGAATTCGTGATTTTTATATGGAGATAAGTTTTCATTTTGAGAGCTCTGTCATTCCTTTTATTGGGCGAATAGCTCCCTCAGACACTTATCGGATTTGGAAGCGAGGGTCTAATCTCCGTGCTGATATGACCCTTGCTGGTTTTGATGGCTTACGCATCCAAAGGTCGGACCAGACATTTTTGTTCCTTGGAGAGGGCTATGTTGCAGAGGAGGGTAACTTAACTCTTCCACCTGGTTCTTTGATTGCTCTTTCACATAAGGAGAAGGAAATCACAAATGCTTTGGAAGGAGCTGGTACACAACCAACAGAGTCTGAAGTTGCTCACGAAGTTTCTTTGATGTCTCAGACAAATATGTATAGACCAGGTATTGACGTTACTCAGGCTGAGCTTGTTCCCCATTTAAATTGGAGGCGGCAGGAGAAGACTGAGATGGTTGGGAGTTGGAAGGCAAAAGTTTATGACATGCTTCATGTGATGGTTAGTGTGAAATCAAGGCGGGTTCCAGGTGCTATGACTGATGAAGAGCTTTTTGCTGTGGAGGATGGAGAAAGCATGATAAATGGGGAAAACAATGACGAATATGATGATGTATTAACTGCTGAGGAAAGAATGCAATTAGATTCTGCACTACATATGGGGAACTCTGATGGTACATACGAGGATGAGGAAAATGGAGCCTTTGATGGTCAAGAAAATGGTTCTGCAGCTTCCTGTGAGAATTCTGAAGCCAATGGCATGGTTAAAGAAAAGAAGAGTTGGTTTGGTTGGAACAAGAAAAGTTTGAAGAGCAGTGATGACCCTGAGGATTCCAAAAGTGTGAAGAAAAATTCCAAGTTTGGCTCAGAAGGCAGCAATCAGAGATCTGCTGATCAGCAAAAGTTGGTATCTGAGTCTCTGAAGGAGGATAGTGGAGACACTAAGAAGGGAAAAGATAAAAACAATAAAAAGAAGAAGAAGAAAGGAACAAATACCGACTCAAAGAACGAGAGTGAGTATAAAAAAGGTTTAAGACCTGTGTTGTGGTTGACGCCAGATTTTCCTCTGAAAACTGATGAGCTTCTGCCACTACTTGACATCTTGGCAAATAAGGTTAAGGCTATCAGAAGACTAAGAGAACTTTTGACAACTAAGCTTCCTCATGGAACTTTTCCTGTCAAGGTAATCTAAATACCATAATCACTAGTTTACATTTAATGCACTGTTTACAGTCTTGCAGTACAGCATGCCCATATTTCCTATAGCTGGTTTTTGTGGGCAGTGAGTCATCTAAAGTTGCTTAGTATACTGAAAATGCAAAATGATATATGTATGCATAAGAAATATCATAAAAAGTCAGCATAGTTAACTAATCTGGTAAACTTAATTTGAATGTTCATATCCATTAGTTCATGTGCACTCATAAAAAACGGTGAGAGAACCAAAACAGAGAGACCGGATAACCAGAGGACAAAATCAGAACACATGAAAGCAGAACCTCGACACGGAAGCCCAAAGTCTGATTTTCTTTTTTGCAAACTGGGTTGTTTAACTCAACCCACAAAACGTAGCTGCACTAGCAAAAAATTAGCTTGCTAAATATTTATGATCTCACAATCTTACTAGCAAGATCAGTGATTTTGCTCTTATCACAGCTCTGCGCCCTCCAAAACACATAAGATTGTCTGGTTTTACAACCTTTTTCATGATTTTGACAACATTGGCCTATATATACATACCTAACGCACATTTGAATTTTTCCTGAAACTGCCAAGTTACTCAGGTTGTACACAACTTTGATGAGATTCTGACTGACACGGGTTTATCTTTTTCTGTTGTTTCTTGTACTGATATTTATGCATGAGTAGATTGTAGGTGTCTTTTGAGTAAATAATATCATTCACATGATACACCTGTACTGTTAATTGTTCTTTTAAGCTATGTCAACCTATTCTGAAATGATTCAAGACTGTATCCTGTGCAAAGCCTAGATTTGCTGCTATTGTCTGGAAAAGACGGTGAACTTGAGGTGTTTTTCCAGATTTCATGTTTCTCCCTTTCTGTTTGGCCGTTGGGAGACACGATTGGATGATTATCACACTTAGACTTTGTTCATCGCGGATTAGTTATACTTCAGTTTTCCGGGAATTAGATGATCAGCGACGTAGCTTAACTACTGCAAAGAAATCAAATTTTGTTTGAGTGTTTGTGCAGTTTATGCCTCATTTCTACCAATCTGTTACTGTTTTACCCACACATTTTTCAGCATCCGTGCTGTTCTTTTTAAAAGCTTCTGGTTTTAATGATAATAACCTCTGTTACTCAGGTTGCTATTCCGATAGTTCCTACCATCCGGGTCCTTGTCACTTTTACGAAATTTGAGGAGCTTCAGCCAGTGGAGGAGTTTTCAACTCCACTCTCCAGTCCAGCACATTTCCATGATGCCAAATCGAAGGAATCAGAGGGCTCTAGTTCGTGGATTTCATGGATGAAAGGAAGTCGTGGGGGGCAATCCAGTGACTCTGATAGTCACAGATATAAGGATGAAGTTGATCCTTTCAATATACCTGCGGACTACAAATGGGTGGATGCCAATGAGAAGAAACGCAGAATGAAGGCAAAGAAAGCGAAAAGTAAGAAACATAAGAAGCAGCAGACAGCGGCAAAAGGTGGAGATGGAGTGCATCAAAGAAGCGAGGACGTAGAGGAAGAATAGTAAGTAGTATGGTGGTATGGTATCTCTCTCTCTGGGTTAAATTGCTTGCGGTTTTGATAATTGTTCCCAGAGAAAGAGTCTTTCTTTGTGCACACAGCCACTATGTTGGAGGGTGTCTCCAAGAATTTACTAGAAATTTCTTGGGCAACCAATTGTTATTAGTTAAGAGAAAGGTGCCTTTAATTTTTTTTTCCTCGTTTTGCAAAGAAAGCTTTATCTTCTATAAATTGTGGTATTGCCAGTGAAGAGGAATTGAAGAGCAAGAGTGTATTGCTCCCTACATCTCGCTTGGCTTCATTCTAGTTGTCCTTAGATACTACTACCTACTATTTCTATTTGTATCTACACCTATGTCGATGATTATCGATTTTACATTTTCCTCGCTCCTAATCTCTCTACTTTATCTCTTCCAACATTTACAGAAGAAATTATTGATCAGATGAATGCCTGATATAAATTCTTAAACAATAAAATACACAAACATACCACCAAAACAAAGACAGCATATAATAATATAAATTACTCTTATAATTTATTCATTGTCATCCCTAATTTTTGTTTCTATTGGTAAAAAACTGGAATTTAAGGTTTCAATTGTAACGAAATATCTCCGTTACAAGGTGTAATAAAACACTCTTTTTAAACAAACAGATTCAAATTAATTTTTTCCCTATATTTATACCAATGTGCAATTTTAATTTTTATAAAAATTCTTAATTATAAATTTAATCAACTTTTCAAAATGTTACTTATATACGTAATAATAATGTCAATTGCTCATTATATGAATATTAATAATAAGTTTAATAATTAATTTTAATATATGTTATTCTAACTTACATATTAATGTTTTCTTTAACATTTGAACAATATTTTAAGTGTTAGACCAAAACTACTTAATTTTAAAAAAATCTAACTGAATATGACATTAATTTTTATAAAAATCAAAATTTTATATTAGGGAAACTATATAGATAAAAAATAAATGTAAACATAAATAAATCTCTTCATCGTATCCAAAAAAATTATATTTAGAATTTTTGTAGTTTAGAATTTGTTTTCCTTTATTTAGAAACATTTAATATATAAAACATATTATTAGAAAGATTAATAAGAAAAATAATTTCTTCAATCCTAATGTAAGCACTTCTAACATAATCATACATATTAATAAAAATAACTAATTAAACTAATTTTGAATTTTTAAAAAAAAAAATATTACCAATGTAGTAAATTAACTTTCATTTTTTTAATTTTTTATTTATTTAATAAAAAAAAATCTTATACTTATAATATTTAATAAAAAAATTAGGAAAATAAATTTGATACTTCATAAAAAATCTAAAATATTTATGAAGAGGATCACTTATTTATTTTAAATTATATCTTAAAGGAAAATACACAATCGATTTATTGTCCTTTTACTAACTGTTAAAGGATATTCAATACCATTTATTGAGTAGTTTTAATTGTTTTCAGTCATTTATTGTATTGAAAATTGAAATAGTCAACTTTTATGGAAAGTGGCCAGGTAGAGTCCTAGTTTGATGTCATGAGTTAAGGAAGGGCCAATTAGGTACGAAAATGATGTGGGACTCAATCTTAACGGTCAAATTTGAAAAAAGGTCCGCTCCGAGATTCTGAAGCCTTTTTCATGACCGTTTGGTTCTCTGTTCCTCAAAACCCTTTTTTCTGTTCCTCTCTCCCTTCTCATTAGTTCTCATGACATGACCTCCTAAACAATCTCACTCTTCTCTCTTCTTTAGAAACAAAGTCACTTTATACAACACATTCATTTATTAATCATGAGGTGCTTTCTACCTTGTTTTGGTACTTCTAAACGTCGCAACCAATTGCGTTCCAAGGATGCAACTCCCACACAAGTAAGCTCACTTTGCTGTGTCTCTCTTTCTTCCTCTCTTTCACTCTTTAAAACTTCAAGTTTCTCAAAACTTGTCACAGCCCTGTGTAGGAGAAGCAGCTGTTGAACCTCTTGCCCGGCAGAAGACTGCTGTTGAAGAACTCATTGATTGCATAGCAGAATCGAAGTAAGCAATGCATTCTGTTATAACTTGTTCGTGACCTTATTTTTGGTTACCTATGTAGTTATCCCATCGTTTACGCTTTCAGAATAAAAGAACAGCAATCAAATAACAGTGTTGAAACCAAGGAGGAGCGGGAAAAAGGGTCAAGGGAAGGGGAAGCACCTCAAATAGATGAGAAGAAGGATGATGATGACCATGATGGAGATTATGAGATTAGTGAAAGATCGCATCAAGAAGAGTCTTCGGAGTCACTGTTCTCTCTGTCCGTTTGTTCAAGAAAAAAGGTTTCAGATGTCGAAACAGCCGAGGCTGAAGTTAATAGTCCAATACAACTATTATGCACAAGTGAGGTGCCTAAAGCATTTGGGTCATCCTCAAGTGCACCAATTCAAAATATTTCGTCCGTTCTAAGTCCACCGGAAAAATTTACCCAAGAAAAGTCGCCCAAGGTGAAGGAAGAAGAATATTCTGCCAATGGATTAATGAAGAAGTTGGATAATAAGGAAGGAGAATCAGGGAAAGCAACTCACCCTGTGCTACAGTATAGGTATAGAGACTGCCCCGATGACGAATACGATGATATTAACTTATTAGATGTAACTGATTTGGATGCTACGCTCGAAGATGATGATCCTCACAGTGAGAAGAGAGAAAGGGGGGAAGAAGGCGCTGATGTTAACCGAACATGGGTTCAAGAAGAGTCTTCAGAATCTTTGTTTTCTCTCTCAACTGATTCTAGAATACGAATTTCATCAGCTGAAGTAGAGAATGAAGTTAACAGTCTAATGTCAGTCCATGCTACAAACCGCATCACACAAGAAGAAACACAAGGGAGGATTCCATATGTTTCCTCTGTGCTGAATCCAATTGAGAATATTACCAAAGGGAGGGTAGTCAAAGCAACAGAGGTGTCTCCACTGAAGATCGATAAGGAAAACATCAACTCAGTAGAGCAAGATGCTAACATACCCATTAGTCCAGAGCCTACTTCGAAGCTGTCAAACCGTAAGACTAGACAGTTCAGTGATAACAAACGAAGGCAAGAAATTGGGGTGGACACCAGCCTCTCGAGCTGGTTGGTTGAATCGGAAACCACACCTATTTCCATTAATAGAACCAGTTCTGTGGGAGAACATACACCCAAAGGAAGAAGAGGTTCACCCTGGAGTCACGAGGACAGGCCAATTTTAGGAGCATTAACAGTTGAAGAGATCAGGATGTATTCTTTATCTGCATCTTCAAGAAGGTCTAGAAGCCGGAGTCCGGATGAGACACCAATCATAGGTACTGTTGGAAGCTACTGGAGTCACACAGAACAGAGTATGGATTTGCAATTCAACAAAACTGGAATGGTAAGTTAAGTATATATATTCCAAAACTATAATTGTTATATAAATAGAAGATAACATTTAAAATGGTTTTCTAATTATACCCTTATTTTATCTATTAAACCGTTAAATTTTACAAAATTACTATGTTAAATAAGAATATTTTAGTGGACGGACACGGCTTAACAAATCTGTATTTCTTGTATTGCAGGATGTAACAGCAAGGAGGAGTTCAACGGCATTACAGACCAGACTAGAAGGAGCATTTGATGCTAGTGTATCACAAGTTTTGACCAAGGGTCCAATGGATTCAACGGCGTGATTTTTGTTTTAGCCCTGGATGTAACACCAAGCATAAACCATTTTTTTTACTTAAGTAGCTTGTTCTTTTACTTTAGTTCTTTGATGATTTGATGCATTGATATTTCTAAATTGAAATTATTACCTTCGCAGTTGCTGTGTGCGCAAATATTGTCTCAATTCTAACTTTCACTATTCAGTATAAATTAGGGTCTACAAAGATAAAATATTGTCTCAATTTGCATTTTTTTGTATTGGCTACAAAAAGAAATGGTGTCACAAGATTATTGGGGTCGAGTTATATACATGTAGTACAATTATAATTGCCCATTTACTCAAGATAACTTAATTCTATTCAACAAAATAAAAAAGATTCACAAAAAAAGATAACTGTAATTCTATCAACCCCGCTCAACTGGGACCTAGACATCATGAAAGAGTCTCCTTATCTGGTCAACTGTTGCAGGCATTAACGTAATTGGACAGCGCTTATACTGTAACGTGGAAAACACGAAAACTAGAATTAGATAAAAAGGAAAAGAAGTGCTGTGGTGAGTTAACATTGTTATTCAGTTGTTTGAGTGATCCCCATATAATCAGTGCACGTAAACGTAAATTCTATGTATCTAGTAAAATAGGAAAAGTCATCAAATCAGACAGAACTCTCACCTGAGTAATATACTTAAATATGCAAGCATAGCAGAAGACAAACCCCGAAACTGTAACTATGGATGGATTTACACGCTTCTGTGAGCACAAGGGACAAATTGTCCTGTCTGGTGGTAGTGGTATCCCATCTTTCGCTACCTGTTTTATATTATACACATATATATTAGACTCGCAGTTCCTTTAGGCAATGAATCAGCACATTTTTCTAATTACTTTGAAATTCTAATTACTGATATTGTGACACTACATCTTAGAGGATGCAAGTTTATCAAGTGAATTGTGAAAAAGAAACATTTAGAATGAAAGATGAAAATAGTTCTAATCTATTTGTCCAGAATAACTTATACTTCAGACTCAAATAATATAAAGAACTATCTGACACTTTAAATTTGTTTCTACACCTTTGGCGGTGGAGGAGGAGGGGGCGGAGGATATACTGTTGGAGCTGACATTCTCTCCTCAGCAGATTGGTACCACCATTCCATCATCTACATAAATTCACATAGGTGATGTATTAATAATTATGTTTATAAAGCTAAACCTATTTAAACTGAAACAGGCAGGCAATGGAACAAGAGACTTGAGAAAATCACTCGTATTTGATAATCATACCAAACTGGATACAAATCAAATCTAGAATTGGAAACTACGCCAATAATATCTACCAAGCTACAATATCGTTTGTACATCTTTCAGCATATTGTTAGTAATGAAAAGAAAAAGAGAAATATACACACACACACACAAATATATGCATATTGATACACATCCATATAACCATCTCACCTTAAAGAAGAAAACTGCTGCAATCAAACCGGTTTGTGCATAATCAAGAACAGTGTACGTACAGCTGAGCAATGCTCCTTGCAGTGTCTGAGATATATGAATACATCATGTGATTAAAATGAAGCGTAGACATTTATTCATATAGTCAACATTTTAATGCATTATATACAGAAGGAAAGTTTAATCATTTTATCCTGCACAACCTAACAAAAGGTTTGATTACCCAGTAAGTTTCTCACCAAGCAGGCGCAATACTTGAAAGCTACAGTTACAATGCACCAGTTATATAAGTTCTACTTGTCAATTGCTTGATTGCAATGACCTTCTGGACAACATTATAAAGATTTTATTTGTACGAACATCATTCATATTATAGATTTAATAATGTTAAAGAAGAAAAAACAGAAGTAACACAATATAATAATAATTTATGCTTCTTATTGTTGAACTTAAATTACTTATTATAATATAATTATAGACCTTTAAATGCAAGAAATAAATGGTAAGCAAAATTACCTTTGTTGTAAGAGGGACTGGCTTTAATTGTTAGATGCCATCTTAGACAAAAAAAAATCTAAAATTTATAAAATATGCTTTTACAGACTGAGACCGTGAGGGGTGTTCTCTTTAAATAATTGTACACATAATTACTACAGTCCAACATTGTTTTCGTTGGCTGCTCTATCTACTGATATTTACAATTTGTTGTCTAAATAAATATCCAAAATGACATGAATTCATATCTAAACCAGAATTACAAATCTTCAATACACTAATATATGAAATCAATCAAACTTCAATGAGAGTAATGAGAACGGAAAGGATATTTTATCAAACAAAAATTAGAAAGGAAGCAAAATAAAATTTAGCAAAAAAAAAGGTGATAGTTGGATGAACTCAGTCAGAATTAGAATTTAGAAAATAATTCACCAAAGAAACAAGTGCAAAGAACCCATAGAATTGAATGATGGCAAAATAATTTGTAGAAACAAAATGCAGTGACAATTTATCTTAAGTTGTTATTCAGTTCTTACTATTGTTTATATAAGCTCATTAAAACAATTTTTTTTCCAGAAACATACTCACAAAACCTTCTACAATGATTTATAAATTTAACTTTGTCTAGATGTGAAAAGTAAATATTTGACCAACCTCCAAACAGAAAGAGAAAAAGATTTGAAAATATTATGTCAGTCTATATGTGAAAAGATAGAAAACCATGGACAACGTCAATAAAGTGAGTATAACTAACTTATTCAAATTCTTCTTAATTAATGGAAAGTCAGGGAAAGATGAAGTAATTATACTGATAACAAAATCATATACCTTCAACCATTGAGGGCCACGAAGTCTATCACGTTCACGGTTACGCATCTTTGAAATTCTAGAAGAAGTATCCATCTATTTTGACATGAAAGGAGAGAACAGAAAAATCAATCATATGAACAGAAATTACAAATTTATTTTCTGTTATTAACCAAGCAATTAAATATCGTTACACTAAATAATTTAAGCTGTAAAGCTGATCACAAATTGTTACATTAAATAATTTATTTGATTCTCACATATTGAAGAATGCAAATAATAGAATAGTATATATTTACTATTACCATACAATAGAACATTTGTACATGAAAGATTGATGGTGCAGACGCTCATCACATTTGAAACAAGATTTGCTATTCTTGGGAGGATCATACATTAACCACTTTATGCCAATAATTTTTTTTCTTCATAATTCCACTCATTAATCACTTTAACACGTACCCCCAAACAAACAAACATGCAACCTATAACACAACAGCACTTAATAACCATCAGAGGATAAAAAGAATTTTATATGTTGACAACTCAGGCATGGTGGAAAAGTTATTTAATTTTAGTTACATTTTGGTAACAAGGAGGCTGCTAATGTATGGCAACCTTGGGAATTTTGATAGTGTTCATGTATAAAAGGAACAAAATAGTTGACTAAAATGGTTAAATTGGTTCTTGAAATTGTCACTAGTCATTTCAGTCCTACATATTAATCGTAGTATCCTTGAAACTGTGACTTTTTATTCCTTTTAGTCCCTTCGTGAAGTGAGCTATAACTTACAAAATTCAAGGATAATCATGATGGTAAGTTGTAAATGTTAGGGACTAAAGTGACAGTAGTTTCAATTTCAAGGATTTATTTTACATTTCCCAATTTCAGGAATTACTATGACAGCACTACAAATTTTTCAGGGACTAAAACAGTAGTTCACTCAAAAACAGTCAGTTATAAAATAGTAAAGATTTGTCACAGATGAAAAATGCATGGCTGATTATATTTTATTTTTCAAATAACACAAAATAATAAAGATTTTTCTAAATGTAATATCATTCCTAACTGTCTACCAGCTCTTGCCCGGTAGCTCGGCAGACATGAATCCCAAGTGCGTGCAGTGCTAGCGAGTAGTATCCAGTAGCATCCAACAGGTATAACAGCTGGTAAGCAAATTGCAAACCTGCATAGCAAATATCCTTCATTAGACATTGAAGGATATTCAGACTCTAGAGAATAATTTATCGTTGCAGATAGAACGAATGCATAACCTTGAATAAAAAATTAATTGAATTATTAAAATCAAGTTGATTTGTGTTTATCCGAAAAGACAAGTGTTAAGAAAAAGATAAATCATGATACAGCAAACGCTAACTCTTAGCAACTTGTACTTAACATACCCTCGGTGCTAGCGTGTAACCACGGGTAGCAAAACCCTACAATTTTCTGAATTCTCTTACTGATACGCGTTGTAACGGAGGTACCGGCATCAGAGGTTGGCGTTGACACCAGAGAATAATCTCCTCGACCATCACCATATCCTTCGTTTTCATCTCCCCATAGAGTGGCTTGAAGCCTCGCTTCCCTCTCTCTGTTGTAGATTGAATGCAACTTTGATTTCATATACGGCAACACAACCTGTTCCAACACAGCAATCAATCGAAATCGAGGAAATTAAGAAGCAGCAATTAGGGTTACACGAGAAAAACAATAGGATAACAACAGCAGTACCAAAAAAACAACGGAAAGAATTTTCTGGCGCCTCCGCAAACTGGCGGCGGCGGTGGCGGCAGCGGTATCATCATTTTTGACGGTGATACTGGCCGGTCTTCTTCGCAGGCCGTACAGAGATTCCGAAAAAGAAGCATCTAGAATCATGAAATAAGAGGAATGAGCACAATTAATTGGTGTTATGCGTGATGGAGAGTGTGGTTTTTGTTGTACCTGTGGTTCGTAAGGTGTGAGATTCGAGGACAAGCATGAGTAAGGCGAAGGATTCGTCTTCGAAGTCTAGGAGTTTGTGAAGGAAGGGTCTGCGCAAGGCTAAGACACCGATGGAGTAAGTGAGAGCGGCGCGGAGACTCGTCGGAAGTTGCTGAGCCGCCGCCATCTCGAAGAAGGTGGGGCGGCTGCCTTGCCCGCCGACCTGGAACAACATCTCTCTCTATCAATCCCGCCACCACCAACCACCGCCATTCTCACTTCATTTCCATTTATCTGTTCTACTTCCTCTATGTTTTGTTTTTTTACACCTGTAGTAAATTGTTAATTGTAATTGTAAATTATAAATACATAAAAGAAATACTAATTTTATCTGATAGTGAATAATTATTATGTTTATAATAATAATAATTTTGAAACTATAATTAAATATTTTTTAATTAATTGATAATAATAACATATTTAAGGAATTAAAATAAATCCTAAATTTTAAGAATTAAAAACATAATTAATTTTTATAATAATTTAATTACATTTTAAATTTTATTATTTATTTATTTAATCCAATTAGATCTCAATGCTAATAAAAAATAATAATTTAAAAATATGTAACTGTATAACTATTTTTTATGATTTTATTTACATACAATATAATTTATAACTAATATATAATAATAATATATAAAATTAACTATGTCAATTCTAATAAATGAAAATGAAAAGGTTATATAATTGTATTTTTAAAATTTGAGAAGCTTGATTGACTTTTGAAAAAAAAATATATTATTATATTTTAAAAGGGAAAGCTTTAATTGAATATTTTATAAATAAAGAGATTAAATTGAAAAAAATAAATAAATAATATAATAAAAAGGTAATTAAGCTTTTTATATTTATTATATATCTTTTACTCTGTTATTTTTTTTTTTCATTTTACTTTCAGTAATTTAAATAACTACTGGAACTATATTATTTCTTTTTTTTCATTAATCTAAATAATAACTAATATATTTGATAAAATTACTTATTTCATTTTTCGTGTAATGTGATACACAAACCCATTCTTTTTTATTTCATTTCATCACTTAAATTGAGTGAAAAAAACACATTAAATAAAATGAACTAGGAATTTAAAAAAATGTTAATCTTATTTTATCGTTATTAACTAATATTTTTTCCTGTTCACTTCATTTTAGATCTCTTTTCTTGAAACTCAATATCTTAAAAAAAATTCATTTCTTGAACTTTTTAAAAATGTATTAGTTCTTTAGTTTAAATATTATTTTCATTCTATATTATCTTAGAAAAAGAATATATATATTATTAACAACTTTTGAAAAAAAGTGTATAAAGAGTTAGTAGTTTAAGAATTTAAGGCAAGGAGGAGTATGAAGATTTGTGGCATATTTTGAAAGGAAAAAGAAAAGGATAAGGAAATTGAAACATCCCTGGATCCAATAATATTTCTACAACTTCCATGGAGTCCAAACAAGTCCAAGAATATTTAACAAATCTAGGCAATGAATTATATCCCAAATATTATCTCTACAACCATAAAACAATCCTACTGTTATGAACTTTTCACCCGTTTTGTGGGGGGTTCAACTTCATCTTCATTCATCACTTCTTCACCTTCACCTTCACCTGCCTTTTGCTTTGTGCTTCCATCCTTCTCTTCATGCATGTCTTTCTCACGTTCCTCATTTGAGGTTTGTACTGAAGGAGAAGGAACCACTGTGTCTGATGGAGTGGTGGTGGCGGCAGTGGCAGCGGCCTCGTCAGAGGAGCCATTAACCTTGATGTCTCTTTGTTTCTCAAACATCATCTGAAGACGTTTCCCTTGGTCTTCAATTTGAATCTGCAACTTTCTTTGGATCTGCATACACAACACAATAGTTACAGTCTCAGAAAGAAAGAGTAACTAAAAAAACTAACTCCCCTCAAGTGAATCTCAAGAACTAATAAGTTAACAACCTCTAGTTGTTCGTGAAGTCGCTTCTGGAGTTCCATCTGCAATCGTAATGCTTCAGTGATCCCTTTACTCCTGCAAAAATATGACCAAAATATGTTTCTGAGCATTGTTGTTCATTCTAAGAAAGGAATCTCAAGGAGCAACTGTTCATATATGACTTAAAATAGTATCATTGCAACAGTGAACTTCAAACCTGTGTGGGCCATTTAATTCGTACTAATCTTTGATTATATCTCAAATTAAAATAAATAATAAATAGAGGAATGTTACATTGAGAAAACATTACATTCTCTAATAACTAACATGCATGCGCGTGCACAGAGAGACAAGAACTCACGTTTTCAAGTCTAGAGATTTCATTTCTTCTATTGGAGTCACCTTTTTCTCTGACGTTCCTGCAGGCACAGAAAAGCAACTAATTAACACCCTTACTCGTTTTTTTGTCAAACAATGAGAAGGATTTTTTGTAGAAATGTCTGGAGAATGGAAGAGAAATGACCATCTTTTTGCTTGGATGGGAGGAAAAGGAGAAAACAAATTTGAACTTTGAAATGAAGAGAAAAAATTGAATTTCATCCCCCTTCAACAATTAAGAGAAATTCCCAATTTTTAAAATGTTCTTTCCTCCACATATTCTGTTTCTCTCAAACCAAATATAAGGTTAAGGAAGTTTGAAGAAGAATTCATATAAAAGAGAATTTCATATTGCAGACAGAAGATCTAACTGGAAACTGGGTTATAGGCACATAGAATTCGTAATTACACTTTAGCATACCTTCTGATGTCTCTGGTTTGTATCTGGCAGTTCTATACTTCTGATTAAGAAAAAATGTGGAAAACATTAGATTAAATAAATCGGCATACACCTACAAACTATTTAAGAGGATGATAAATCGAAGACGTACCTGCAAGTGGCTTTTTACATGATAGATGGTAAGGCCCTCAACTTTCATTAGATTCAACACACCCTTTGGTGTAGCCTCTGCGTGTTAAGTAGTTAACATCATGAGATAACAAGAAACATTCCAGAGAGAAGGTAAAAAAGAATGAGATTACGGACGTAAACATACTCTCACTACCACCAAGCTGATTGACTGCTTCCACAAAGGCCTCATGAAGTTCTGGAGTCCAACGCATTCTACTCTTAGTCTGTGGTGTGGTTGCTGCTGAATTGCCAAGAACTTCTCCAGATGGTGTATCCTGCAGCTGAGGAACCTGAAATGCCTGCATTAACAGAGGAGAATATGTCTCAGCAACTTTTACAATAAAAGAAAAATACACAGATAAGAGAAACTATTGAACAAAAGGTTAAGAAGATGCATGATAAAAGTAGAGTTCAAATTAAACTGTTAAGAATCCCGTATACAGCATAGAAGAGAAGAGGGAATGAACCATATACACAAATTCACATGTACAAGGTGATGAAATAGATAGAAATATAACTGATCACCTAAATGCACCATAATAAATTACAACCCTCTCTATGAAGAAAGGCAAAGGAAAGGCGAAACTTATGCATATTTATGAACATCAATTAGTCGCTTGTTATTACAAGATAAAATGATCAAGATTAACTTAATTTTCATCTGCATCGGTGACTAGTTCCATTCACGTACAAAAATCACGACCCATAGACTATAAAGAGGCAACCAAAAATGACATGCCACCAACTCGTTCTAGTAAATTCACAGCTGAGGACAAGTATTTGCAAGAATCAGCTTAAGAAACAAACCTTTGGCTTTGGTTCTGCGACATTGTCATCACCAAGAAGCTGACTCCAGTTTGGGTGAAGAGAGTCGTCTATTGACATTAACTGATCAACCCACTCCCCAAAATCTGTTCTTTTGACATTATCATCATTAATGTAACAGGCATTGTTTACCACCTGATCATGCTGGACAGAAATATTTTCTGGAAACCCAAGAATATCCTGAAATGGATCTGGTCCCCAGGTAATATCTTCACTTTCCTGAGGGTGAGAAATGAATGTCGTTGAGTGTATTTCTGAAGACACATTGTCACCCAATGTCTGAGAAACAAAGGGGGGATCTTGATATTGACTATCCTGCTGTGAAGCAGAGGAAAAAGGGATGCCATCAGGGCATTCTGAGGGTGATGAGATCATCTTCCCAGCACTTCTGATTGAATTTGATGAGACAGAATTCGCAGTCAGATCACTGGCAGGTGAAAGATGAAAAGAATCTGGAGGTTTCATATACTTGTTTTCTAATGGAGTAGGAAGAACACGAGAAGATGAAGACATAGCCCAGGAGGGTTCCAAAATCAGCTTTGTCAGTCCTGATTTCAACATAAAAACAAGTTGTATGTCAGCTAATCAACCACTAAAAATGAAGTTACCTTTACCACTTTTTGGACAAAATATAGAGTAATTTGGTAAGCTAATGTTTTTCTGCTTTTTCATATCTCACAGGTCAAAACTTCAGCTTAATCCTCTGAGAAGTAAATCGTTGAAGTCATAAAAGCACTAGAAAACAGACAGAAGTACTGCAACCAGGTTATCCAATATCCAAACACATCACAATTTTCATGGACATTATCCAAAGAATAGCAAAATATTTTGAAGAAAAGAATAAACTAGTCAACACAAGCTCATAAAGAATGTAATTTGATTCACAATATCTACAACTTATGTGGGGTTACAATAGTGTGCACATTGGTCTATCCTTAAAGCTTATAAATACAAGTTAAATCGTCAAGGTAAAAAACATGAAACAAGAAGCATGGCATACAGCACAAACCGGTTTATAACAGAAAAAAAAAACAACAAAAATTGGTCTGCTTGAAGCCATGAATAAGTGAAGCTGGCCTCATGAACAAAAGAAGTAACAGTAAGTTGCTGTTGAATTTTAAAACTAAGCCACTGAAGACCAATCTAGAAAATCTAGAAAATACCAATATGAATGGTAATCTAGAAACAAGTTCAGTTCAAGCATCAGCTTTGCAGAAGAGAGGTCTGAAGAAAAAGTTTTTTTAAGGGGGCCATCAAATTGCAATTCACCGTTAGTTAAAAGCATTGACAAGTGTCGTAGTCCGTGACACAGAAACACCAGAACTGCCACACCACCCTCTTTACAACCACAAATTAAAGAAAACGAACCCATCACGCAAGATGCCTCTTTTGCAGCCCATAACCGTTCATTGAGAGCACCCAATTCAGCCCATATCAGATCAAACCCACACTCCCAGATTCAAAGAATTTCATTAAAGAAAAACACTGAAATTACAAAATTTAACAAGGCATACAGAAGTTCAAGAGATAAAAGCTCAAACAAATAATTTTATGTGAAAACATAACCAAGGCAAAGAGTAGACAAAGGGTGAAAATTTGAAAGTGTGCGTATGGAATAAATTACGGAGCAGTAGAAAAGCTTACCTATAAAGGGATGACGACGATGAGCGATGACTTTGGAATTGGGAAAAAGGGAAACGGAATCTAAAAAGCTGAGAATCCAACTAAAAAACGGAGGGTAAGAGAGAGAAAAAGAAGAAGAAGAAGATGAGGGTGGGAGAGTTGTAATGCACACGTATTTGAGTTTGTCGTGTTTAACTCAAACAAACAATCTTAGAACCCAAACTCTGTCCGTCCAAGGCTCTTGCTTATGATTCTACTTCTCATGATTATGGTAATAACAGGCGAAGCGAAAAAAAAAAAAAGAACAGAAAAAACATCCTGCGGCACGCACGTGTGGGGACAGATTGGTTCTGGGCCGTCAGATTTCAGTCCATTTGTTGTGATTGGGTTTGTTTTGTTTGTTCTGTTCTTAGTTGCCATTTGCAAGTTGTTGACTTTGATAACGTAAGGAAATAATGAGATGCAAAATGAAAAATACTTAAAAAAAAAGGTAAAGTAAAGTGCATGTTGGTGTTGGCTGCTGATGAATACGAAAGGCTGCTAATGAATGGTGTTGGGTGTGAAGTGAAAGGGTCCAAAATGGTCAATCCATCATCATGTCACTTTCTAGTTCCTTTTCCCAACTTCATGCTGCCATTTTCTTCCCCTACTCCTTCTTCTGCTATCTCAATTTTCTGCAAATTTTCTGCAAATTTAATGGCAACCATGCTGTAATCACTGTGTATCACCACCCCTTTTCCCTTCCTACTACTAAATACATATTACCAATTATCTAATATTCTCAAAGTTCATCCTTTGATAGAAAAAGTTAACAAGTGTGGGTGCCACAAAAGGATGGTTTTTGTTTCCAAACATTCAATGGAATTTTCTTCATTCCCAGTAGTCCAAGTGCAGTGAATATATAATGTTAATTGACATATGGAGAGAAAGGGATAGAATGGAGAAAAAAAATATAAATGTGATGTGAAATATGATATAATAAAAGAAAGAGATAAAGAAAATTAAAAGGTGTTTAAATTATGTGTTTGAATTATGAAATTGTTTATCTTTCTATGTATATAAAATAGTACAAATTGTTAAAGCTTATATTTATTAAATGGAATATTTAACTTTTGAATAATACTATATATTAAGTAAATGACACATTTTAAGAAATATTAGGAAAATATTCTTTTAATACCATTTTTATTATTAACTCAAATTTAAAGAATATGTGAGTTACAATTTCTCTATATAAATATTAAATTTATTGAATATGGTGTATAATAATAAAATGAGTCACCTTTTGTATTAATAACACAGCAACGAGTCAAGGAAAATGGGCTTGGGCCAAGTTTTATAAGGAGAAAGAAAAAGAAAAAAACACTTTGAAGAAGGCCCAATTCCGTCAACAACAGTCCAAAACTTGGTCTATCCAAACAAAAAATATATATACTGGTTTTCTAGAGTAAGAAACACAAGAAGAAGATGAATCAGCTTTCTGTGTACTGATCTCAACATAAAAAAAAACACAGGTTCTTTAATGATTTTAAATAAGAATTAATATGAATGGATATTTAATAGTTTTTGTAAATTAAAAAATTTATTTATAAATTAATTAAATTAATAAAAAATTAGAAAAATGATTTATATATAAACATTGTGTTATGGTAGAGTTACACTTTCATAATGAAAATATTTATTATATACACAGAATGGTAGTTAAAAGTAATAAAAGTTAAGGAATAAATTTAGAACAACCAATATACTGATATACATAAACAGGGCAAAGAAAGATGAATAGGTTTAAGCAGACGAGAGTCCCATTTTAGTTTCTCTGTTTTTCTCTTCTCATTGGGCAAATCAAACTCTCAACTTTCTATGCAAACACTCTCACTACACAGTTTAAACTCAGTCCTCCAAGAAGTAAATAGTTGAAGGCATAAAAACACCAGAAAACAGTAGAAGAACAATACAAACAAGTTTGTAACTTCTAAAATAGAAAAGCATAGAAAAAAGTTATTAGTTTGAAGCCATTTACAAGAAGTTGGACAGTGAAAAAACTGTTCTTTAAGTATTTATTTTAATGGGTGCGTAATGCATGGAAATAAAAGCCACCATTATTTTAGTTAGCTTTACAACGTCAAGTTTCCTTTTTGTTGCGTATGAAAATGATTGAAGAACTACAAAATTGGGAAGAAGACAAGGAAAAAAGCAATAATATATGGTGTTCAGAATTGTTAAGGGGGATTTTGAACATGCCACGTGTTCATTAAATGCGAGTCACGAGGAGGAATCTGTCACTGTTTGCGTGTACTATCCCTTCTTCTCCTCTCTTCGCAACACTTCTTTCATTCTTCCTTATTATTCTGCATCCATCCACCAATTCCAACACAAAATAGCTTCTCCAAAACTCAAATCACAACCAATTAGAAAACAAAAGCATTTCTTGAAGCAAACAAAACTCACTTTATCAACATGACAACTGCTGAAGCATCCATCGAATCCATGGCAACTGTGGCAGAGAAGGCACCCGTAACTTCTCAGAGAAAGGTGCCAGAGGACTTGGACACCAAGCTCCCCAAATCATGTAATCCATTCTCTTCTTATTTTGCTTGTTGTTTGAGTTAATGATGTTTGAGTTAATGATGTTTGAGGAAATTAAGGATCACGATGATATTCTTTCTGATCATCTCAGTTACGATGTCATCTAATTACGGGTCCCCAAGGAGGAAATTTTGATGGGGTTTGATCAAATTTGATTTTTGGACCTGCGGACTTTGAATTTGTTTTTCTGAAATTCAGATTTGCCACGAGCTTTGAGTGCCCCTGACACAGAGAATGTGAAAGGCACGTGGGGCCACAAACATAACGACATGTCAGTACTTCAGCAGCATGTATCCTTCTTCGACCTCAACAATGATGGTGTCGTTTATCCGTGGGAGACATACAAGGGTAATATTTTGTGTGTGTTTAATCTTATGATTTTGCTTTCATTGTTCTTTTTTGTCTGTCATTTTAGTTCATCGGTTTTGTGTTCAGATGTAACAAATGTATAATTTTAGTATCTGAAGAAAATCAAAAGTGCAACTAAGCATATGATTTTAAAATTCTTCACCCTCAGTTTGTTATTTTTGGGTAAGCTTGATGACTCAAAGTTCACACATTAATTTGATCTTTTTGTATCTGAAGGAGACACCTTTGATTGTTTTTTCACAATTTTGTAGGATTTCGTGCACTGGGTTTCAACGTGATTCTTTCCTTCATATTTTCGATTGGTATTCATGTAGCTCTCAGTTATCCTACTCTTCCTGTGAGACACTCTAACACGAAACTGGCCTAAGTGTATGATTTTACCTTATCATTATTTCTCCCAATTACCTGTTACATGTTCTGAATTTTGTCACAGACATGGCTACCTTCACCTTTTTTCCCAATTCACATAGAAAACATACATAAGGCCAAGCATGGAAGTGACAGTGGAAGCTACGACACAGAGGGAAGGCAAGTTAAGAAAATGACTTGTTGAGTGCTGATCTACTTTGATAAATGGTAACATCGTGTTATGACTAAAACAACACTGCAGGTTCATGCCATCAAATCTGGAATTCATGTTCAGTAAGTACGCAAGAGAGGTGCCTGATAAATTGTCATTGAGGGAACTGTGGCAGATGACTGAAGGAAACAGAGTTGCATTTGACTTCTTTGGCTGGTCCTTTCTGCTTCTCTTTCTCAAACTTTTTGCATACAAAACAAAAAATGTTGAGAATCCTGAACTGAAAAAGGGTGAATGTTTATAAACCAAATGCAGGGTTGCAAGCAAATTTGAGTGGGGAGTGTTGTATATCCTTGCAAGAGATGAACAAGGGTATCTGACAAAAGAAGCTGTGAGACGATGCTTTGATGGGAGCTTGTTTGAGTATTGTGCTAAAACACGCAAAGGTGCTGCTGGAAAGATGCAATGAGTGCTTCTTGAGATGTTCACTGTTAGGATAAGAATTTTGGATTGTTGTTCTTAATTTGGTGCTCTCATGTATTTTAACTTCACCAAAATTAGCAAACAAAACTGTTCTTTATTTAGTACCAAATAATGTACTAGTTGTATGTGTGTTCTTTTCAACAAGGGAATTATGGATACTTCTCTTCTCTATCTTCTCAATTTCATCTCTTATTCCTCTCAATCTTTCACATATTACTTGATATATCTTTCACTTCCCTTATTCTCTTATTAGAGTGAGTGCTCAACTTTTTTTTTTCTTTATAAAATGATAAATTGTTCTATTAGAGTATATTTGGACAATTTTTTTTACAAACATAAAAAAATCAATATACATAAATTAATTTTAATTTAAGGAGAAACTTATTTTATCTTCTTTTTTTTCTTCCTAAAAGTTTTTTTTTTTTTTTAAATTCTACAAATAAAGTCTTAATATTTGATTATAACATTCATCATTTAATCTATTATAGTATTACTTTGTTTCACCCACCCACCCACCAACTTTATAAAATTATTGTTAACAATAAAGAAGAAGATTTGAGAAGGAATTAAAATTATAATAAAAAAACAAGATTGTTCTATAATTTTAATGTTCTGTTAAAAACCATCGACATTTTTTCAATCTTAAAAATATGTGATTTTTTAAATATTGTAAAATTTTTACCATATAAATTTATCAAAATTCAAACTACAAAATCTTTGGAAATCTTTAAAAAATATCTAATAAATCATAACATTTTCCCATAATCTTTTTAAATATAAAAGATTTAAATATTTTTTTTAATTCTTATATGAACGAAGAGAATGAAATATAAATTTATCAAAATTCAAACTACAAAATCTTTTGGAAATCTTTAAAAAGATATCTAATAAATCATAACATTTTTCCATAATCTTTTTAAAATATAAAAGATTTAAATATTTTTTTTAATTCTTATATGAATTAAGAGAATAAAATAAAAAAAGTAAATAAAATAATTTTATTTATTATTAATAAATAAATTATATTTTTTATTATTTTAACATTATTAAAATTATTATTTTAATAATAACACAAAAAAATTTAATATATTAATTTTTTTAACATTATATTTTAAAAATAATTAATTATGTAATATTATTTTTTATAATATTATGTTACGAATATGTATAATATTTTATTTTATAATTATTATGTTTTAAATATAATTGATAATATTTTAAATATAATTTTCTTTTTCATAATAAAAAATATTTATCACATGAAAAAAAAAAACTAAAATCAAACTTATTTTAAATTTTTATGAATATATTTTTTCTTAACCAAACCAAATTGTTTATTATATTTAAATATAAAATTATATTTTTAAAATTAAATAATAACTAATAAATATATATATATATATATTTTATAATTTTTTTATTATATTATTTATAATAAATATAAAATATTTTTTCTAAATTATTTTTTTTATTATAATATATATATAATTTATTTATTTTTTTAATTAATTATTTAATTTTTATTTTATCTTATTAAATTTTAAAAAATATTTTATTTATATGAATAAAAAATAATTTATTAAAAAAAAATAACATGACACACGTATAATATTTATAATATATATATATAAATTATTATGATAAAATTATATTATAATTTATAAGTATAAAATTATATAATTTATTTATAAATATAAGAATAATTGAAATTATAAATAAAATAAAAATATAAAAATATAAATTATAAAATTTTTTTATATTTAATAATTTTTTTATAAAATATGTAATAATTTTTTTAAAATATTTTATAATTTTTTTAAATTAATTCAAACTAAACTACTGCAAAATATTGGTTTGATTTAATTCAAATTTTATATTAATTAAAATCGAATTAAATCAAATCGTATATAATTTTTATGTTTGATTTAAATTAAAATTTGATAAAAAATCAAATCAAATCAACGAATACCTCTACACAGTAAATATCAATATATATATTATAAAAGTGAACCCTGATAAACACATCTTTAAATTCAAGATTCTTACCAGCTTTAAATTCAAGATTCAACTCCTTATATGTTACAAAACAATTAACAACAAAAATCAGACAAAATGAACAAACAAAAGTTTAAACTCTTCTCAATTATACATCTAGACCCGAATAGCTGTTTTCTAGTTTCTATTCTCAATTATACATCATTCAAGAGAAAATGTCAGGACAAACTTGATGGCAAGATTGCTTCACTTCATTTGTTTGAGTTCAGACGTCGTCTACTTTCATGATCCTGCTTTTCTAATTTTCCTTTCCCTGATAAAAGTTCAACAATCATAAATCAAAGTAAAAACTCCATCAGCTTTCTCATTTATTCCTTCAAACAACAATACAAACATTATTTATTAGAACGAACTAACAATGTACAGATAAAAGCTTGATAAGAATGGAGAAGCCTGCCAATTTAGAAGTAGAACTTTCCCAACAAATCATATACACAACTATTCGACATAAAAAATAAATGCAATACCTGTATTTGCATTATTAAATTTACCTTTGCACTGATGTAGTTGAGATTTTAGTAATAAACCACTATGCAATCGAAGGCTACACATACATAATTGACATTCCAAACGTTGTTCACACATCATTTCTTCTTCCAAATTATGAATAAAAATTATGCTACATTTAATATTGGGATGCCAAATTGATGTAAAAATAACATTTATTGAAATACTAGCTATCAATAAAATATAATGCAGAGTTGGAGGATGAGGAATTCCACAACTAAGGAGACAGTTGTTTATTTGAACTAACCTTTTTTTTTCTTATCACTGCAGAAGGCGCTTCCACAAGAACACCGAAACGCTTTAATAGGATGATCATCATCATCAAAATCAATACCATAATCCTGCACAAAATGTCAATTACGCATGAGGATTGATTATTACAGTAACTATATACATTAATTATTAACTATTGATGGAAGAAGTTATACTAATCTAATCGGCATGACAATGGTAGATAAATTTGGTTTACTATTTCTCACTCTCAACCTTATAAACTCCAATGATTAAATGAAGAGGGTAAATTATTTGTGAATAAACGAAGTTTTTGGTTTCATTTTGTATTTAAAAGTAATTTGATGAAGATCTTTGTGACCCTCTTCCCATAGCAACTAGTAATATAAGATAGGTGACAATTTGATAGAGAGGTGAAACATAGTGATTTTACTATTATGGAAAGTGCAACACAAATACAAATTAAAACCTGTCATTAAAAAGATACAAAAGACCAAATCGAGATGAAAATAAAATCAGAAAAAGAAAAGATTGAGATATAGAAACAAGAAAAGAAAGTTTGTTGCTAAAGATTAAAGAAAGTTCCACATCATAAAGAAAAATAATAAGGTAAGACAATGATTTCTTTAACTCATCATAATCCTAATTTACTCATAACTCTGATAAGGATGGAAGATGATAAATAAAAAATTTCAAATTCATAAGAATTATTTGCTAAAAATTGAAAATTTTAAATTTTTCAAAAATAACCTTCTTAACAAATCTTTACCCGGTAAAAATCAACACAATAACAAATAAAAATCAACACAATAACAAATCTTCTCTTATATGACATTTCAATTCATGCACAAATTCTCTTCAAAAGAGAAAAATTATCTGATCAAATATTAGAAGAATTCACTTCAAGAAGATTAACCAAAATTAAAGATAAATATAAAAAGAAAAATATTCCAAGATAATAAATAAGAGAAAATAATTTTTCTTGTAATAAATGTATGTTCCAATATTTGAATAATTTGCTATTCCATTGTTAGGCTTCTTTCTTGTTTAGATAAAGGAGAATGTTTGATCACTCTCTCCCATGCCCAAGTCTCTCTATATATAGAGAGCATAGTTGTGTGATGAGTGTAGTTCTTATTTCTTTGAATTTTTTTTCCATGTGTGTCAAAGCTTCTAAGAGAAGCAATTTCCTTTACAAAGGTAGTCTCATTCATAGTTTCTCCTTTCTTGGCCAAGACTTGCTTGAGCTCCCTCCATCTTTGGCAACCAAAACCCTCCACCAACAATCATAGAAACCATTCTTACCACCTCTATACCTTTCACCCTACCTCAAAGAAAGCAAGAAACCACCAATAACTTGGTTCTTCTTCCCTTGCGTACACTGCCATTTTCCATATTATTCACTTCACGAACCTACAACACTACCACCTAAACTAACATAAATCAATCAAGAAATCAACCCAAAACCACCCTAACGCAAGTTCTAGTCCAAGAATTCCTTTCATAAAGTCTTGAAACTTAACCCCAAAATCACCACTTTTAGAGAATTCAAAAAGATCTCCATCATAATGTTTCTAGTTCAATTTAAGTTAGTTTTCAATACAAAAGTTATTCAAACTACATATAAAATTAATAAACAAAAACTGATCATATATATTTAGCGAGTATTTATTTGTAGAAAAATGAGATAAAAAAAAACTGAACACAGTTAGTTTGCGATGAGAAATTTTCTCTTTGGTTGAAAGATTTATTTGTATTTTGAAAGAAAAATTAGGAAAACAAATAGTGTACATAAAATGTTATTAAAGAAAATATATATATATATATATATTTTATATAATTCTCAATATTTTATTTGGTAAAAGATTAGAAAAAAATTAAGTTATGTAAATAAGAAAGGAAAGAATATAATAAAAGAAATTTTTATATAAAAAAAATAAAATAAAAATAAATAAAAAATATTAGAAGTTCAAAAAACAATTTCAAATAATATTTACAATCTTAAAAAAAAACCTTATTTATCAAATAGTAGAAATAATGTCAAAAATTAGATAAAATTAAAATTTAAATAGGTAGATTTTTTTAATAAAAAAAATAGTTTAGTTAGAATTTTCAAAAACATATAAAAACAAAACTAAATATTTCATCTTTTATTATCATAAATTCATATTTTAAAAAAAAAATTATCTCTAAAATATCTGTTTTCTTTATGAGATATCTCATTTATTTCTCATTCTTGTGAAGATCCAAAAGTATTAAGTGGAAGTTTTTAAGAGTATGTCACTTTCATCTGATAGGAAGTTGGTTTTGGTAAGTTCTCTATTCTTTAAGCTTCCTTAAAAGTCTTGAGTTGA
This sequence comes from Macrotyloma uniflorum, assembly GCA_016859785.1. NCBI lineage: Eukaryota > Viridiplantae > Streptophyta > Magnoliopsida > Fabales > Fabaceae > Macrotyloma > Macrotyloma uniflorum. The sequence continues at coordinate 1,628,788 of BDMB01000024.1, forward strand.
GCTAGCTTGCATATCTCTGCCACCTATTTAAGAAAAGGAGGCTAAAGAATAAAAGTAAATTTTTCTAGAGAACTATGTCATATTATAATATGTTTGTTTTTGTCTTAATATTCTAACATGGTATCTAGAGCAAGGTTCGTGATTAGAGTTGTGTAAGGTAATAAAACTTGTCTTGACACTATCTATCATTCAACCTAGAAGTTTTGTTCCACTGTGCAATTTGGTGGTTCCCTTTGGTGGGTTCCTTTTGGTGGTTCTCTTGGTGGTTCTTTTGGTGGTTCCTTTTGATGGTTTCTTTTGGTGGTTCCTTTTGGTGGGTTCATTTTGGTGGTTCCCTTTGGTGGGTTCTTTTTGGTGGTTCCCTTTGGTTGGTTTCCCTTTGATGATTCCTTTTGGTAATTCTCTTTTGGTGGTTCCCTTTGGGGGTTCCTTTTGGTGGTTCCCTTTAGGGGTTTCTTTTGATGGTTCCCTTTAGGGGTTTCTTTTGGTGGTTCCCTTTGGGGGTTCCTTTTGGGGGTTCCTTTTTGTGGTTCCCTTTAGGGGTTCCTTTTGGTGGTTTCCTTTTAGGGTTCCTTTTAGTAGTTCTCTTTAGTGGTTTCCATTGGTGGTTCCTGATGGTGGTTCCCGATGGTGGTTCCCGATGGTGGTTCCCGTTGGTGGTTCCCGTTGGTGGTTCCCGTTGGTGGTTCCCGTTGGTGGTTCTCTTGGTGGTTCTAATAGCGCCAACGCCATCAGTTTCTTGTTGGCAAATTGTTGCTGGTTGACTTACTAGCATCAATTTGAGGGGGATGTTAATGATGAATATATTTTATTATTTTTTATAAACTAGTTGTTAAGAATCTTTTAATTATATATTCAGAAGAATCTATCATATTAATGTAAAAGATATGCTCTACCACCTACTATTTAAGAAAAGGAGGCTGAAGAATAAAATTAAGTTTTCCTAGAGAACCATGTCATATTATAATATGCTTGTTTTTGTCTTAATATTCTAACAGTATGTGGCCTTAGAGCTATTGCATGTAGTATTTCTATCTTCAATATGAGTCTATGCTAACTTTAGTCTATAGTAAGTTTTGGGATGAAGTGTTTCTAGAGTAAGAACATCTTTGACTGAACTCATTTTGGATAAAAAATACCTTAAAAAGACTATATTTAGGTAAAAGAAGCTATTAGAATTTACATTTTCATTATTAAATTATACCAAAGAAACTTAAATTGGAGAGATGTGACTAGCTCACAATGGTTAAATTTCAAGATGTGTGTTTTGATGAAAGAATCTATATATGTATTGTGATTTTATGTGTGTGAAGAAATTTGTTCGGGATGAATTAGGAGGAATTGAGATTGAGGTTATGTTATATTATTCTCGTGTTAATTTTTGCTTGAACTAAACTTGTCGCTTAAACTAAACCCTACTAGCATTATGTTTTTCTTACAATATGATTTTTATTTGAGCGAAAATATCAATAAAATTATGCAAAAAAAAATTTTGAAAACCTAGAAAAGACTTTATGCCCTCAATGGGGATTTCACCTAAAAAATACCATTTCACTAGAGGAAAAATATTAATTACATGTTTTAAATTGAGTTTGAAAAGGTATACATGTGTATGATTGAGTCAAAAATGACTTGAGACTTGTTATATGATATTATGTGGTGAAAATGTTGAAAGTATATGTCTATGTGATGTAGACTCTTATAAGTCTATGTATCCATAAAAATTGTTATGTGGTGATTGATGCATGAGACAAATAATTTACCAAATAGTGTAAGAATGGAATTCTAGGGATATGGTTAGTGAATTCCAAACTTTAATAATAATTCTAATCATATAGATTAAAATATCAACCGGTGAAAAATCAATGAAGATTTATACCACGATTCTTTAGATGTGTGTCATCATTACATTGGTCATAGGTAGGCTACCCTGCCAAGTGGTCATGGAAATAAAAAAGACTCCAAGATTCATTTGTTGTCAAGTAATCAATAAACACAAGGTAGTTTTAGGCCTTGACGATTGGGTTCTATACTAATCTTCCAGAAATAATCGATGTTAGTTTTAAGTCATAAATGCTTTTAATTGTTTGGTTGTGAAATAATTTTAATTGATGTGTAAGAATTGAATATGTATGATACTTTGAAATCCTATTAGTTTACCTTGGCTTTCTTATATCTTTTGTTGTTTTTTTTTTTAATCGGTAATGACAATTATATTAATAAAAATTGGTACTAAAAGTACAAAAAATAATTACAAAATATAATTGAGTAAAAGTGTGCAGAAAGTTAAATAGTTAACTAAATAATTATCCCTCCCCCTACTGAAAATTAGATTGGTTAACAGATAATCACCAAGTTGACTATCCAACACATAAGGAACAGGACCAGGGATCCATACACCATTCTGTAAAGATCCTACAGCCATTGAAACCCTAGACTTGACCCACAACCAGGAGTTCAATTGAGTCAAAAAGAAAATTTCTTCTGCATCTACCTTCTTATTACGAAATAACGTGTCATTTCTATGCTTCCACAAATTCTACACCAGCTCAACCCACACCACCTTCCAATATATGTTTATTTTCTTATTTTGGAAGTGAATATAGTAGTGTAACAAATATAATGTTGTATCTTTTGAAAAAAACAAATATAAACTAGATTTAAATTCTATATACTGTTGCTGTGGAAAAAATTTAAACTGAACAAATAGAAATCATGCTAGATATAAATTTTGAAATAATTGAAGTTAACAAACATATAAACATGAAATTTTATAGATTTAAATTATGTAAAAGACCTTCACAAATGCACAATAAAAAAGCACGTTTCATATCGGTCCAACTGACTTACCCATGTCAATTCCTCATATGCTCTCACTTTCCTGTTGGTAAAGAAGGCAAGCTGCACAAAAAAGGACAAAACAAAAAATTCTAAGCATATGCCCGTAATTTAATTTTTATTGACTTATTCTAAATTAAGGAAATGTAAAAGAGAAGTATGTGAACTAATCATTACATGATAATAATGGTGATCTGGACTCTCTATTTCAACGGGAATGTCTATGAGATTTGCATCATAGCATCTGCAATTACACACATTAGTAGTGGATATCTTAAATGATCAGGAACTTCATGTGAAACAATGATTACAACTTATTTCAATTAGTTCATGCATACAGTATTTTCAAGAGATTAAATTCCGTTTACTATAATTATAAAATAATTATCTCGTCATTCAATTAAGAATCATCTTAAGACGTTTAAAGAAGTTGGTATGAAAATAAACAAAATCACCACATATAACTATCAGCGATTGAATGTATTAGCAGCATAAAAACATACGTGCATTATAATTAAATTCTAGTATTTATTGGATAATGTTGAATTTCAGAAAAGATTTCGATTTGGTCTATGGTTACCTATGATTGATGAACCTTCCAACGTTTCCATTATATGTTGCATCTAAACACAGTGCCTCCTCATCCTTTAACCCCTTTTCTGAGCCCCAGTCTGCATCAAGAGTTACAGGATATGTATGTCTGTCATTGCCACTCTTATGCATAATCCTATCGTATAACTCCATATTGGTTAATATTTCTCCAACATATTCACATACGAAAGATCCTTTTGGTAAATCTTCTAACGATCTAAGGCCCCAGCCTTTACCTTCTCCAGTTAAGAACACCTGAAGAAGAAAAAACTCTATATTCATCAAATATCATATACAACTCTTGCAGCACTGCTAATAACGCACCAATAGCAAATAAATTTGATCAAGATCCAATTGCAAAGAACAGGTGTCTTGTTGGAGGCTTTTGACTAAATAGCTAAATTTTGTAGTGCGGTTTTCTCAAGATTTTGATCAATTGGCATAAGGCTGACTTTGCTGTGTTCGCCCAGAACTAACTAAAAGGCTTAAGATTGCCAGCCAAGGAGGACGTTAAATTCAGTTTTCTAAGTACAGACTTAAGTCACAGATCTAACATTTTCTTATTCAAACTGTGATTCAAATGAAAATGCATTAACAAACTAATACAAGTTTTTCATTTTATTTAAACCATCCAACCCGTTCGTCTAGCGGGTTAGCAAGTTGTTTTGTGTCAGTATTATAAATTGTATCTTTTTCAGTCAATTGGAGAACAACACCACAAACTCAACTAGAATCCAGTGAGTCAAATTGGTTCATCACAATTTATCCAAGAAAATTGTCAGTATTAACATAACAAGAACAACCCCCTCCCCCAGACACAAGAAAGAAAATAATTTATAAATGAATACCAAATCGTCAAACAAATTTGCGTTATTATAATAGTAATCAGAGAACTTCATACCTGCAACTTGCATGTAATACCTCGTTGCACTATCCGATTTCCGCAAAGCATGTCACATCCACATTTCCTCCAACATTCCTTTATAAATTTCCTAACCATGTGCCCCTTGCATCGTTCAGGCATGTATTCATTCTTGGACTTCTCCAAAGGGCACTCTTGACAGTACACATAATGATGAACTTGAGGTTCATTCTTCAGAGTCACGCATGCTGTTAGAAATTCTTCTTTCAACAAACCTTGAGGAGTGTAAGCATACTCCCCACCAGTTTCCTGAGCACAAGCACAAGGCAGTGACGAGGAAAGACAGTCGCCTGAACAATCAGCACAGCAACCCTCATCCGAAATCCGGGCCAAAGAAATACTTAAAATAGCACTTTGATATATTATACTGTTTGGTACGTAATTAAACTTGGGCAAATCGTCACTGCCAAATTCATCTATTAATGATATTTTCAACTTTTCTGTACCTTTTGTTATGTCACTGATAAAATTAAAGGGCTTCCTTTCACCTTGATTAACGTATTGCTGTGAATGTGAATTGGCCTGGTTGGAATTTGAACCCTTTCGAAGCCCCAACTTGAGAAAACTCCTACAAAGGTCGTTTAATAGCTCTGCCGTAGAAAATTGAGACCCGACAGTGTGGCAAGAGCTAAGGTACTTCCTGTCCATAAACTTCATAACAACATCCAACTTAGGCATACTGAAGTTTTGTCGTCCCAAGGCTGAGTCACAATTCAAAGATATTTTAACTTCTCCAAGACCTGAAGAACTAGCAATCATAATATTTCCATGATGAGCTCGGGCATTATTGCTGCATGCTGGTACAACATTTTTACTTTGCATATCCTGGTCCAGCATAGATTGAGGTTTGACACAAAGATTTCCTTCTGAAGAAAATCAGCAATAAATTAACTATACAGCAATATTTTATTACAAAATACAATATAAACTGAAACAACCAATCATTGCTTCACTATGAGTTTAGCAAATGGAATCAATATGGTGATTCATTATATAATTATATAACAAATTAGATTGAAAGCCTGAAATTTATTATGTTAGAATGAATCTAGTGATTGTTCCATCCTTAAATCCATTGGTATCATTATGTCATTCAATAGGAGATATTATCCGTTTTAGGTGTTAGCAATTCCGTCAATGTGACATCTCAAGAAGTGTTTATAAACACTTTTTTATCTCAACTTTAAAAAGATGTAAGACTTTTAAATTTGAATACACTCGAACAAATTCCACATTCAAGACTGATGGTTAAAGGTGGCCTAACCTGTACTTTTAACGACAATGTTCCGTTCTCAAGTTGATATAGTAGAATAACAATTTAGAAGTATTTGACTCCTTTAGTGCTAGAGGACTCCATCATGAAAAGGGTTCATAGTGGATTAAGCGAGAAGGATATTTATCAAGTATCCTTGGTTAGAAAAATGTGCTCATAACTATGATCTCCCCATTTTGTAGTTAATGTTGTCCATTCTAATTGCAACTAAAAAATACAAAACAGAAGAGTGTGGATGATGCTCCATTAATTCCTCTACCAACTCCACCACATAGTAACAACTATACATCAAACCACGGTTTCACAAGGACTTATATGAAAGGATCATTATTGATGTCTCACAATAAATTTGAGTGATAAGATAATGTAACCACTTGTTTAATACACTATCATTGTTTATTATGAGACCTATTATATTCTATTCGTAGTGTATTTTCTTATCTTAAGGAAAAAACTGATTTAGAAAACAACAAAATACAATATTAACTTTTTCTCACACTCATCCATCTCCATTGCAATTATTGTCACCCTTATTATCATTGTTCATGTTGTCAATACTAACTCCTCCTATCATTAATTTCATTGTTGTCAATCAATTATCATTATTGTTGACATCATTATACTATTTTTATCATAATAATCACTATCCATATTTACCACCTCCATGATTACTATCGAAACCATCACCATCATGTTATCATTATTGCCACACATTTGCCAATACTATCACCAATATCATTAATTTAGCACTTTTAACAATATAATTATTACCATCTTCACCTTCATCATTATTCCAATAAATATCATAATTGTCAATATCACCACTTTTCTACATTGTTATTACGACTTTCATCATCATCTCATTATTAACATTATCAACTTTGTCACGTGATGATAGACAACACCAATATTACCATTTTTGTTATTATTGTTGTTGTCACCATTATCATCGCTATTAGCACTCCACTAACACCACCAACGTTATCATTTTTGTTAATATTATTGTTATCACTATTATCACAATCATCATTACAACATGTTATTATTTGGATTTTATCATTGTGCGCATTACACATTAGATAAGATTAATATTATTTCACTCTCATCCTATCATATTCTTATCTTACCCTTGTATGATATCCTATCTACTATATTCTATGTGCATTTTTTATCTAATGGGTAAGAGTGATTTAGAAAGCAACAAAATTGGATGTTGACTTTTTTCTCATTCTCACCACTCAACTACCTCCAATCCAACTATTGTCACCACTACCTTCCTTATCATTATTGTCCATGTTATCACCACTATTTTCACCTATCATTGAATTCGTTGTTGTCCCTTCTTTGTTGTTGTCACCACAATTATCACTATTTATTATTACTAAAGCAATCACCACCACCTTCATTATTATCATCATCATCAATGTTATTATTATCAACATTTGTTATCATCATCACCATTATCATTAATGTCACCACTTTTAATAGTATAATTGCCACTTCCATCATTATCATAATAACAACTAGCATTGTCACTATCATTACTTTTTTATTTTAAGTTGCTATTACCACTTCTACCATCTTCTTGTTATTATCACCATCAAAATAGTCATATTGTTGTCACCTCCATTGACACCACCAATGTTATCATTTTGTTACTATAGTTGTTGCGAGTATTATCACCACCACATCACATCATTACAACTTTTACTATTTGGTCTTATAAAAAGGTATGCATCAAACATTAGATAGGATTAATGTTATTCTACAAGCATCATATCATGTTTTTACCTTAATCTTGTATCATATCCTAATATCCTAACTTATAATATAGTGATTTCTAAATGAATCCTAAGAGTTAGCTTAGGGTGTTAAACAACACATTTTCCATACATGTATTGGGACATGACCATGCATTGAAAAAATAAATTAAATTTCTTTAATAAATTAAAATCAACTTTTATACTTTAATATAACATTTAAGAGTCATTTGGTGATCATTATATGATAAGATAAGAATATGATAAATAAAAGTAAGAAAAGTATTAATTATATCCAATATTTAGTGTTGAAGTATAATTACAAATCAGGTCTCTTGACTCAAAATGGGGGGAACAAGTTTAAAAAAGAATTTGAGTATTTGAGGTTGTGCCAAATGATGATAGTAGCAACAATAATATAATATTGAGATGATAATAACAATGATGATGACCGTATCATTAACGATAGTGACAATAAAGATAGTATTATAATAATAGAATATTTAAGATTGTATCAAATGATGGTGGTATATGATTGATGATAGTGAAAATAATGATAATTATAATCATGATGAGGGTATATCATTGATAATAGTGAAAATAATGATGAAAGTGGTGATAACAATTATGAATATAAAAAAACTACAACACTGAAACGATAAAAAAAGTGGGTGTACGTTGATTAGGGCTCTAAATTTTTATGATAAGGATGATGGTGGTAATAATGATGACAAAAAAAATAGTTATGATGATATATTGATAGTTGTTATGTCAAAAATCGAGCTATGATAATAATGGTTACAATGATAACTACGATAATGAAAATGGTAAAAGTGGTGGATAACAATTGTGATTTTTTTGTTGTCCATTTGGTGATGACAACAAGTAAAGTGAGAGTAGTGACAACAACATCAACAACAACCATGATGAGAATGATGGTTACAAAAAGGAGACAATAATAACTAGAATCATAATAGAAACCATGATAATAATAAAAAGGATAATATAAAAATAGAAAGGAAGATCTTTAAACTTATCTTTTCTCTTAATATAAGAAATATATTACATTATTGTAACATAACACAACATTGCACTTTACCATTTTTATCAAACTTATAAAAAAAAAGTAAACAAATTAATTTTATAAAAGAAAAAAAAATTGACCAAAAATCATTTTCAATAAATATTATTGTCTATAAAGTTAATTCTTTAAAAACTACACTAAACATAAAGAACATGCATCTTAATTTCAAATTTCTAAAAACTAATTTATAAAAAATAACAAAAGATATATTCATTTGCAATTTCAAATTTCTAAAAAAAAATTACTAAACTTTTATTGAAACTAATTTTTATATATATATATATATATATATTAATTTATATATCAACTAATTATAAAAGAAGTTATATTTTTTTTAGAAATTGTTATAAAAAATCTTTTTCAATTGTTTTTAAAAACAAAGACAAATATATTAATAAAAATTGACACAAAAAATATAAAAAACAATTCCAAATGTATAATAGAAAAATAAATAAAAATATACAAAAAATTAAATAGTTAACTAGATAATTATTTCTTCTCTTACTAAAAATTAGATTAATAAACAGATAATTACTAAATTGATTATCCAACCTTCACGGAAAAAAATAAGGATTTATATACAATTTTATAAAAAAATCCTAAAATTATTAAAGTTCTGGACTTGATTTAGAAAAAAGTTTTTTTTTTTATCTACCATCTTACTTATAAAACAGCACATTATTCCTGTAGTTCTGTAGTCTCTCCACTATCCAAACTCACACAACCGTGTGATATATATTTATCTTGCTTCTTATATCAACCAAAAAGCATTCATGCAAGCCCAAAGAGAATTGATGCAAATATTTTTCAATTTAAAAAAAGAAAGACATTATTACAAGGAAGAGTACGCAGGGATACCATTATGATTCGTCGAAGTAAGTAATTTGGGTTTCTTGGTTCTTTGCTTCACAAGGTCCTTCTCGAACTGACCACAGCGCCCTGCAGATGATGCTTTCTCAGGGTATGATTCTCGATCTCTAGCTGACACAAGAATGGGGATCTTTTTGACCTTACTCAAGGATGAATGTGATGATTCTGAACTGGTTTTGGGTTTAATATCTTCCATGAATGTTCGAGATCGCTTACTGAGTTTCTGTTCAAAATTCTTTGATGATATTTTTTTGTCTTCCGCACATAACATTTTCCTTGCACTGTCCATGGTTGATAAATCATGGACTTCACCATCTACCAAGGGCGGTTCCCCTGTTGCCCTTTCTTCAACATAACAACTGGCGGTAGCTTTTCTCTCACCTTCACCTACCTATATGAGAAAAAAAACCATTAACTTTTAAAGTATACACAGGAAAAGCAAAACTGGGTCAAATTTTCATCCTCTTGAGTACACTTCCAATTGTAAAATTATAGTTAAATCACATCAACATACATGTCAAATAATAATTACTATTCTGTGATGTGATCTAGTATTGCTTTAATAAAATAAAATAATATATTCACACTTTTTTAAGAAATATAATTCGCTTAGCAAAAAATAGTAATATGCATTAACACTCAATATATATATATATATATAGTAAAATTTTTATAAAAATATATGTTACCGAATCCAAATACATATATTTAATAAATAGATAATAAATATTATGTGAATATTTTAAAAAAGAATATTTATATAATATTATTAAAATAAATTTTCACAATTAAAATTTAGAAATAAAAATTAAACAAACAATATTTAAAAACACTAGAAAATTACAATTAAGTCTAAAAAATGATTCAAATGCGGGCATAACTTAATATGAATAAATTAATTAGCAAGGTAATTTCTAAAATGTGTATAAGTGTGTGGACTTAATAAAACAATGAATTTAGAGAAAACCTTGTCTTTCTCAAAATCAAAGTAGGCATCTACAAGTGTCCCGTAATTTTCATCTTCTATAAGTTCCCAATTTCCTTCATAAACTTTTAACAGCTTTATCAACACTGGTTCCACCTTCTCCTTAGAAATTCCCAAGGTCATCAGAAAGCTAAATGCCTTTTCAGCTCTTTCAGTATCAGCCATGATAGCTCCAACAAATAAGGTTACCTATCCTCTTTTCACTGAATCAATCTTCTTCCTGTACAGGTTCGACGAATTAAAAAGTTAGGGCAGAGCTTCAAATTATGAAAGGTGAATTATCTTGCAGTAGATCTCTAAAGTAAGCAATCAGAACATTTGTGGGCAGAATTATCTTCAACTTCTAAGAAAATGTTTGGAAAACTGTTCAACATTCTTTGTTAATCTAACAATTTTTCTCATGAAATTGAAACTATAAAACAAAAACACTAAATGTAAAAGAGGAAGTAGGTATAAATTTTGCATCAATATTAATAATATTATACTTGTATTCATCTAAATAGTAAATTTTGTAATAATGTTATACCTTAAAAATTTGTGGATCATTTTCAAAATTATATATAAACATGTCTTTTCATCTATGCTATTTCTGTTTCTAACATGTAATTTAGTTAAATTTTTTTATAATTTAAAATATAAATTGTATAAATAAAGACATTTATTTATTAAAATTATAATTATGAATTATAGACAATAAAATAATTTATTCATAATAAATTTCATTTTGATAAAAATAGAATATTTTTCATTTGCTAATTACAAACTAAAATACTTGGTATAATTAAGGAAGAACAAATTTAAGATACACAACAAAAATCCCTTCCACCAACCAGCACATAAAATCACTAAAGAAAATATCATTATTTTAGTTTTCTTAAATAATATATAGTAATAAATAATAAAAATATAATAAAAGACACAAGTTTTAGTTAAATTAATTTTTTAAATTAACATAAATTGTATTTTATACTATTTATTTATTACTCTAAAAAATATTATATGTAAAAACAATATAATGAAATTTAAACTCCTAAGTCAACTTTTAAAATAAATAGAAAAGATTTTAAATTATTATAGGAATAATATAGGATAAATTTATTTTGATAATTTTACTTAAACTAATTCAATATTTGTTTTAATAGGACATAACTAAACAGTAAATTACTAAAATACATTATTTGATCAATATATTAAATAAAAAATAATAATTATTTTTCTTTTATTTTTATCTTTCCTAATCACTCCGTTATTTATCCTCCAAAAACAAAACACTTAAAGCATTTTTTTTAAATATTATCATCTAAATATATATATATATATATATATAAAGGTAATATTCTACTAGTTATAAAAAATACTGGAAATTAATTGTATTTTTTCTTAAATTGTGATAATTAGATCTTTAGCTATATTTAAAATATAAAATTTTAATCTCCTAAAATTTAATTATTTTAAGGTTTCTATAATGAAAACCTAGTGATACAACGAGAATTTGAAAGATTAAAATTGAACATTTGAAATAAAGACTAATTGATATAAGAAAATTCCAAAATTGTATAAATAAGTATAGAACAAAGTACATAAGTCAAGAATTGTTTTAGTTCTCATCCAGAAATATTTTTTTTATCCTTAATATATATTTGTAACTTGTTACTTTTCATTTAAAATAATTAAATTATTTCCTAATAACTCTTAGATATTTCCATTAGATTAATTGTACACCAAAATAGAAAAAAAATTAATTAAATTAAAAATTTTAATTCTCATTTAGAAATCATAGTTTTTCCTTAATTTTTAGTATTTCTATTTGTTTCCTTATTTTAGTTTCTAGAATTTAAAATTTAAAAAAGGGTCCAATACTTGGCGTTTTAATGGACAAACTATAAGTCTAAAAATTAAAAAAAAAAAATCACTCAATTGTTTAATTAAAACTCAAATTCAGATATTCAACCCGACATTCAACCCAGAAATGAGAGTATCAACAGTTTCTTAAATGTAAACTTACATACATTTTATCATTTAAACTCTAAGGAAAGAGGAAACACAAATACAAAGAATTTAGTTAAAATTAATTTTGTACATAAGAAAACACAAATACAAACAATTTAGTTAAAATTAATTTTGATAAGATTGAGATTTTAATAGATGGTACATAAGAAAACACAAATTCAAAGAAATTAAAAAAAAATAATTTAGTTAAAATTAATTTTGATAAAATTGAGATTTTAATTAGTTAAAAATGAAATTAAATTTCATTTAAATAGATTGTATGTAATATTTTTATTATTAATCTAAATTTAAACTAATTTAAATATATAATTATGGGTACTTTATAATAATAAAGGAGACAGCTTAATCTAAAGGTTAGATAGATATGTATGATTTGTTTTGAGTGAAAAAAAACCAAATCTAAATTCTTCGATCTTGACAATTTTTTCATAAATCATGAAATAAGGTTGTGGAAATATGGGAATGCTTTAATTGGGTTATGAAATTTACCATTGAAAATTTAGTGTTTTACATATTATTTTGTTTTAAGTTAGAAAAAATGTTTTAGGTTATGAAATTTAAGATTGAACCTTCAAAGATGATTTTATTATTTAATAATATAATTATTTTAAAGTATTGAATAAATAATAACTAAATTATGTAAAAAAGAAACTTTGAGATATCAAAATTTAAGGAGTTATAAAAAATAACATTTAGGATTAGGTTTAGGGTATTCTTTTGTGATATCAAAATTAAAACATAAAAACAACCACAATCACAGTCAACCCATAACAATAATAAAAAAAAAAAAAAAAAAAAAAAAAGCAAACAAACATAATCATATACAGGAAAACATACAATATCATGATTAAGAGAGTAATTTCTTTTTTAAACTTTTTTTTCTTTCAATCCAATATGAAAAAAAAATAAAGAAAACACATACATTTCAATGAAATTGTTAAGAGTATAGTTTAAATACTAACTTACCTGGAGAAACAGTAAGACAGCAAGAATCTGTGTAACCTGTAACCTGAGCATTAGCCTTCAGGAACATATGCCATTGAGAAAATACGTTTCTAAGGATGAAAAGTAGTTTCAGTGCTCAGATGATAGTAGAAACATTGGAAATGAAATGGTAGAAACATGGGAAATGAAAAGAGAATTAGAACATCAGAGCTTTTATATAGAGGAAGGGAAAGAGGAAGAGAAACCGACGATTGTTTGCTCAGGATTCTAAACGTTTTCAGGGATAGTAACGGTTGAAGCCGAGCGCCGAATTAAAGTATTTTAGGTTAAATTACAAATATGAATTTACTTACTCTTTAAATATTGTAAGTGATATAATTTTAATATTTTTAATTTAAATAGAAAAATTAAATATTTATATTCAGATTTAAAATTCTATTTTAATTTTTTAAATCAAAAAATGATTTTAACTTCTAAATATTAAATTTAAAGGTTAATCCAATTTAGGGAAAATTAATTTAATTATTAAGAACTAAAATAAAAAAATCATTATGAAAAAATAAATAATTATTTTAAAATTTAAGTTATAAAATTAAATTTATAATATATTTTAAAAATTAAAAATATTATTAATTTTTTTTAGAGTAAAATGTATTTTTATTCTTTATAAAATATATAATATATTAAAGGTTATATAAATTTTTTTTGTATTAATTTGTACAAATTTAAATTTAAATATGTTAACATGAATATAACATTTTCTTTAACTCTCAATACTTGAAAATATTTTTTTTTCTTGTTAAAATAAATTAAACTATCTACCATAAATTCCAATGTTTGTTTATTATCAAATTTTCAATTTGTACAAATATGCATAATTTTAAATAATAGAAATCTGAATTCATGTTTCTCTTTATAATTAATTATAAACTTGATAAGATTATTTTAAATATTAATATAAAATATTCTTTTAATATTAAAGATAATTCAATTTATGATGTTAAATTTGTTTTTTTTATTCTTATAGTTCTTAAATTAATTATTTTTAATTTCTTTTATATATTTAAAAAATTTCTTATATTAAAAAATATATAAATATTCATGTTATAAAAGAAAGAAATAAAGTTAAGAAAGAAAATTAAGGTAAATTACTCGTAAATATTAGTTAAATTAAATAATCAAATATAAAATTTTTAAAAATAATAAAATAATAATAACTAATTAATAATTAAAAGATAAAAACAGCAAATTTAAAAGTGACCACCACCAACAGAAGGATAGTTTTTAAATTAAAGTCAGTTTGAAATATATTTTATTTATAATGATAAATTCATTTTAGTTTTCACCTTTACCCTTCTAAACCCTTCTAAGTTTTTATATATATATATAAATGAGGAAGTTTAAATAACTTCCTTTTAAAATAAATTTATTTTTTAAAATATACGTTAAATATATTAATTAATTAATTAATTAACATAAAAAGTCAAACAATAATAAAAAAATTAATAATTAATTAATAATTGAAAAATAAAAAATATGACATTAAAAAATTAATAATTAATATTTATAATCACTTCAAAATGAAAAGAAATATATATATAAAACTTTCAAAATACTTATTATTGGTTCTTATACACGGTATGATCCAATACATATAAAAAAGGGTAATAAAATAAAATAATGAAATTCATTAAAATCAATTAAACTAGAAACATCCATAATTTAACACAAGTGTAAGATATATAAAAGACTTTACACCTTTACACATTTCAATCATAATTCCAAACAAGATCAACGCCTTCCGGAAGATAGAATGAATCTTGGATATCGAAAGACTAACTACTAATGCATACACTTGGACTTCAGGCCTAACCGGCCAACCACTCAATCTTTTTCACTCTAGGATCATCCCACATCTCCCCCACTAATTCTGCATCAAGATAATCTTGATTAGTTGTCTTTCTATGAGAACAACTAACAAAATTTCTATGACTTTCACCACATCTCATCTTAATTTACGTGACTTAAATGAACATTAAAATCTGGATACCCCGATGATATATCGTTAGTTTCATCCACACTACATTACAAATCCATACTCATAATCAAATTCAACTCCTCTCAATACGAGTACCAAAATAGTTTACAAACTGGATTATATACCTCATCCATTCTCATATATCCAAAACACAATAATTCAGTATTCACACTACTACAAAAAAGGGTTTTTACGTCGGTTAAAATGGACAATTAACGTCAAAAAATGAGACGTCGTTATATCAGGCGACGTTAAATTTAACGTCGGTTATTAAAATAACCAACGTTGAAATTTCATGATATAACCTCGGTTATTTTTATAACCCCAGCACCGCCTCCTTCGTCCTCCTCCCGTACTTTCCATTTTTGGGATTTCACTTCACTTCAAAGACTGGGCTTCCAGCAGCAATGAGAGCAAAGGCAAGGAATTGATACGCCAATAATCGAAGAATGAGGCAAGGCAAATTTCCAGACAATGGCAAATAAATTGAAGATCTTTCTAGAAGCTTCTAGAACGTGCGGGAGGTTGAGGGTTTAGGATTCAAACCCTGTGTGGGTCATGGAAACCATGCCCACGCCGACGGTTATGCTTGACATGATTTTGCTTCCCACTGGGAATGTCATTATCTTGAACGGTGCAATGAATGGGACAGCGGGGTGGATACCTGGAGTATTTGGGGACCAAGTTTGAGTCTTTGCGGCCCTTGATTGTTGCTGTCGAGGCTGCGAACAATACGGCGTCGTATAAGAGCTTGTTTGCAGTGACGTTCTCGCTGAGGGAGTATCATGTAGGAGGGTTGGGCGTGACGCTGGTGGCGCCGTGGGCCCCCAACGGCGGCTGTAGCACCTCCTGGTTTCTACATGCTTTTTATCGTTCACGCGGGAGTTCCTAGCTAAGCGGTTTGAAATGAAAATGATGAATTTTGGTTGATGCATGTGGTGGCTATGTACTGGTGAACTGGGAAAATAAATGACTTTCAACGTCGTTTATAAATTTAAACGATGTTAAATCAATATTTTACATCGGTTATTTATTAAATCGACGTTGATTGTCGAGTATCAACGTCGGTTAAATATATAACCGACGTTGTTTATGTAACCGATGTAGAAAATGTAGTCATATTTACAATTATGCCGCCGCGTTTAAAACAACGTCAGTTATATATATAATCGACGTTGTTTGGTGACGTTGAAACCCTATTTTGTAGTAGTGTCAGAAGTAGGGTTAGTTCGCTCAACAAACCCCTAATCGGCTCAGCAGATTAGGTTCAGAGAATCGTCTCTCCACTAGGAAATATCTGCTCACCGGAGAGATAATTCACTCAGCGGTTAATCCGCTCAATACCAAAATCCTCCGCTCAACGAATTTTAACCCGAAAGCACCCTAACTCCTTTGAAATCAATTCCGCTGATCCCACAAGGCCTGCTCAAGTCTTGTTCTACAGAAAGTCTTATTTTGATTTACCTATTCCATCCTATCCAAAGTCACTTTATAGTTTCCAATCCACTTTCTCAAGTCTCATTTAGATAAATAAAATGATGGATTAAATGAACCAAAACAAATTTTCTATAGAACCTAACATCCACTCTTATAGTATAAAGTAAAACAGATCAAAACCTAGCAAAAGGACATTGTCAACAGTATCGCCAATTCAAAAATCATACTTAACCCAATTTCATACCATATAATAGGGTATGAAATATCAATTATCACAAAAATCAAGTACAACACCTCAATTAGAAATCCTATTCAATTTAAGCATATTACACATTCAATCAATACTTCAAAAATTTCAGAACCAACATAAGAGTAACATCCTCAAAATCAATTACCTACTCGGTTCTAAAACTAAATTGCTCCAAGTCATTATGAAACTTTTAATTCAAAAGTAGTTTCTCTTACCTATTTGGTCTCCAAAAATGCCTACTTTTTAACTTCACACGGCAAAGTTTTCATGTTCCTACTAGCTATCCAAGTACATGTTTCACAATTCAAACATACCAGTAAGAATCTTAGAAAAATCACATTGATGAAGAATGAACCACATGTAAAAGGGTTTGGTCCCACATGTAGTTCAAGGAAAGTTTGGGAAATAAAGGAATAGAATAAGGAAAACTTACCCAAATTAAGATTTCAATCAATTGGATGTGTTCTCTTATTCAAAAACTTCAGTTTAGTACTTTCAAATTTTGAAAAGAATGAGAGAAAATAAATATATATTAAAGAGAAGATAAAGAGATTTATATAAAAAAAAGGAATTTAAAAAAAATAATAGATTTGAAATAAATGAAGTTAAAAGGTTTAATTTTTTTATTTATAATTTTTTTGAAATTTTACTAAATATTTTTATTATTTTATCACATAAATTGACGGTTAACTACATGGTATTTACATATTTAACTTAAATATTTATTTTAAAAAATAAATAAAAAATATTTTAAAAATTAATAACTAACTTATAATATCATCAACACACATAAAATTTGATTTTTCTTTTTAAAAATATTATAATTATAAATTTATTTTCAATTTCCCCCCGCATGAATTAGGATTGAAAACAATTTATAGAATTTTATTTCACAAAATTATAGAAAACAATAAAATTAATAACTCAACATTTAACTATAAAACGACATTTAATTTATTTCATTCTTTGATGTTATAGTGAACTCTGACTCAACTTTTTAAAACGAGAAAATCTTCTAACCGAAAATAAGTTACAACAGTTTTAATTATTTTATCATTATTAGTTTAGATAGACAATTATATTATGTTACATGTTAATTTAAAAATACTAATAACATAAATCTATTTGACTTCAAATATTATATATAAGGAAATTGTTTTCAAAAACTTTAAAATAGTTTAGACATATTATTTTTTATTACATCTTTGAGTTAATATTATTTTTTTATAATTATCTTTTTAATAATTTTTAATTTTATAAATAATAACCATGTTTCACGATAAACACTTCTATATTTAATTCTCAAATTCATAAAAGAATATTTTCCAACTGTAAAATTGATGGATTGAAGAGGCTTCATAAACTTAAAACGAGACTAACCTAATTTTGCAACTGTTCCCAGCGCATGGAAGAAGAGCCACCGGAATCGTGATGTGATCCAGTGAGTTTAACAGCACAGTAACCTCCTTCGTGTGTTTGCATGGAATGTATAAGAATAGTGATCAGAGAGATAGTTTTGCATCGACGTGACGGGTGAGTGAACGGTTCTGTGACCACCGTAGCACGGTTGAAGCTTCCATCCAATCAATAATCATGATCGCTCAGATAGCACCATACCAGTTCCTCGAAATCAGCGTCCTCTCCGCCCAAGATCTGCCCCAGATTTCCAACTCAGTTCAAGCCTACGCCGTGGCCTGGCTCCACCCAGACCGGAAACTCACCACCCAGGTTGACCAAGAGGGTCACACCAACCCCACGTGGAACGAGAAGTTCGTGTTCCGCGTTGACGACCATTTCCTCAATTCTGATAAATCCGTCATCATGGTCGAAATCTACTCCGAGTCATGGCTCCGCCCCGTCCTCATCGGCACCGTCGTTGTCAACGTCTCCAACCTCCTCCCAACCAATAGAAAACCGAAGCTCCGCTTCGTTGCCCTCCCGATTCGCCGCCCCTCCGGTCGCCCCCAGGGGATCCTCAACATCGGTGTCACCCTCCTCAACAGCACCTTGCGGAGCATGCCACTCTATTCTGAACTCAGCTCCTCCTCTGTCGGCTACTCCACTGTCGGCTATCATGACCGAATGGAATCTAGGAAAAACAAAAAGAAAGTTACAGAGGAGGACCGTGAAAAACAATCTAGTTTGGAATCTAGGAAAAACAAAAAGAAAGCTACAGAGGAGGACCGTGAAAAACAATCTAGTTTGGAATCTGTAGAAAGTGAAGATTCTAGTCTTTTGACGCTACAACGTTGTCGGAGCGAGAAAAACGACTCCACCGTCAATGATTACGCCTACCACGGGAAGGCCAAACATTACGGCTACGATGAGCAGGATTCGGAAGTGGGTGTGCGGAAAAGGGGTTTCTTCAAAGACGACTCGCTCATTTCCTACGTGGGGCCGTCGCAGCCGGTGGTGGCGACAGCGACAGCGAAGAGGTTGTACACCACGCCAGCGGCGCGGACGGCGGGGACGGCGGAGAGCTCGACAATTGACGGGTGGTCGCAGAATAGCGGGACGGATGGGATGAGGGCGAAGATGGAAAAGTGGAGGACGGAGCTGGCTCCGGCGTTTGAGGGTTACGGCGACGAGCCGAGGAGGCTGGCGTCGCCGCGCCTGACGTCGCCGCGCGAGGGAAAGACGCGGAGGCGTGGCGCGTTGCGTGACGGGTCGTGTTTCGGGAGGGTGTTTGGGTTTGAGATTTCGATTACCTGCACGAAGGGGAACCGACGGAAGAAGAACGGAGGTGGGAAGGTTGATCTAACGACCGCGCCGTCGGAAATGACTTACGACGATTCCTATATTATGTAGAACTCTTCTTTTATCGGATTCCCAATTTCAATTATAAAGTTTAAATGTTCCACCTTATAAATCTACTCTTCTAAGAACACTCAATTTTTTTATAAAAGATAAATATTTCTTTCAATAAAGACTATTCATATGTAAAGGTTTATCTTCTTTACTTCCCTTATTAAATTGTTTTAATAGATTAATATGCACAAAAATTACAATAATAAAAAATCAAAAATTACAATAATAAAAAATCACTCCTTTATATTATATATTACAAATTAGTATAAGATTTTAATTATGCCAATAAAATATAAGATTTGTTAGAATTTAAGTATAGTTAGAATTTTATATTAGATTGAAAGAGAAAAATTGAAAACCAAAAACTCACAAACCTCTAATTTTAATATTTTGGATTAAGAGTAAAATTATATTTTCTTATGGATACTTAAAAAGTTTAATATTATATATTTTATATATATTAAGTGTCTAAAAAATATATTAAATATATTATTCATCACATAATTTATTAAATTTTTTATATATACAATTCACTGTTTCTAAATTATTTATAAAGTATTTACCATTTTAATTTCATGAGACTTTTATTGATCATAGAGAAATATGTAATTTGTTAGATAAAGACATAAAAAAGAATTTGTTTGTGATATTTGCTTTTATTTATTTCAATATTTTAATATTTTTGGGAAGAAAATCCTCTTAGACATTATTTTAATTTATATCTCTATCCATTTAATAGTTTCACTTTCTATATATATTATTACTACATATTATTTTCATTCTGTTTATTTTTTATTTGCATATGTTTCACTATGAGATTAATGTTTCATGCATCTCGTGAAAGAAAACTAAAGCATATTTAGTTATGATTATTTTAACAAATTTTATATTGATATCATATATAACATTACGATAATTTCAATTATAATTATAATATATCTATTCGTGTCTGAGTTATAGACAGTGTACTTTTTCTAATTTTAACATATAATATTATTTTGTTATAATATATATGAAAATATTTCTATGAAGAGAATATATCTCTTTATTTTTATTAATATGAAATATTAAAATTATTTTACTCTGTTATATATAAAAATATATTTGTTAAGAGAATGTTTTTCTATATTTTTTTTATTGTAATTCAATATTATTGAAAAAAAAACTCTTACTATTCTATTGTTATCTATTTTTAGTTCAGAAGAAGAAACGAGAATTTCACTAAAAACAAAATAGAGAGGAATAAAAACTTGATAACTCTTTATTAGTTATCGTTAGATGTGAGAAAAGGAGAAGAAAAAGGAAAAAAAAAAGTATATAAGTATTTATATTATTTTCATCCTAACAAAAATATTTATAATATTAGTTATTATTTAAATAACTTAATTTCTATTTAAATTATAACATTATAAAATTTTAATCACATCATACCTACATATACCTAAATTTTATAAAATATCCAATTAATATTTTTAAAAATATATATTTATCATTTTTAAATAAAAATTATGTAAAAAAAATACATATTCAAATAAAATAATATTAAAAAACAAATCTTGATTGGAGTGTTTTTAATTTTGAAAATATAAATTTGTTATCCACAACCATGATAATTAATTATCATAAACAAATATTTCTCTATTAGTTGAAAAAGTTAGCACTACAAAACACCTACAATTATGATCAAATTTATTTGTTATCCAACATATATTTTCAAGAATACAAAGAAAGGGTGATCGTAGATCAATCATTAGCTCATGGAGAAAAAAAATAATTAAATATACACAATGATTTATCTATTAAAAGTATATATATATATATATATATATATATATATATATATCTTAATGATGAAACCAACGTGTTATTTAGGATTATATGTTTGTTCCATAATGGTGGGAAGAGGGACACGTATCCAAATTTACATTGGAATCCACCGTCACTTCACAACTGTAAACCACAAATCTCTTTTTTGTGTTTGTTGTTTTGTTTTTGCTTCATCCACTACCCACTTCATTCTGGTCCAAACTCATAGGAATTTTTCACAACACGTAACGTAAGCAACCAGTAAATAATTGGATTAAGAAAAGATACAAAATATGTAATCTAATTCTTCAATTTAATAGAAAATTCCTATTCAATTATCTTTTCCAAATAATTAAAGTGAAATGTGAAAAATCCTGATCTGAAATTTATAACTTATACGCATAATTAATTCACATAAAGTACAATTGAGTGAAAAATATTTTCACAGTATTTAATAGAAACTTAGAAAGAGAGATATGGATGATGAATCAGCAAGAGTGCGTAGAAAGGTTATGTGCAGACAGAAGAATGAAAGCAAATTAAATGGACCATGTTTTTCTTCTTTCCTTGTTGTTACTAGTCAACGCAGATATAAAGGGGAGAGAGTAGTACACGCATTTTCCTGTTTTCTATCAACAACTGATTCAAAATCATTCTCCTCTCTCCTCCAGCGCCTGATTCAGAACTTTGGACAAAGGAGGATTCTGAAGAATAAACCATCTCCGCAACTTTTTCTGACAGATGTTTAGCTGTGACTGTTTTTGGTGGAACAGTGTTCCTGAATCCTACCCTTCTGAGCCAGAGCCCTTCTCTCTGCCAGCACCTCTTCCAGAATGGCCACAAGGTGTGTGTGCTTTTTGTGTTTTCATTAGTGCCTGTTCTTTGCTTTTTCTTGGAATCAGTTTATTTCCAAATACGTTATCTGTTGGCTTATAACAGCTGCATTCCTTTTAGAATGATTAGTTTATGTTTCAAAATCATAGTCTCAAATCAAATACTAATTCAATCTGAAGCTTAGATATTTAAGTTTTCAAAGGTCAAGCTAATCACACAGTAGAGATTCGTAACTATGTATGTGCCACTCTATTATTTTGACATCTTGTCTGATATTATTAAGATACAATCATTTTTAGATGATGAAATAATAATTGAAGGTACCAAATTTCTTAACTTTGGGGTTAATCATTAACTATTATTGCCTTAACTCTGAAGGCAGTGGGCAGAGTGTCTTTAATGTAAAACTAGCTTATGAAGCTAAGGGTGATCACTGATACTGATTTGATTGGACTATTCGTACAGATGATGGCAATCGATGATTGGGTATTTTGTTTTAATGGCAATCAATGATTGGATATGTTGTGAAGATCTTAAAATTATTTTTTAATAAATTTAATCTGATCATAATCAATTATTGAAATAATTTAATTCTAGGTAGCTGTTGAAAACACACTCTTATTTTCTATTTTTCTGAAGCTTGTTCTTCGTGATGCCTTGATGGATGTTTGTTTGTCTTTTAAATCTTGCATCAAATACCCCGCCATAATTACAGATGATGATTCTTGACATCAATAATTCTTTAATGTGTTGGCTCCTATTTGACTTTTTACTGTTGTGACATCCAATGTTTGTGGCGTAATTATATACTGCATCTAAACTTGTGAATAATATGGTATCAGGTGCTGGTTTTGCTGGAGGAAGAATAAGCCTTGGAAGCCTAGAAGTTTTGAAAATAAGGAAGTTTGAGAGAGTTTGGAGCAGCCCAAGTTCACATGGTAAATCTCACGGTTTCGTATTTTACAAACCTTTGGAGATTCCAGATGATTTTTTCTGCCTTGGTTACTATTGCCAGTCCAATGATCAGCCATTGAGAGGACATGTTCTTGTGGCTCGTGAAACTTCTTCTGAACCTGAAGCTGAATCTCCGGCTCTTAGAAAACCAATTAACTACTCTTTGATATGGAGTGCTGATTCACCACATGATGGATGTGGTTATTTTTGGTTGCCAAATCCTCCATTGGGATACAAAGCAATGGGGATTGTGGTTACTAACAAACCAGATGAACCTGAGGTTGAAAAAGTTAGATGCGTGCGAGCCGATCTGACAGAAACTTGCGAGACTTGTGATCTATTACTATCTATGAACTCAAAGTTTTCAAAAATTTCATTCAAGGTTTGGAACACAAGGCCTTGTAAAAGAGGGATGTGGAGTAGAGGTGTATCAGTTGGGACATTCTTCTGTAGCACCCGTTCTGACTATGAAGAAGTGGCTGATATTGCTTGCTTGAAGAATCTTGACTCCACCTTACATGCCATGCCAAATATCCACCAAGTTCATGCACTCATTAATCATTATGGCCCCACTGTGTACTTCCACCCAGATGAGAAATACTTGCCATCATCAGTGCCATGGTTTTTCAAAAATGGAGCACTTGTGTATTCAAGAGGCAATGAGAAGGGTAAAGCAATAGATTATCAGGGATCAAACTTGCCAAGTGGGGGAACAAATGATGGTGCTTTTTGGATAGATTTGCCTACTGATAGTGATGCTAGAAATAATGTGAAGAAAGGAGACATAGAGAGTGCAGAACTCTATGTTCATGTAAAACCAGCTTTGGGAGGAACATTTACTGATATTGCTATGTGGGTATTTTGCCCCTTCAATGGACCTGGCATACTTCAAGTGGGGTTGGTGAACATTGAGATGAACAAGATAGGTGAACACGTGGGTGATTGGGAGCACTTCACCCTTCGTGTGAGCAACTTCACAGGAGAACTATGGTCTGTGTTTTTTTCTCAGCACAGTGGAGGAGAGTGGGTAAATGCATTCAACTTGGAGTTTATTGAAGGAAATAAACCAATTGTATATTCATCAAGACATGGCCATGCAAGTTTTCCTCATCCAGGGACCTACCTTCAGGGAGCATCCAAACTTGGAATAGGAGCAAGGAATGAAGCAGCTAGAAGTAAACTCAGAGTGGATTCCAGCAGCAGATACAAGGTTGTTGCAGCTGAGTATCTTGGTGAGGGAGCTATTGCAGAACCAAGTTGGTTGCAGTATATGAGAGAGTGGGGTCCTACTATTGTGTATGACTCACGTTCTGAAATAGACAAGTTGCTAGATCTGCTTCCTGTGTTTGTTAGATTATCTGTGGTGAATTTGTTTGAATTGTTTCCTACGGAGCTTTATGGTGAGGAGGGGCCAACTGGTCCAAAGGGAAAGGCCAACTGGGTAGGAGATGAAAAGTGCTACTAGTCCCCTCTCCGCTTCATCAATTCTTCTTCTTCTCTCTTCTGATATTGTGCTATATCATGTGCCTTGTTTCTTTTTATCATGCTTCACTTTTCTTTTTGTACTCTTTAAACTACATGAATGATTTTTTTTGGTGTAAAAAGGAATTGAAATCTAAATAAATAAATGAATATATTTTTCTGTGTTTGACAGAAAGAAAGGTGGTTAAAAATAGAGAAGAGAGAAATATATGAA
The DNA here is from genome assembly GCA_016859785.1 of Macrotyloma uniflorum. Lineage (NCBI taxonomy): Eukaryota > Viridiplantae > Streptophyta > Magnoliopsida > Fabales > Fabaceae > Macrotyloma > Macrotyloma uniflorum. The sequence continues at coordinate 1,653,889 of BDMB01000024.1, forward strand.
TAGAAACAAATGTGTTTAATAGAAACATGAGAGAGACATAATTGATTATGAAAGTGATAAAATTATGTTTAATAAAACTAATGATGAATTATACTCTTTACATCTGGGTGATGATATATGAGTCTCATGTAACCAAACACAAAAATTGTGAATTCCATAAATATTCTTAATAGAGAAAAAAAAAATTACATGTTTTTGCATAAGTTTAATATAAGCTAATTTAAAAAAAATTTACATGTTTTTGTTTAAACATATTTTGACATTAACATGATTATTATAAAAAAGTTAGAGATTTAAGTTATTAAATATATAATCACTAAAATGAATAAAGGGAGTACAAATTTATTACTAAATCAAATTTAATTATTGCAAAATACATATTTTACAACATATTTTAATTAAAATATATTCCACAATCTTTTAGAGTTTTGTGATGCTATTAAATTAAATGAAAGAAAATTATATGTTTTAATATAAGGGAAGAAACACGATTAACATTCATATATCTCTTAAGAAGATATTCATTTTAACATAAGATAAAAGAAGATTGTAACTCATATTTCTCGTAAAATGAAAGAGAAATTTATTTTTAATAGCGTATTAGGTGTACTTTAAGCAAAATTATATAGAAGAGAAGGTGAATGAATATTTTTATTAATTTTAGAATGTAAAAATGGGTATTCATAACTTGATTTTAATTAATGAATGTTCCTAAAATTTCCTATAACAACTTTTTACTATTTTTATATAATTATTACTGAATACATTTTATATTTTCAAGAAAAGTGAATATAATAATTTTTTTAATATTTTTATAAAATAATAGTAAAAATTACAAGATAAATTGGTAAGACATAACATTACGAACAAACTAAAAAAAAAAGTAAAAGAAAAAGCATTAATTGTTTAAGGGCAGCAACCTGCGGCAGATAGCGAAATCCAAGACTCACTCTCTGTTCTTCTTCTTCCTCCATCTATCTATCCATCCAGGTTTTCACTCAATGCTTCAATTCTACTATTTCTTGTTTATTGTCCTGTTTTCTTCGAGTTAAATTGCAAAGAAGGTTACTTTAATCTAATCCTTAAACAGTTGGTTTACCTTTTTGACTTTCTTATCAGACGCAACAATGGATTGGGCGTTTGTGCATAAAACATGGGATAAATGGGCTTCTACCAACATTGGTTATTCTGGTCAGCAAAATTTTGCTTTCAAGACACTCATATGCACAAATATGTTAATTTTTTAATATCACCCTTTGGAAAATTAATTTAGAAATATTGTAATTTGGTGATATTTATCTCATATTCTGATCCACCTATGTTCTAGGTCATCCGTTAAAAGCTGCTTTGCTAATTAATTATGACCCGACTGGACCATCTCGATTGTTATCTACCATGTAAGAAGGATTGTGTTTGATTCTTGTTAAGAATTTTAGGTTTTCTTTTAATCTGGTGTTGGTTTTCTTTATGATGGAAAAATATATGAAAATGTATAAGCAACATAAATCTGTTGCCTGCAGTCTAGGTTATAAATAATTTAAGCTCTTATCTTGCAGTTTGGATGAGCTTTTCTTCATATGGAACTTCTGCGAGTTCTAAATCAACTTTCTTGTCCTAAGCTTCCATGATAATGCATTTTATGTTGATAATAAAATTTTCATTGATACCAGTGCTTATTTAGCTATTTTGGATGGAGTTCTAGATTTTCTAGTTATGCTCTAATAAGGGTACACCTCCTAGTCAATAAGGTTTTTGCCATTGTTGTTGTTCTAAGGAAACACCTGAACTACTTGAAACAGCAAAGCAAGGGCCACTATTGTTGTTTGAAACATCCTTGAATGAATTCTTCATCAAGTACCTAATGCTAGCCCCTCGAAGCACGGATACTCCTTTTTCTTAAGATGGTCAAGGGCATCAAACATCGACTCCTCCTTAACACCTCTATGACTGTGTTTTGGACGTTACGCACTAGATGTATTTTTGTGATGCTTCAGACAGTTGAGCTGATGTGTCCATATGACTATTATGGTCAAAGATCAACATTGTAAAAGTAATCAATGTTTAAACATATAAAAAGCTCTCTTAGAATATAATATTAAATAAAATAAATGCCCTTTTTATTTTTTCTTGGTGGGGCTCATTATCATAAGAGAAGTATAAAGCTTAGGAAGTTTCTTTTTCTTTGAGAAGGTGAAATATACCTTTGTTGAAAGATAATTCATTTTCTTGTTTTTGGGATTTTCTTATTAAGAGATAAAGTGTTTCATAATATACAAATCTTGATTAGCAATTAGATCTTCTGTTATGTTTGTATCTAGTGTCATTTGATTATAAGTATATATGCATGTCCTAGGGTCGAATATTTTAAACAATAACCATGTGTATCCACTCTGTGTTGTTAATGACTCTGTGCTTTGTAAAGCCGCAAGGATTCTTCTTGTTTCTCCTTCCTCTTCAGTATTTTATATCAGGTTCTTTACTTAGGATCAAATGCAATCTCCTACCTGCTTAATATCACTCTATCTATTCAGCAAAGCTGTATTGTTACATTTTTTTTTTCATCTAAAAACAAAAGTAGTTGTAACGTTGTAAGTTGTTCTGTGTTTTTTGTTTGAAAATCTCTTTTTATATTTCAATTCTTTCTGTGGTTGAAGAAATTTAAGTATTTGTTTCTGAAAAATTGTACTCATTGCCTACTAAAACTTCATGCTTGCTTTGTGTGGCACTTCTTTTGCTGGGATTTAATTTTTATTTCTAGAAATATTGGATCTATTAATTGAGCTATTTGATACTGACAGTGCTGCACAAGAAGGAATAAAAACTAATCCTATTGAATTGAGTCACTTTGTGGACTTCATCAAACAAAATAAACTCCAGACAGAACTCTTCATTATTGGATCCAATCAGTGTAAGCTCCAACTCAGCTGTATTTAGTTTGCCTAAATAGTTACTTGTAGCGTTCTGTTTTTCAACTTCTTCTTTTATGCCCTCTACCATAAGGACATTTGAAATTTCTGAAACTGAAGAATATACCATTTTATATCTAGGTAATACGATTTTAAGACTCTTGGAGATTTGGGCTATGGTTCAATAACTCTTGGTGCATGTATGGTCTTGATGCTTGTGTCTGATTATGTACTGGTGAGGGATAATAAGCTGTGTTCTACTCGTACATACACAGTCATGAACTGTATGCTGCCATCTTTTAGTGGTTTAAGAAGTTAGTTCAGGAGATTTAAGAAGGGAATTGTACTTATTGCTTAACTATATATGGCTATCTGTGAATAAAATTTATAATTGATGGAAGTTCCCATTACAGTATTTTCTAATCACAACATTACAACATAAATACTCACAAGGTGCGTGTTCATAATACACTTAGCAAAATATTATTAAGTTTTTGAAAATACTAAATAAATTGTTATCAAGCATACACTTAGCATAGAAGTTTGAAATTTACCATGTCCTGGAGTGGATTGCAGATACATATGGAAATACATGTTATTCTATGTGTTTGATGGTAATACATGTCATTTGACTCATTACACTTTTTATAACCTGTGTAACTTTATCTACTGCCGTGGTACATTGTAGTTTATCTTATACTTTACTGTGGGAATTTGGATGGCAGACTTGGTCACCTCAATTCATGAGAACTGGTTTAGTGCAAGGTGTATAAACACGTCAAAGCCTGCTGGTGAAGGTGTTATTGTTATACAAACAGCAGCGTATATCTTGGTTGCTCTGTAAGCTTATTATTCAAATTTAGCATGTTTGTCATGGACTATTAATGCACTTTACTCTCTCTGTATATTCATCATTCAGTTTCACAGGTACGAAGGTTCCATTGGTCCAGCATCTCGTGCTATGGCAGCTGCTGATCAGTTAACTTGGCAATTAGGGCGAAAAAATCTTTAAAATGGTTCTGCAGGTCTGTATCATGCACTTAACCGCAGGGCTAATTTTTTCTTTTTCACTCCAATTTTTGTTTAGATGGTGGCAGTCAAGTATATTGGTGATGGTGATGGAGCCATTGCCTTAACAGAACCACATAGGTTACAGTGGATGAGAGAGGTCCTACCATTGTGTATGAGTTCATAGATCTGCTTTCTATAGTTGTTAATTTTTCTGTGGAGAACGTATCTGAACCTTCAAACGGCAAAGGGGTCGGCTAGTTGTATGGGAGATAGAATGAATGTTGATTATAAATTATAAGATTAAGAATCTAATCACAATTTTTTTTAGTTTAAGAAATTAATTAAAAACTTTCTAAATACTCTAAGGGATCTACTGATTCATTTGCTAGAAAAATAGAAGTTCTATATGATGTATTCTTTGATCATCTCAACCATTATTCTTAAATTAATAACAATGAATATTCATGTTGGTATAGGCATGACCAAGATCAAAATTATTTTAATTATCAAAATAATCACTATAGTTGATTTCATGGTGTTTTTTTACAATTTTACTGTACTAAGTAATTTGTAAACAGGAACAAAATAAAATATCTGAAAAACATTTTTCACTTAATATATTCAACTATAAATCTTATTTTTTAAAATTGATTATAATAATAATGAATTATAAGATCTATTTAAATTAGGGATGCTATATTTATAATTTTAATTGTTATTATATTTATAAATAAATTATATAATCTTATATTTAAAAATTATAATACAAATTTTATCATATTTTATAAATATAAATATGTATAAATATAATATAATTACATAAAAAATAAATTTAATTAAATAAATTTTATATTTAAATATAATAAGTGATTTTGTTTATATTTAAATATAATAAGTGATTTTGTTTAATTTGATTATTATTTTTATTAAAAATCTAAAATCTAAACAAAATCATATAATTTAAGAAAAAATATTTTCAAAATTTTTAGACAAATTTGATTTTAATTGATTTTTAATTTTTTAACTAATTTTTTTTTCAAATTTTAAATTTGAATATCCCTAATCTAAATATAAACTTAAGATTCCAGTGCTTATTTAATTAAGTTACAAATTAAATAATACATTGATAGTATGTAAGTTTTTTATACGAGATTATTATGTAAGGCTAATCGATTGGCCCAGTTACTAAAATCCACTTATCACTAGACTTCAAAAACATATATTACGAAACTTCCATCTAAAAATAAACCTCACATTGGAAAATTACTTAATATGAACTCAAAATTTCCACCAATTGAATTAGATTCTCTTAATAAATATTATGATATTTAGATGAGAGAAAAATCATAGATGAAAAAAATATAATAATATTCTTTTCCTAGTTTTTTTGACTATTTTTTTATAAAGAAAATAAAAGGGCTTAATTTTTTAAAACATAAATTCAATTTATTTTTTTTATTTTCGTTTTATTTTAATTTTCAATTTTTTTTCTCAGTTCGTCACATATTCTAACAAAGAAAGGGTTAAGAGGAGGAAAAAAAAGGCTTTTGAGAATTATTGCGATTTATTCTTGGTTTTCCAGAAAATGATAGAGAAGGACGCAGCATTTTGCCGTGGAACTCACTGCAGCAGATCACAAATCAAAAGCACGCAGCCAGAGAAGACAGCCAGAGTTCTGGTCAGAGACGACGGAGAAAAGCAAAAGTTGGAAAATTCAATTCAACTTTCAACCTTTGTGTAACCCACGACAATAAATTCAAGTCAGAGCCCAACAGAAAAAAAAAAAAAGGTGGTGGCGAATCCGAATCGAGTTATAATGAAACCAAACAGTGTTACATGGTGGTTATGTTCGATCATTTGCATAGTTTTAGTTTGTGTTCAATTTCAAGGATGTCTGGGATCCAAGACCAAGAGAACGGATGAAGCATACGTCACTCTTTTGTACGGAGACGAATTCTTGTTGGGTGTTCGAGTTCTGGGAAAATCAATACGTAACACTGGATCCAGCAAGGACATGGTCGTGTTGGTCTCGGATGGTGTCTCTGATTATGCCAAAAGCCTCCTCCGGGTAATCATCATCTTCTTCTTGATGGGTCTTCCACAAAATTTGAAATCTTGAACTTTATCTTTCTGTTGACATGAATCCGTTGTCACCTTACTTTTGTGTGTTTTATGAGTTGAATTGTTTATTTGGTGGGTTTGTGTTTGAATTTGTTGAAGGCTGACGGGTGGATAGTGGAGTTGATTAGTTTACTGGCTAATCCTAATCGAGTGCGTCCAAAGAGATTTTGGGGTGTCTATACTAAGCTGAAGATATTTAACATGACTGACTACAAGAAAGGTAACATTTTTCTTTCAGCCTTTTGTGTGCGTATATCATCTGGATGTAGAAATAAGGATGAACTTTAATTCTCATATAGGTTACGAGTTTAATTTTCATGCACTCCCTGGATAAAGACTTTAACACTGTCAATCAATAAAAATTCATATCAAGAATGATTTTGAAGTACTCTTCTTATTAAATTCTTGCTTTTGAAATGGGACTATTTACTATGCTCTGCCATTTAGTTAAACGCTTCTTTTGTTTTTCAGTCAGTTGTAAGTTTCTTTTAAATCAAGTGAAACTTGAAGAGACAGTTTAGGCTTTTGGTTTTAAGCTTTCTATCTTATGAATGATACAATGTGTGGCTTATTGGTTGTTTATGTGTTGAATGTGAATGTGCAGTTGTTTACCTTGACGCGGACACTATTGTCGTTAAAAATATTGATGATCTTTTCAAGTGTGGGAAATTCTGTGCAAATTTAAAGCATTCTGAGAGGTTGAATTCGGGAGTCATGGTGGTGGAGCCATCTCAAACTATTTTTAACGACATGATGAGCAAAATAAAAACTACTGCATCTTACACTGGAGGTAAAAACAATTTTTGGGTACTTTTATATTCAATTACTTTGTTCTTTCAAATTTTTCTTTTGTTTGCTAGATGTCATTTAAATCAGATAGCTTTTAACAAATGGTCTTCATCTGTTTTTCTCCCTTTGACAGGCGATCAAGGTTTTCTAAATTCATATTTCTCTGGATTTCCCAATGCACATGTTTTTGAGCCGAATTTAAGTCCTGAGGTGTTGAGTTCCAGACCAGTTCCTGAAATGGAGCGACTATCGACACTGTATAATGCTGATGTCGGTCTTTACATGCTTGCTAATAAGGTACTAGAATATAGGAAACGAGGGGATAGTAATTAATTAGAGTCAGTGAGGCATGGGAGATATATTCCCCAATTTAGCTTAATTATGCTGGATCTGCTCATTTGAGTTCAGTTGAGATGGAAGATATACTAGGTTTCGTTGCACAAATCAATGATTATCTTGTCTGATAGAGTACTAAACTTTCACACCTGCCGGAATGTGATTTGTTTTACATGTACTGTCTTTTTAGCTGATATTTTTTGCGATCATTTGAATAAATTATAGCATTCAAGAGACCTATATTAATCTTGACCAAGGATTTATTTAGTGCTTCGATAGGGTTAAAAATTCACTGCTGGCAATGTGGTAGTTTTGCAGTGTTTGGTTTGTGATTAGCGTAATTCTCAAGCATGCAAACAAAAATGTAATAACTAGTTGCTTGTAGGCAAACATACGTTGGGTTCTTTCCCAATGGAAAGCCAACATAAGAACCAGCACATGTTAATCTGAGCTTGTTCGTGGGTCAAGGACTAAAGGTGTTGATCGGTTTGTCATCATCTTAGCACTTTCGTCTTGTCTTAGTGTTAGAAGCTTACTTTTCAGGCATGTGTGCTCTGTAGAAACTTTTGCTTGCAATCAATTCTGAAATGTTCTCACTTTTTCTTAAAACTAGTGATAGGTGTGTGAAAATTATTTCATTTAGAAGTCAGTAGTTTCTTGTTAAGATTCTTGTTTTATTATGTCCTACTTTAGGGCTATGTTCAATAATCCTCCCCCATGGCTTTTTAAAACAAGGAGCCTTTTGGCATTGGGGTATGCTAGTTTATGTCCTCTTTTAGGATACCAAGCTTGAATAACAAGTATTACGTATGTCTCTCTGAGCATTAATTTGTATTGCATCTATCAATTCTATTATCTAACAATCCAACTTCCATGCTGATATATCCAGTGGATGGTAGAAGAAAGTGAACTCCGTGTGATTCACTATACACTGGGACCCCTTAAGCCTTGGGACTGGTGGACTTCTTGGCTTTTGAAACCTGTTGATGTCTGGCAGGTATTTTTGCAAGTCTATTATTATTTTTCTTGCTGATATTATACTATAAAAATTGTTGCCATCGTCATATTTATAAAGGCTGTAATTATATAATTCCCAGTTGAAGCTTGTTGTAAAATGTATACTGACTTGTTTGTTCTAACCTTGGTGGTATGCTTTAGGATGTAAGAGAGCAGCTTGAGGAATCCCTTCCCGGAACTGGAGGGGGGCAAAATCCTAAAGACAGTTTTCTTGTGAAATTTCTCTTTTTGCTACCTTTATGTGCTTTACTTTTCTTCTGCTATCATTCATTTATGAAGGTAAGCTATCATGGATTGATATTCTTGTCCAATCTCCTAGCATTAGGCTTGCACAGCTTTACGAAAGTCTCTTAACATTGTATTTTCTGCAGAATCAAGGGCACTTCAGTTCATTTTGTAGAAGTTCACTATGTGATCAAGTCAGACACCTTTATTTGAGGATTAGATCAAATGGGCCTTATACTAGTATTTCGACATCAACAACTAATTCAATCCATCAGGTTGGTTTTCTCTTCTGTATTCTAGTTGGGGATTTGGGTCTTGCCATTCAAGGACCTCACATGATGAAACCATTTGATGAAAGACAAACACAATGCCCTGCCTGTGGGGCTTTCTCGCAAATCCCTCTGCCACTGAGTCTGACATTCTTTCCTGCACAGGGAGCTATGTCTATGTGACTGACTATCCATATCATCAAATGACCTGGTCATGTTATGGCTTCTGATGAGAGGATGCATATCCTCTAGTTGGTTGAACTTAGTGCTTATATTTATGTGTTTTTAACATACTAAAAGATTTGTTTCTATGGTTTCTTGCAGCTCTTAAATGGTGCTCAGAACAAGGTTCCTTCTTATTTGGGTGGTGTTTCTGTCTGTATCTGTTTTATGGTAGCAGTGGTGTCTCTGGGATTATCCCTCTTGATTGTTCCTCGGCAAGTGATGCCATGGACTGGATTGCTTTTGATGTATGAGTGGACATACACAATTTTCTTTATATTATTTGGAGGTTATCTCCTTTTGATTTATCAGTGGGGGAAAATAGTGGGATCACGAGTAGCATCCTCCTTGTCACATCCTGGGTCGTCGGATCATGATTCTGAAAAACGTATGTTCTTTAAGAATAAAGCATCTTTTGTGGTTCTGTTTTTCATTTAATTGTGATGTTGAGATACTTTTTCTGTTGTAATATTTTTATTGAATCTATATGCTATCTTTATTTACAGGTCATCAGCGACTGATGTCATCTTGTGATGTTGATACATGGTACTATGGTTTAGGAATGGCTTTGTTGGCCATTGCAGCTCCCTCTTTGCCTTGTCTTTTTGGAATAACTGCCTTGTTTGTAAGGTAACTTGTTTTCCAATATATTTATAGCAAGTCTAGTTAAAATACTTCTAAGCGGTTTTTATTTTCCATGAAACTTCTTAGCTTTGTTCCGGTGGCATGTCTTTGTTATCATTGACTCAGTCAGTTTTGAACTGTCAAAACTCACCATTAACCCTCTGTATGTTTCAGAGGAAAGAAAATTTTTTCTAAAAGTAAACTTTTCTCTTTTCATTCAGACAAAAGGGAAACAACCTTATTATCTTATTTTCTACGTTCCCTTTTTTTTTCCCCTTTCATCCAAGGAGACCGTACAATAGCTTCCAATGTCCGATCTCTACCCAATTGACAATTATTGTCATTTATAAATTGTTTGCACAAACATGATACAGTAGCAGTAAACAAATAATAGTTATAAGTAAAAGCAGGGCTATCTTTGTAATTTGAAGATATTTTGGTTAAATTTTGTGGTTTCAATTTATGAGTAAGTTATGTCAAGTGTTATACATTCTTAACGTCATATTAGAAAGGCTCTATGACGGGCTTGGGTTAGTAGTGTCAAAAGGTTACATTTTTGGAATTTTTCTTTTCTTTTAAAGTGCTTTTTGGTAAATTGATCCTAGGTTTCGTACTTGTAATCTGATTTCTCTAAGAAGAGATGCAATATGAGAGGTCTTAGCTTGTATCATAGAAGTTAAAGCATAGTCTATGGGTGGAAGATTCTTTACGAGAATACTAAACCCATAAGTATAAAAAATAATTTTCTTTTTTTCCATTTTGTTTGATCAGAATAACCACCAATTTGCTGTGTTTGACTCTTTCTTTCTCCCAGTCATTCTCTAATTCTTGATAGTATCTTGCCTTGACTTTTTTCCCTACATCATTACACATCACATTGGAAGCACCAGCAATCATTTGTGGTGGTTGAAAGTCAATGAAACCTTCTAAACTGTCTTCTCTAATTTTGAAATGGATTTAGAAGTAGCTTTGGAATTAAAAGGTCAGAGTTGTTATGAAATATTTCCTTGAAATGACATTTACATATTTATTTTTAACAGGTTAGGTTTGATGGTTGTTGGTGGCATAATATTGGCTTCATTCATGACATATGCTGCGGAACATCTTGCTATCCGATCATTTCTTAAAGGCTTTGATGAGCGTGATATTGCCCAAACAGCAGTTCGTGTTTCCCATGTTGACTGTGACAGTAGGAACTGGTGAGTGATGTAAACTATGGTCGATAATTTATTCCCTTTTTCAGATTACACATGTAACGTTGTTCTTGTGAAAAATGTATGTAGGGAATTTTTGTCTATTTCTAGCATTGTATTTGGCCGAGGTTTTGTTGTAATATTATTCTTAATTTTCAGAGGATGACCTTATTCTATTGACTCAGACGTAGTAGAATACGCAATTAAACCTCATTCACTGAAGCTTGTAGGATTCTTTGTGGGCATAACATAACTATGATTAGTTTTGTTGAGCATATTTTAGAGGTTTCATCTCCAATTAGCGGATCTGGATTTGCAAATCTGGTTTGAAAGTTCAATACAAGAGATAGTGCTTTCGGAGAATTATATATAAATATAATTCTAATAATACCAAACCATGTCTAATACACATTTTTTTTATCAAATTCAATACTTCAAAACAAATAAGAAAAACTTCAATACTAAAAGACCAAATAAACTAAAGTGATGTGTCTCACACAATTAAGTTAAATTGGTTTGTCTTCATATCTAAAAAAATTCTCCATATGTATGTTATTATTATTTTTTAATTTTATAATAAGTATCATCAAGTATGATATAAAGTGATTAATAAATTATAAATTTATAATTTTTTTTAATAAATGAAATAATTAATAAGTAAGAAGTATTTGTAAATCTATTATCTTAAGATCTTTCAGGGATGTTATTTTATTTTAATTGATTTGTTATTCATATTTTCTTTTCTCATATTATTCAAGTTTGATGATACTCTCAGTCATAACTATGAGCCTATATGATGAATACAATTTACTCAATTTACTTTAGTTGGTGGTAGTGAGAAGACAAACTGTGTTAAATAAAATTAATGTTAATATAGAAGAAGTTATGTTCCTACAGTATCTAATTTCTCCATTAATACAAATAAAAATATTTAATTAAAATACATAGATAAAATAATATTTGTTTTCATTTATTTATAAATGATAAATATTGGAATGTTTGTGGTCGATTTTATTCAATTTTTTTATTAAATAATTATTTGAACTAAATAAAAATATCAAATATAATTGAATATGATTTAGTTTTAATTTAATATAAAATTTCAACCAAATTAAATTATTATTTGTATTATTTTTTAAATTTTATTATTATAAAATTTATAAATATTTTTTTATAAAACATTATTTTAATAATAAAAATTGACAAATAGAGACATGTTATAAAATTTTTTATATGATTATTGTTATTTATAATTTTAACTTTACCTCAAATTTATAAATAAATTATATATTTTTATATTTAAAAATTGTAATATAAATTTATTATAATATTTTGATAAATATAAACTGTAAAAAAATTGAAGAGATATATCCCTAGTTGACCAATACTTTTGAGTATGACCGACAAATAATTCCTATGTTGTCGAGAGAGTCTTGCAAGACAGATCCACAGTTTAACCCAACCCAGTAAGAGAAGAGTGAAAGCCCAATGTACAAATAGTGATTCTTGTATCAAAACTCGTCCTTCTCTTATTTTAACTTCATCGATCAAATCAATCCATTAGGGTAAGCATGCACCCCGAACACTCTGCTTTGAAATCCCAATTTTGATGGGTTAGTGAATCCATTTCCCTTTCTTATAAATTTCGTTCAGTCTTTGCAATTATCCTGCAGTATCCAGTTTCTGTTTTACATTTTATTTATTTGTAGAAGGGATAAATTTATTGTTCAAATTTTTTAACCAAATGCATGTGAGTTTCATAAAAAGAATCTGAAATAAACTTTTGATTAGTTACTTGTTGATTTAGAAAATTAATCTCTTGCAATTTATGTTAATAATTACTTATCAACATTAGAGGAGGAATGACATAAATGTTTCACTTTAAACCACATTTTTCATAATAAGTCATATGGAATTCTTCTTATATAGACTTGACCAGGTTTTTTCTCTGATGTCTGGAACCCTAATTAAATGGGTTTGAATTTGACATCACAGTTGCAAACTCTATACTATTGATGAACATGGCTTAGTTTATTTTATTGGTTTATTATATTATCAATGAATGAACTTATGTTCTCATCATCAGTTAAGAGATATTTGTACTTTTTGGCTCTTCTGAAGAAGCCGTTAGTTTATGCTTTTAGCAGGATATAACTTGTCTGACAAAAATGGAGAAGATGAAACGTATTATTGTTAATGGTGGTGCTCTTAACTGTGATGACATCCTGCATGAGATCCTACTTCGAATACCACCACCATCTATCTTCGAATTAATTACCGTATCGAAAATATGGATGTGGGTAATATGTAGTCCTTCGTTTCGTCGAGACTATTTGAGAAAATGGGGGCAAAGTTTTCGACTTCTGGGGTTTTTTGTATGCAACCTTTTCTATCTTGGAAGACCTCGGGGTGGCTACCGTCGCCCACGTTGGGAGCCTGCCCTCCCATTCTTGTCCACTTGTAGCGATGGTGATGATTTGAAACACTCTGGAATCCTCAAACATCTTGGGTATTTCATGGATTGTTCCAAAGGCATTATTCTTTCTGGTCTCCTTCCAAAGACATTTTATGTGTACCACACAGAGACCAAGCAAAAGTATCAACTCCCAGAACCTCAGCAATTCTATAAAGTTCTGTGCATGGCATTCATTGTTGAGGAATATCTAGATGGTGACACATGCTACAAGGTGATCCGAGCAAGATGTGAGAGCAAACTTAAGGAACGCAACACTGTCTCAATTGAGACTTACTCATCAAAAACTGGAAAATGGAAGCAATCCACTCTGACGTGCTCTACATTGTTTGCATTGCGCCCGAAGACAGCAGCTATGGTGGTTGGAGGGGTTGTACACTGGTTTGCAATATGGGGAAAACTTGCCATTTATGATCCTCGTCTTGGAGACAGAGATATAGCTTTGATTAAACTACCAACAGGTGTGTTAACAAGGGACCATGAGGAATGTGTTCTTGGGGAGTCATCGGATGGGCTTTTGCAGTATGGTCAGGGCAATGACATTGGTGTGGAGATATGGATGCTTGAGAAGGAACCAGAAGCCAACAACTCATCCATTTACTGCAACTGTACTCGTCTGAAGTACAAGTGGGTTCTGAGGTGGAGATTAAATTTTAAAGTATTATGGAAGCAGATGCCATCTTTTAGCCCACATTCTAAAGAAATCCAGCTACTGTCATTCCTTCCACAGAATTCTACATCTATCTTCATAAGGTCAGGGTGGAACATTTTGCTGTATGATTTGAAGACCAAGATGGTGGAAATTGTCAAGTATGAGGGTCGTGGTGGTTCAATTTCTTGGGAATCTAGCAGAATAGTTCCTTACTTTCTACCATCTTGGCCACACTCATCCCTTGCCTCGTGACAACATGAAACAAGGGAAATGTAGCGGCTTATTTACTTCTATTTTCATTTTTGTTTCTACTTTAATTTGCAAAACTGTCGTGTTGTTTTCAATTTCTTTCCTGTTATGAAAGATTTCTACATAAAACATTGAAAACAACGACAATTTTGTAAACTAAACATGGATCAGAGAATGAAAACAGAAATAAACGGGCCTTAATCTTTTAGTATCTTTGTTCTGTTTTGAAGTCCAGCCATAGTAGGACCTTCACTTCTCTTATAGATTCGGTGGTGTACATTCTGGTTGGTTGTTGTTTTATTAGAACGGGTAAAAATATTGCTCTTTTGATCATGTTCTCAAGTCTTTCCTTGGAAGAAATGAATATAAAATCGTAGGAATGCTGCAGATGCAGATTCGGGATCTTGTGGAACTTCTAATATGAATACTAGTAAAAGCCCCACTCTTTTTCTTGTGGTCCTTTAATGCTAAGTGTGAAAGTATGGGTAACCATTTCTTGTTACTCTTACATTTTAAGAGTGTTTTGGATTTTTTTTTTTTTTAGTTTTTAAAAATTATTTTATAAAACAATTTAAAATGAGCTTCTTGAAGGTAAATAGAGAAGAAAATAAGGATATAAATAATAATACATAAATAAAGTAAAATAGAAATGTTGTTTGGATGGATAAAAATGCAAAAGGAAAAAAAAAATAGAAATTTTACCTTTACCTGTTTGGAGTAGTGACAAAGAAAGGAAAAGAATAAATAAAATTATGAGTAAGATATACAAGTTTTTTTCATTACATATATGATGTGAGATTGTAAAAAAGAGTGAGTACTAAAAATTAAAAAGTGTAGGGGGTGGGGAGATATAAAAGGTTTTTAAATTGCTGTTTTGTCTTAAAGAAAACATGATTCTTCAAATGTGTCCGAATTTACTCGAACTGCAAAACTGATAATGTTTTAATACATTTTTTTTTTTCAGAATTTATTTAATTTTTTAAATCTTTACTCTTTAGACAATGGTTAATCAAATTGCATAATAATCTACCGATAATTTATGAACTAGTGGAAGCTTCAAATTATGCGTATAATAATATCATGTCATGAAATTATTTAAAACTTAAAGATAATATTAGCTTTAGTTTTTAATCATGTACTCATCTACGCTTATTTTTAAACTTTACATTTTTATCATATATGATAAATAATGGTTAATGTCATTAGAAAGCTGAAAAATTATATGATAAAAACATTAATTATATTTCTTATTTCATGCACTATTTTGTAAAGTAAACAAATGAAAAAAAATGGAAGAGGTCTTCTTCTACATAAGGGACTAACAAGATATTGAGATAGATAAGTATAGGACTAACTCAGATTATTACGAAATTGTAAGCATTCATCACGTACTCATCAATTTTTAAACTAATAACTTTTGGTTTGGTAAAGTCGTTCATTTTTTTAATTATTCGCCATCTCATTTTAACACATAAAATACTATAGTAAATGATTTTTCAAACAATCAAAGTCTAAGCTAACATTAAAAAATTATATGAAATAAAATTATCGATACTTGTAATGCCATGAACTAATCTGGGCTCTTATCCTTTGTTTATTGTTGAAATAATATAAAAAATTCATTTTGTTTTAACAGTAACACGTTAAAATAGAACTCGAAGGTAATGAAGTAAAATGAAAAGTGAATAAGTAAATCTACAAAGTCTATAAATAATGTACCTTGTTGATAGTTGGGCAATCATCATTCGTTCCTGTATAATTTGGTGAAATTCCTATGGTTCTTTCTAGGTACAAAATCTTATCCTAAGAAAAAGAAGGTACCAACGAGTGCACATGTGGTTAAAAAGGACCGGAAAATTTTCATGGGAAAAGGACTTGTATGCTTTTGACTCCCACCCAAAAGTTAGTTGAACTATGTCATCCCTTTTTCAAACTACTAAAGAAATAAATTTCTTATGTTAAATACAATATTCTTTCTGTTGTAACCAAAGCAGAAAAAAATTCAGTTTCCCCATCATACAATCTAACAGAATATGATTTGATGTCTGGACAAAGGTAAGAGTAGCATACGGTCAATTCTGCTATGAAATCTGTCCGTCTGGGCGTGGCAACAGAAAACTAAAGCCAGTGTTTTCACGTAATAGTGCTGGGGCCTCTAAATCAGAGACATCGATCAGTTCCTTCGACTTCGCTAAGTCATCCACAGAAAACGGAATGCTGCAAAGGATATGCTTCCAAATGGTGAATGACAAGGTCAAAAGTTTTTAATATAGTAACAACTAGAAGCCTTTAATATATAGAGTTTTGGTCTTATTCTACCATACTAAAATCGAATTTTTATTCAGTACATAATAAATACACCTATGCCAGTCAATGAGCAGCCATAAATAAGTTGGTAGTTAAATGGAGGAACGTAGTAGTAATTGTAATTTGGTCTCTACCGGGTGAGTTTTACATTCTGGACATAAAACTGAACTCACCCACCTGTAACCTGCTGCCCGGCCATTTTGAAAAGGGTTTAATTCATTAGTTTCGAAGGTCATAATTGATAAGAGCCTAGCAATTTATATCTGAGTAGAATTGAAGGGAGCACACTGCAATGTTCTTGCCAAGCTAAGCCCTTGGAGGGGCCACAAGATTATTTCAGTTGTCATATTTCTTTTGTAGTTAGTCATTGCTTTAGTTTAAAGTAATTATGAGAATTATTGGTCGTGGACTCATGGAACTAATTAAATGTGAGTTAAAATATTAATAAGCGTTTAAAAAACATGATGAAATCCTGAACAACTATTATTTCATGGCTGAACAATATCCGGCTTACCTTGAATCATCATCCAACAAGAAAGAATTACTGACTGCATTATTTGAATCTTCAGTCATCAACACTCTCATATTGGATATAACCTAGATGAAAACATAGATACGGCAAAGCTCAGCATAGTTTTTCTGCACGTCTTTGATACGAAGTTATCATGGCTTCCTGGCATAGACGATTTTAAATCTAGTTTGAGTAATAGTTAAGTGTAAAGACTTACATCAGGGGATACGCTATGTGTGCCATACTTGTCATCCCAATACATGGTGCTAATCCGATATAGCTGCTGTATGCTGAGCACCTGTGAATAGTGAAGAATGACAGGTATTAGGGAAAGTGAACTTTTAAGTAGAAAGTAAAAGATGCTTTCACTTACTGGGCACAGGTCGTGACTTATTTCATGCAGCGTTTTCCTTGGTTTCTGATGTATGACCTAAATCATGGGCAGGGAACATCAGTTTTTAATATTTACTATCTCAGACCATTAGAACAAGTACCATGCAGATGGATACAGGCGAGATATATACCAAAAATCCAATAGCCTGTCTTATATGTTTGAGCTCATCCCAAGCCGAACCAGAGTACTGCATTTTTTTCCCAAGAGAGAAGGGAGAGGGTGAGGTTAGTATTTATACCTTATTAAAACAATAGAAAAGTATAACAGCACTGTAAAGTAATGCACCTCATCTGTGGCGCCAAAGCACCAATCCTCCAATTCACCCAAACCAGATTTCACATATTCTCCATTACTAAATGAGCAGCACTCCCTTCTTAGAAGAAGACTACAAGAAAAATGACGATGCAATACTATAAAAATGAGAATAGTTTCCAGAATAAAAAACAACTTCCAAAACAATGCAAGTAGAAAAGACTAACCTGTTGAAAAGTTGGACATTGATGAAAGAAAAAATTTGAGTGAACACCTTACGAACCAAAAATGGGGGAACCTGCCAAAATGAAGGAGAGATTGAATTAAGCAGAACAAACCTATTTTACTCCAATACTAAATAATATATGCTTAATAATAGCTCACCAAAGAAAAAATTAACGCAAAATAATGGAAGAAGATAAAATACATTAACCTACCGAGTATCAAAAAATCATGTAGCACTTCCTATATATATTAGCTTCATTTTATATAATATTTGAAAGACATAAATATGTTTTCAGTCAAGGTAAAATAAAAGTTTTGATTTTGGTCTTCTTAAACAATTTCTTTATTTTTATCACTCTAAAATTAAAAAAAAAAATTATTTGACATTTGACACTTAAAGATTTTAGGGATAAAAAATACTGATTTTAAATTTTAGAAAAAAAAAAGTAACAAGAAAATATTTTTATAGAGATAAAAATCAAAACTCATTCATTTTACATTAAATACTTTTAAGCCTATCTGAAATTAAAAAAAAATTATTATTAACTTTGGAGACATGTAATTTTTGGTGAATGTCAATAGAAGCCTATGATTCCGTCATAAATTATAATAATGTAATATGACAGATTCAAATATTTAAGCGAAGAGCCAGAACTAACATTGCTAGCAAAATTTGCCATGAGAGAAAGCACCAGTTAAAAAATGGAAAAAAAAGGGATAAAATCAAAGGAGGTTGGACTAACGTGATTTGCTTTCAAAGTATTTAAGAAGTTCCCAAGGCTCTTAACTATCCCCTGCCAGTGAGCAATCAAAGCTTTCTGGGCTTCAGTGTTTGCAACTGAACGTGATGATCCCTTAACCAAGCTCGCTCTGGATGTTCTGGGTGCCTATCTCGTCATGGTCAAACAGTAAATGTTTAAGCAGAAAAGGAACAGCTTTATAAATTTACATGGTAGATCAATATGTATAAGCTACTCGAGCATAACGAAGAAATTGTTATACCTGGATGCATAATCCAAGCAAGGGGGAAATTTCTTTCTTCAAGTTATCTCGAATCATTCCATATATCTTTTCCACATAAGCAGTAAGCTGCTGTTTGAAAAGGAGGGCAGGGTACTTGGCTTCAACTTTTAATGTATCCACACCGCTCATGCTACCATTGATTAAGGGAAGGGTGACTCCTGCTGGAGCTCCACGGAAACTCTGAAAGGGAAGTAATAAGAAAGACTTTACTTATCCAAAAAGACCGAATGTTTCTCAACTGGACTTAAATCCATTTAAATCAGAAGTTGTATTTACATGTGACACCCTCCCGAACAGACTCCCTGATGAAGATCGACGACGTTGAGGAGCCATTCCAGCAGCACCACTCGCCTTTAGTGTGCGCTGTAGTAACAAGACAAGTGTTGAGGCATTGGATAACCAATAAGCCAAGACATCATTATTATCCTGCGTCTGAAGTCAAATAAAACTTGTTAGTGACAATAAATATGGAAAAGAAGAAAACAAGGAGAGAACTATCACACAAGTTTAGCATTTTACACCTCAATTGCGTGACCAATAGTTTGGATTAGACGATCAAAAACGCTAGTACGGTCAACTTCAAATGATCTCCAATGCAAGAGGCATTTGTATATGATACAAGCAGCTACTGGTCTATTTCCAGCAAAGCCTAGGTTTTGTGCAATGCATCTAATAAGTAACTCTTGGTTCTCCTGTTGTTTCTCATTGAGTGACTTCTGTGGTTTATCCTCCACTTCAGAGGAGTCCCTGTGGTTCATTGATACGCTATGCATATCCTGATTAGTTTATCAAGTGAAAAAGAGTCAAATCCTCATATACATATCCAAGACAAGTAACAGATTTAATCCTCACACGTATTCAAGTAACAGATTTACAATAAATTTAGTTACCAAAGTGGTCTTTGCTTCTATTCCAATATGTCCACCGTCCGGTCGCTATCAACAGATATAAGAAAATGTCATAAACTATCTTTACATTTGTATTATTATTAAGTTTATAAGATTCATTCTGAGGAGTACTTGAATAACTGATCTGGTGCGTCCTGAGAGGAACTTATTCGGTGTCATCGACACAGCTTGTTGTCGTAGAACTTGATTCTCTGATTCTGAATTAGTAATTTTCTCTTCTAGCCTAATCAAAGAAATAAGATTTTGGTCATTCGGTCTCACCATATTAAGTGTAGATACGATTCATATATTATTTTTCAAGATAAGATTTAAAGTTTAGATATAAATTTATCCAGCATAGTAGTAACAACAATAATAATTAATTTTAAGAGAAAGAAAGAATAATGTTTGATCAGTTTACCAATAATGTTATCATACTTCTCATGAAAAAGCAACTCTCCAAAATGAAACTCTTCAGATACACTCTAATCCAATATTTTCCTTGTTGATTAGCATGGGAGAATAGTGACATTAAGTTTATGTTTCATTATTTTTATTACCTGGTCAAGGATTCTTGGAGCTGCCGAACCTTCTTCTCTGTGTCTTCTAATTTTTTACTCTTTTCTTCACAAGAAGCTTGGGACTCGTTATATTTCCTTTCAAAGTCGTCAGCTTTCTGTTTCTCGGACTCAAGGGAGGTCTGAGAAGATAAATCCAACTTAGATGAGATAACCATTATACAGACGAACTTAAGTACACTGTTATAAGCTTAAAAAAGAAATTATGCTCCTTACACAAAAACATCTAATTAATCATTTTTACATTCCTTGGTATAGTAATACGTCCATTAAAATCCTTATCATGCCTCTAACAACTAAAGCTTTTAGGATGATTGGACTTCAATATAGTATAAAACCCTCCTGATCAACCGGTGAAGTTGGCCTGCATTGTCTACATTTGAAGTTCAAAGGGAAACTGCTTGAAGGAATGTGTCAGAAAGATATGATTTTATCTTATGTAAATATGGAAATATTGATATATTGTATAGCAGAAAATTAAGGATGATGCTCCTTATTTTTCCCTTGATTGTAGCAATATTGATTATAAATAAAGAATCGTGTGTGGTCAAAACACACATTTTAGAAAATACTTTTCTTAAGTAATTCCATTCATGTTCCTAACATTGTAAACTTTTTAGTTTTTGACATTAACTATCTGATGTTCATCAATTATGAATCTATTTTGTTGAATGTCAAGTACTTATTTGAAGAGAATGCACAATGATATCAACTTACCTTTTGTTTTTCATATCAAAAAATGGGAAACAAATATTGTTTCACCCCTTTATATTGAAGATCCACTGGAACTACTTTCATCTTCATATGAACACACTGAATTCTGAAGTTTACTACAAAGTTCTTTAATGAGATGCATAATTAGCTGTCTACTATTTAGGCTATATAATCTGTTGGAAATAGGAGCATTCTAGGAAATAAGAGCACTTTAAGTGCTGTTCTTCATTTTAATGTTGTTTCTCTTTCCAAGTAACCTAGATACTTTGTATAGTTAGGTTCAGTGCATCTTCCCATTGAAATTCTTTTCTCGCCCTCACTAAAATATGCCACATTCTTTATATTTTATCAAACTTTGTGCCAATTAACCAATGAAAAGTAGTAAGAGAGGCAAAAAAATTTGATGAACCGCTCTAAGAATGATACACGTTGTATATTGTCTACAATATTTCACTATTATCAAGGAGTATTTTATGCAGAAATAGAAGCATAATCGGAATCTGATCACCTAACAGAGATTAAGTGTTGTGAAACAAATTTTCTTACCTTTAGAGTCTCAATTTCCAGTGTTAGTGATTCAATCTTCTGAGTGTCTTCAACAATAACCTGAGTTTGTTTAACAACCGGAGGTGCTTCTTCAATAGCTTTCTTTGCAGTCTCTCGCTCCTTTATAAGCAATGCATTGGTTTCATCAACTTTGTTCTGCATCTCCTGCAGTGAATTCTGCAGTTTTGCTATCTCTTGTGCTTTGGATTCTTCTAGGTTGTTCTACAGGTTCCAAATAGTTTTCTTTAGGGCTGTCTCTTATGCTGAAATTGATCTTCCAAAATTTATATCTGCAAAGCATATATCTCACCCTTAAACTTTTCTCTAGTTGAAGACGCCAAGTGAGTTCCTCCACTCTTTTTTCAAGCTTGTCCTTTGCCTCTTTAAGTGCGCCAGTTTCTCTTGCAGCCTAGCAAATGGATATGAATGTCAACTGAGTAGAAAGGGAGATATAAAGGAATCGGGAATAATAAATAAAGCGAGGTTTGTGGATTTGTGCTACTTGAACATTAAAAAATAAGTCATACAGGAGCAGCTTAATTGGTTTCATTTTATCATTCATAAAACTACCAAAAAAGAAGATTTATTTTACTTATAGACATGCTTCACATTAAAGATATGATTAATAAAAGAAGTTAAATAGAAAATAGAATGAGAATGAAATTTTTGGCTCCTATAATAAGAAATGAAGGTAAAATCCAATTTCTATTTTGTAGATAGGATAACTGTTATTTTGTTGTTTTCCCGTAACAATGTTGATAAACAAATATATGAACGTTGTCTAAAAACTACAAGCTTTTCTGATATGAAACTTGCTTTTGTAACAGAAAACATCAGATGTTATATTTTGCCCTGTGTGACTTCAGTTATATAGGTTGGATGCATTTTGCATTTTCATTGTCCTGTTTCTAAGGAATTTTTTAAAAGATGGGATGGTTAAAAAAATAATTTAGGAATGCCAAAATTACCATTTTCAGTTTCCTAAGCTCTCTCCTGCCCATGATCCCCCTCCATCGGCATTGTGTGACAATTGAACCTTTCTTGAGCTTCCTATAGTATGAAACAGCTTTGTGGCACCGCCACCGAGCCTGCAATTTTTCAAGGAGTTTAAATACTGAGTACTGATAACCTTGTCAATGTTCCTAATCATACAGTAGTCAACTGTGACCTGAATAATGATGGAAGCTTTAGTCTGTTTCCTAAATCTGAACTCCTTGAGGGAAGCAATTGCCCTTAAAGCTGTTTGCAGAGTAAGTACTGATGATTTGAGTTTATTATAGATTTTCCTAGATCCATATCTGCGTATATTCTTCTGAATTTTCACGGCAGCTGCTTCCTTTCTCAAGTTATGATAAAATTTGAGTGCAAGTCTTCCTATAAAACATATTATGAATGTGAAACATATGTAGAGAAAAGGAGACTAATTAAGCAGTAAGATGTACTAGGGAATTGAGATACAAAATTCTAGCCAGGGAAGTCCCTACAATATTGAGCTATCCTAAGAAAATGATTTAGGTTATCACTTTTATAATATGTCACCTCTCCAAAGAGACTGCACAACTGTAGTATTCTTTCGTAGTGCAACATAATGTTTACGAGCTTGATGGGTTCGTATACGCCGTTGGATAGTTTTTGCTGCATTACTGAGCATATGAGCTCTCCGTGCATCTAGTTCAGCCATCTGACCTGCTCTTAGGAATACCTTTGTTTTCCCAATCTACACAATTGACAGACAATCAGATGAACTTTGTGGCATTGAATGCAAGTGGAGCAAAACAATATACATGTTATGTGAAGGCACCATACCTTTGTTGACATTATTTAATTATAGCTAAACGAGGTATTATATATTAATGATACAATATCCATGAATTGTGGTTGTTGGCTAAGGCCATACAAGCTTCAATGATATTTAAAAAAGAACACAAGAGTGAAATAGTAACTCCGGTGAAACATTTTGATGTACCTGATATCCTTTAAGCCCTGCTTTTTCCAGAATTTTTTGGCAAACAGTCTTCTCATCATGACTGCCCATAGTTGAAAAAAATAGCAGTTTAGCACTCAGGAAATTTGGAACCAAACTGTTTGAAAACATAAAGCCAAAACTTCCTTCCCAATTTGCATAAAGGATACGCAAGAAGAGTTCTTACTGTACTTCTGTGACCTCTGGAGCAAGAAGGGAAAATCGGTTTACAAATTCAAAGAAAGCACGCCGTGTAGGGTAGCCAGCACAACTGATTCTGATTGCCTCTAAAACACCCTGTACGGGCAAGCATTAGAGACCACCAAAGAAAGGTTAAAAAAGTGAAGATACCAGGGCCATACTTATGTACTAACCATCACACAGAGTGAAGTAAAGGAAAAATATCAAGTTATATTTTCAAAACTATACTCACACCACAGCGAAGTTGCTGCATAACATTGGAATTCTCAAAAATTGCAGGCTTGAGGAGGTTGTTTGGTTTCACACATCTAATGTAATGAGGCTCTGTAGAGCTTAGTGTTTCCATTAATTGCTGTAGTTGCAGCTGCATCATTCAGGATATGAAAACATGGTTTGTTAGCTTCCTGGTTATAAGATTACAGGTCAACTTTGTGGGCCATGACATGGGTACATGTTGACGCATGATGCTTTTTTATTTATGTTGAATAAATCCATATGTTTAACAATGAAGAACAGAAAAAGAATGATACCTTAAATCGAGAACCAATTGAAGAAAATTTAGAAGATTTGGACGTCTCTTCTGGAAGTGGAGGAAAAAGGCCTGCTACAAATGAACATTTGGAAACACTCAATAAATCTTGATGTTCAGGAACCACATAATCTTTGTTTTTGTCTAAAAATTGGTCAGACTGGTAGTGCACCTGCACATTTATGACAGCAGAAATGAATAAACAAAGATTTCTCCTTTTTGGGTGAAGCTAGTGCTAAGAGATCAAGTAATACCTCGCCAGCATAGTGAGAAATAGTGAAATCTGTTCGTGACAATTTTGGCTTAATAAAACGCCTGTGATTCTTAAATGTTTGATAAAGTTTGTTTGAAAATGTTTCATGTGTGGACTTTGGAAACATACTGCAAGAAAAGAGGAGGGGAAAGTCAGAATGAAGGAGTAATCAATATCTTTGTCACAGAGGTTTAGATTTAAAACAATATGACATAAGCTGGTCCATGTCACCACAAGGAAAAGGATAAAAATCATCAAGCAATATATAAATCTCCATTCTTTAGTGAAGAAATTCAAGGGAGAAAACAATATTTTACCAAGCTTCATCAAGGAGTGCAATTATTCCTCCAGGTTTCTGTAAAAATGATAAACAATGTAAGAGAAAAAGGGATTGAATTCGAGCAGACTGTAAAATAACCCAAATTACAACCGAGTGAAAGATCAATTAGTAACAACAGTTCCTTAATAGTAATTTTGTGCAGTTGTGATCGTCTGAAACACTGATAATAAGATTGTATAATATACTCAATAGGGCTCTTGTGATGCAGTTCAAAAGAAGCATCAAACCATACAAAATCATTTTCACCTTCACCCTCACTCCCATCCCTACTCTTGCTTCTCCTTTATAAATGTTGCCAGTTGTTTAGCAAATCTTTAGTTGATCTATGCCGATTGGGATTAACAGAATATCATTATTTAAAGGGGATGCATTGTCCATAGAATAGATTGTGGAATGGAATTTAACAAGACAATAAGCATATAAAAAAGCATTAGCTTTCCATTTTGTTAAGTTTCTAAATATAGAAGTAGACTACTTTCAAACACAAAATGAACTAAACATCCATATAGAGGGACCTTTTCAATAAGGTCCAAAACATCTTGGTTGTCAACAAATTCAATGTAGCTCCAATTGATCTGCTCCTTTGTGTATTCTTCTTGTTCCATCTTAAACACGTGCTGGAATTCATCATAAAAAGCATGTTAAGCAGAGAAAAGATGATCATAAGTAAATTTAAGTGCTTATCATGGTCTGAGATGTTGCCTGATTGAAATGTTGCTGCAACTTCTCATTTGTGAAATTAATGCAGAACTGCTCAAAACTGCAGAGCATGATAGGCTGAAAATAAGTTACAAAGGATTGAAAAGAGGTAGTTGCTTTCAATATTTTCAATAAGAGGAGTGTTAGCAACACTCTTTATTATTGGGTTGAATTGATTGAAAGTCACAATTTTCGATCGTCCAACTCTTAAATCTGGAGAGAGACTCATTAAATGAAAAGTAGAACCCACCAAAAATTATGATTTCCAATAAATTTCAATTAATAATAGTATCGCCAGCATTTCTCTTTTCAATAATGTGAAGTACTTCTATAGATGCCCATGTTTCTTCTTCTGAACTACATATTACCTGTTAGCTTTAAAGCTTTCAAAACCATAGATATCAAGCACCCCAATCAATGATTTAGAATTTGCGTCTTGTCCAATTGAAATATTAATCTTGTTCACTAACCTGTTAACCATCACATTAATGCACCCAGGATCAAAACGAGAATCCTAGATCCTTTACCTTGGTGTATTTTATTGGCTCATTTTCCATTTTAAGCATCTTACCAGTCAAAGAGCCTAGAATAAATTGTTTTTGCCAAGCCATCTCTGCTGACTGCTGCACTTTGGGGATCAAGGCTCCGTTTTATAACTTCCTCAGGGGTGATCATGACACGCTTACATAATGCATCTTCCAAGGCACCAGCATTGCACCTGATAAAGTGAGCAATCCAATGACGGCAATCATCTTAAAGGAAGTATAAATATATGGGGTATAGGGAGTAATAATATCGAGGCATTCATACATAAGAAGCTCAGCAGTTGTTTTTAAGTGGAATTTGGCTTTATCATCTTTTGGAATTGATGAATCAACGTCCTTGCCTTTGGTAAAATCAATATTCCCAATATGAAGAATCGCAGCAACAACTCTGAAAATTGCTTCCTTACAGAAAAACGGCAAGGGGAAGTAGAGAGGTAAGAACAAGGAAGATAGATCCTCCATTTTCTAGCAAAACAGAAGCTAAATTCATGCTCAAGCAAAAGAAATACCTGCTCTTTTTGGCTTATTCCGACAATATCCATAGCTCTCCTGGTAGCAAGATACTCACGGGAATCACTTATATCAGCCAGTTCATAGCATTTCGATTGGTTAAGGTAATGAAACGTTTTAGGATTTCCTAATTTGTATTTCTCAATTTCCTGTTAGCAAACATTGCAATGAGTTTACATAATTAAAAGAAATCCCTCAAAAAGTAGATTATGCAGCAAGTAACCTCCTGTGGTGCAGCACAAAGAAAATAAAAGCAGTGGTAGTTGCGTTCAGGATCATTAATCTGGCAAACCCGAGATCTCTCTAGAAGGTATGTTCGAATGGCTGCTCCCGAGATTCTTCCACTCTTATCAAATTGGATCTCAACAAATTTACCAAAACGACTGTACCATTAAGAAAAGGAGAATTTGAAACTAATTTATTGGTAAAATATTGAACTTAAATACGCATCAAGTAGCAGGTAATGTTTCATTATGCAAAGCAAAATTGGTAACAGCAATTGATTTATTTTGGCAATATAATAGAGAACTGGGGGATTGCAAGTAAGTCAAAATGGAGACAAAGATTAATTTATATATCAGATCAGGTTATGGAGGAGAGTGAAACACAAACAATCCGTTATTGCCCACATGTAACACACACTCACAACAAAATTAATCCATATACCAGGGTTCCACAGAGAATTTAAACAAGAGATTATTTACTTCCCAGGTGTAAGACTTGCCTGGAGTTGTTATTCCTGACAGTTTTAGCATTGCCAAATGCTTCCAGAACTGGATTTGACTGCACTCAGATCAGTTAACACAGAAGTCTTAAATGAGTCAAAGTTCAGAACAACATAAAAGGGGAATATCATAGCTTGAAATTAAAAAAAATGAAAAATTATTAGTTAAAAAAACGTGTAATTTGTTCAATCATACTTCAAGAACTTGTTGTTCAACAGTTCGTCCCTCAGTGACAGCCCTACCACCTAAGAAGGCAAGGTATCGCATAAGCATTTTTGTAGTTTCAGTTTTACCAGCTCCACTCTCCCCACTGACCAAAATTGAATTGCTTTTTCCTTCGTTAATCATTGCCCTGGTATTGATGAATTCATCACACTAAATTTGGTTCAATGAAAGAATCGGAATTTGGATAACTAGAAAAATTTGGATTACCTATATGCAACATCAGCAACAGCAAATACATGAGGACTTAACTCTCCAAATGGTGCTCCCTTGTATTGTTGCATCATGTGCGAATCATAAATGTGAGGTAGCCTTTGGAATGGATTTATTGCAATCAGAATATTTCCGGTATAAGTCTGCAACAGCAATTAGTAAAATAGGTAACAATATTTTGGGCTAATAAACAATGCTGAATTTATCATATTAAAGGGAAGAGAGGCATACATATATTTCATTCAATTCATATCTAGTTTTTAAGTTCTGCAGGACTCCGGGCTCATGCAAATAGGAAAGCTTAGTCATATCATCCACTCCACCCGCAGGGGCTTCCATATCTTTGGGATATAATTTTGATAACGTTGCGACAACCTAGAAATAATCAAAATAAAAACACAGGTACAATTTTTTGCCATCTACAATATTTTGCACCTTGTAGTGCAGATACAACTACAGACTGTTAGTGCAATAAACATAGACCGAGCACAACAAAGATGTTGAAAATATGAATTGACAACAAAGATTTTGAAAATATAAATTGATTAGATTGATTGTAAATAAGGAAATAATATATATTTGGCAGATATATAGGAATTTTATTTGATTTTGTTCACTTGACATATGATTATAAATAAGTGTGAATGCTAATAACCATTCTTGTCACTGTTATTCTCTCTTTTATATCAACTAGGGTGATAAAAGAAATCGAAGTGAACTGTTTGGCTATTTAGTACCGTATGGAACTTATTAAAGAATGCAAAAGAGCACAAACCGTCTTTCCATTGGTTGTGTCAATTTCAGCATCCTTTCCCTTGATTTTTGATATCTGTCCATCAATCCAAGATACTTCTGGATCTTCAAGCCAGACATGAGAACCCACAATAATATTCACTGGAGTCCCCTGCAGATGAAGACAAGAAATCATCATCTTACGAATACAAAAACAAGCACAGAATGCATGTAATCCACGATAGAGTTAAACAAATATAAAAAATTATTAAATGCAAATCTGTAAATCATCTAGCAAAGAATGGCGCGTGAAAATGGGAATCTACGTAGGTTAAGGAGAAGGAGTGCGACGTACCATCATTGAGGTGCAAAGCGGAAAATGTCGGAGGCTTACGCAGCATAAAGAGAAGTATAGAAGGGATTGACGATGGCGATGGCAATGGCAATGGCGTGGTAGAGGAGTGAGGAAAAGGAAGAAGACGATGGAAGGGTGTGTGAGGGTGGTGGAAGTGGAAGTGAGAAGTGGAATGAGGATCGAGTGGTTCTTGGAAAGGATGGGACATTGTTGAACAGCTCCTGTAACTTCGCCACCTTCTTCTTCTTCCCTTTGCTTTCGCGCCAACTCGTGGTCTGGCTACTATTCAACTCTCCTCTCTCCCTCTTTTAACGCAACTCGGTCCCTTCTCTTCTCTTCTCCTCTCCTCTCTTCTCTTGAGTTTCCTTCCTACCATGTCAAAATATTTTGATTCATTTAAAATCTCTATTTACAAAACATATCAAGTTTAAGGAACTTTAATGTTTTTTTCCCTAAAAATTCTATTAACCTAATTTTTATATATCAATTATACAATGAATTTTCTTTTACTATCTTTCTCATTCCAATCTTTATATCAAAATTCTTAATTTCTTTAAATCTTTTTTCTATTTCCCTTTGTCATTTTTTATTACTTTTTAATATTTTCATTATTCAATAATAAATCAATATTGAATATTATAATTGAATTTTTTTTTTCATAAATTGCAATATTACTCTTATAAAGTTCATGTGTTTTGAAATAAAATTAAGAATAAATTATACACACCGTATAAATATAATATAATATGTTAGGAATTTAAAATTTGTTGAAATTTTATATTAAATAAAAATAGAAAATTAAATAATATATAACTAAGGAAACATACCAACCTTTAATAAAAAAATGGAATAGTAATTGATTTACTTTCATTAATAAAATTATCTTAATATTAAATTAGATTCATCATTCGAAAATTTATTATATTTCTCTCTCTGAGAAAGAAAAAACTCATAAAATTTTATGAAAAATTACAATTAATTCAAATCTATTTAACTTAATTTTTAACTTTTATTTTAAATGATTAACTATAAGTGACATGAATCAATATAAAAAAATCATAAAAATCATAAGAAATTAGATATTTTTGACTAATATGAAAAGAGAAATAAAAAAAAAACCTACTAATTTTATATACTTCATGTTGCCACACAACTTGATGGCATGACCACATCCATAGGGAAGAACTTTTTGTCCAATTATTCATTTTTTGTCAACAAAATCTTATAATGACAATTAGAATATTTTTCCATATTTGAACAAACCACGTATATAGTCACTTTATGTGCACATTCTTATTCTTTATAGTTCAAACTTTGACCTTTCAAAATGACCCTACAAATAATGGTCAAGATAAGGAAAGTGAATAGCAACAATGAAAGAAAAAAAAAATTCACAAACTAGGATAAAAAAGTTCATAAAAAAGCAAGTTAAAACAAAATATTCAAACTCTCCCTCCACTATATTTTAAATTCTTAACACACCTATCATAAATGTATGAAATTTAATTCAACTAAACTAATCATCACAATGAATTAGGCTTTCATTTGGTATCCATTTAATGAAGAACATCTACTTTTATCTCATGCCTATTAAAACGACTAAACCCTAATCCAAATAGAGAGTAATATTTTTCCTCATTTCTTCTCTACAAGCTTAGAACCATGTTCCAAGTATGGAAATGAAGATTCCTCCCCCAAGTTTAGGTCAAGATTGTAGATATTGATTAAGGGTTGTTTTAATTACTGCAAAAACATTCTAAAACCTTCTTTGACTAATTATCTGCTACGTTATGTATCAGACATCATCATACCACGAATCTTCAGAGTTGAATAGCACATTACAAAAAATAAAGACTCTATCTAGTTTTGATCTTGAATAATTTAATTTGCTAAAAAAACAGAAGATGGTCACACCTAAATTTATAATCTATATACTGATGTAGAACTTAATCATAGTCTTAAGAAAACTAAATCTTAATCATGATAAAAATAATCAGGTTTCTTTTTCACGTAAAACAACAAAGAAATGCGTATACATGTCTAGTTCATATATTTTTATGTTCTTCTTCCTTTTCTGTTAATTTATGGCTACATTTCTGGTTTATGAAATTAAAAAATTTACAGAAAATATTAACACTAAACCATATTAAAAGAATCCAATATAGAAATTGGTTCAAATCTGAACCTGGAAAGAGTTACTTCCATCTCATTCCTAGCAGAAACGTAAACACCACACTCATAATTCTCACTGTGTTTTTTTGTTTTATTGATAAAAACATGTTCTTTGTTTGTCTGATCGATTTTTTATTCAATCTTTGCTTGAATGATTGATTGATTTAATATTACTGAAATTTCGTTTTCTTTTATCTGATCCCGTGAACTTCAATAACCTTGACTCTTGACTTTACTCAACACAAATAACGAAACTGGACCTTATTCTTCTCTTTAATCTTGCATGTATGATAAATTTTGAGGAAATAAAAAAAGTGAAACATAATAAAAATAAATTTATTTGAATTAAATAAAAAATAAAAAATAAAAATAAATGAAAATTCAAATAAATTTATTTATTATTAAAATAAAAATAATATTTTTTATGGTTATATATTTTTCTATTGAACATTCCATCACATTTCCACTACTATACAAAATAAATTTCTACTAAACTTATTAAAACATAGAAACTAAAAATAAAATAGGACCAAAAAAGCACGTATGGTACGCAACGATAGCAAGGAAACATAATTGCTTAGCTTAACGTTGTCATCCAAAGTTTTGACTGAGTTTGAATATTTGTCACAGCTAACCCAAGGCACATGAATATGAATTGAATATTTAAAAATTTGGAAAATGGCTAAACCAGGTAAGGAATTGACTCAATTAGCCAGAGAGGAAGATTGAACATTCTTAATTTTCCTCATTCTTCTGGATAACTTTAATGTAATATTCAATATATGCATTGAAAGGATTCATTTTCACTTGACTTTTGTTTTAACTCACTTTTGGTCGACACATCAAGAGAATTCATATTATTTTGTGGATGCGTGAAATCTTACTCATTATTTTATTTAACCTCACTGCAGACTTTCTGAACACCCATTGAAGTAGCAATTAGAAAGCACCAACCTGATATGATTTATCATATAAAACTATACACCAATGAATGAATGAAATCACGTAGATTAGTTGAACGAGAACCAAATTAAAGTTCCTCCTTCCAATCTAGAAGAAATAGACTCATAGACCGTGTATCAGAAACCATGTGGTGTAGAGTGAGGACTAGAGTTCGAAAACGACCACAAAGTAAAAAAATCAGAAAATTAATAAAAGGAGAACGACAATGGCACGCAGTCATTTTAGAACAATATAGAGAGTGAGCCACCTAATGAAAATGACAGAAAACCCTTCAGCAATATCACATCATATCTTGTAGTAGCTTAGTAGCAGTAAGTAACATATCTTAGCCATGGTCATGGGTGGTGTTCCACATTACCACTTTTCTACACCCATTCCACCGTTTTTCCAAATTTGTCATTTTGCTCAAACATTAAATAATATATAACCCTCCTTCTAGGAAGCCTCAGCTCTTATTATTGATCATTACCAAGTTGGAATTGTAGGCTATATAAGCCACCATATAGCACTTCACCTCTACACTCATCTAAAGCATATATCATATATCATATATATGCAAGTATATATACAAACTTGAGCTGAAATGGGAAAACTGAGATATGATCCCGATTGCTACCACCACAGCAAGAACTCCAATACCAAAAGGATGATGCAGAAAACACCAAAGAAAACAGTGAAAATAACCTACATATCGAGCCCTGTGTTGGTGAGGGCCTGCGATGCTTCTGAGTTTCGATCAGTGGTTCAACAACTCACGGGCAAGGACTCCACCAAGGTTGAAAGGAGAAGCAAGGGTCGACATGATTCTACTTTGATGCAGCATGAAAGGGTCATGCAAGGTGGAGATGTACGTGGAAGTGAAGATGGTAGTGAGTTGTATCATTACAACAATAACAGATCAGTGATGATGACTAGTTCTGTGGAGTTGGATGAAGATTACTTGTGGAAAGAACTTGCACGTTCTGTTTTGCCGTCACCCTGTGTACTTGTATGATACCTATTACTTATGTATGTTAGTATTGTGTGGAAGTAATAATCAAACAATGATTGTTTCTGCCTCCATGGCAGACCTAATTATAGGGTTCTTGAAGTAACCCTTCTCTTAATTCTCTCATTTTGCAACAGATATTATTCTCGATCGATGACCTTTTGCAATTTACTTTCCAAAATACTATTCAGTAAAATTTTATATATCCTTTGTCAGATTTGTGAGTAAGGTGTTCATATATATGTTCTAAAATACAAGTTGGAGATGTGATGTTAGAAAATAGTGTGCAAATTGTGTACTCAAAATCATGCTGAGAAAATGAACTTTGACCTCAACTGTGCAGGTTCAAAAACTTCATACAAACCATTTTAACGTGGAAAGATCTTCATTAGAAACTAAAACAGGTAAGAGAGCCATTTTAACGTGCATAAGGAAAAGATCAAACGCTGTATGCGCTATCCTTGTAGTTACATTGAAGAAGAGAGAATAAATTATTACATACCTACCTGGGGACTACATGATTTGTCATATTACTAGGTTGAAAAAAAGAAGAGTTGATGAGATTCATCATAAGTACTTTAATTACGTGAATTCAACATTTAAAATATATAATTTACTTTTGCAAAAAATCATATTTTTTGCATTTAAAAATGTAGGAATGTTTGTAATCTCACATCTAAACTAAATATAAAATTTTTACTTAATTTGATTTAAAATAAAAAAAATAATAAATCAATCTAAACTAATTTTAATTATTGATTAATATGATTATTATTTTTTATTTTTATTTTATTTTTTTATTAAAAATAAACTTATTTTTATTTTTAAATTTATTTTTATTTTTAAAATTAAAATATAATTATAGTAAATAATTATTTAAAAAATAAAAAATATATTAAATAATAAAAATATAATATATTTAAATATTATATAAATATAATATTAGTTTATGAATAATTTTAATAAAAAAATAAGAAAATAATTATAAACTGAAAATAATAATATTACATTGGTGTAAATTATTAACAATTACCTAGAAAGATTTTACAATTATTTTTTTATTATTTAAATTTTTAATATTTTTAAAAATTGAAATTGTATATTATTTTAATTTTTAATATTAAAATTTTTATTTTTCACTATTATCAATTATTTATCAATAAGATTTTATTTATATTTAGATAAAAAAATATAAGAAATAAAATAATTTTTTTTTTATAAAAATAAAATTAATTAAAATTAAAATTTTAAATCCTAAATGGAAATAAAGAAATAATAAAAAATTTATCTAGTAAATATTAAAATACATTATTAAAATTAAAATATAAAATATAAAATATAAAAGAAAAACAATTAACAATAGAATAATTAATAAAGAAAATTAATTAAAAAATAAATTAAATTAAAAAAAGCTTCTTAAATTAAAAAAATAATATAAATAGAATGAGCAAATATAATAAAAATGAATTATAATAAAAATATAATGATAAGATTTTAAAAAAAAATAAAAAATATGTATTTAGTAAAATAAAAATTATATTAAAAAATATTAAATTTTCTTAAAATTAAAAATATAATTATATTTTAATAAATATTATAATTTAATTCGATTTCAGTCGATTATGAAATATCAAATTATAATTTCAATCAAATTATTTAGTTTAAAAAAAATAAAATAATTAAAAAAATTCTATTTTAATTAATTATTTTTCTGAAAATAATGTATATAAAATATATATTTTATTATTTTAAAACTTTTATGTATTATTTTTAAAAGGTGTACATATATTAAACTCGGAAAATTCTTATTCTATTTCAAGAACTTAAATTATTTTATGAAATGTACTTATCAAATCACATTAAAAATTTCTTAATGTTGTTACACTAATTATTATATTCAAATATTTTTAAATTTTTTCTAATCAGACCATGTCAAAATTGTTAAAATCAATATATGACTCATATATTAACATAAGTATAAGTTGTATGTGAACAAATTTCTAATCCATTTTTTTAATTACGATTAGATCGTACCCTTTCACTGTCAGTGACAATGCTCTTATATCCTTACATGCAAAGCCAATTCATAACAAAAATAATAAATAAAGGTGTTTTGTGTATGCAAAATTTATTTTTTAATTTGTAAAATATATTTTTTAGATATCAAAATTAATTTTTGTAAAAAAATTATACAAAATTTAATTTTCACATAATTTTTTTTTAAATATGCCATTATACTGTTTGTCAAAAGGTGACAACCCAAAAATGCATACTCCAAATTAAATAAAGTTGTAAGTAGTGCTATTGATACATGACTTATAAGTTTTTAATTTTTTGTTTTATTTTTAAGTTAAAAAAATTATATTCTTAGTGTGAGAACAATTTCTTATAGATTTTTTTTTTAAATTATATAATTTAAAAAGAAAACTGTACTAATTAGGTAAGAAGTCATTTCTTATATCTAGAATTTAATTCTAATAATTTTTTTCTTTATTTGGTTTTCTATTTCATTTTTTTTTTAATAAAGGAGCTAAAGCCCAAGACTCAAAAAAACAAATCGATGTCCCCCAACCGAAAAGATGCTCCAATTAGGCACCCATTCCTTACAGTTTTTTTTTAATAAAAATATATAAAAAAATAAAAATTTATTAAAATTATAAATATTTTATATTGAAAATAAATTTTTATATAAAAAAAATTACACCCTATTATATGAAAAGAGAGTAAAATATAATATCACAAACTATAATTAAACAAAATCAGGGTATTTAAAATCATATAGATAAAATAAAAATATTCATTAAAAATTTGAAAATTGACCCAATATAAATTAATAAATTTGAGAAAAAAAAATTTATAGTACAATAATAATTATAAAAAAATTCACAATATATTTTTCTATTTTCCAATTTTTATTATAAAAAATCATTTAAAATTTTTATAATAACTAAAAATTATAACAATTGATAATTATGCAGTATTTTAATTTTTTTATTTAATTCAAATGATTTTTTAATAAAAAAATAACCAAATGAAACTCAAAACACATAGACATAACAATCCATGATAGATCAGAAAGTTCATTGAAAAATCATTTTCTAAATTCATTAAAGAAAGACTATCTAAGTAAATTCAGATGATTTTTTTTCATAAATTCAAATCTCATTATTATCTCTGTGAATTCAATAAATAGTAATTAAAGACATTCTTTTGAAGGTTAGTTGACATATAATCTATTTACACTACAATAAAAATAACTTGAAAACTAAAATTCTCTTGACTCTCAATTTAGAAGTAGTTCTATATCAAAATCTAAATTATTTGTCAAAAATCTTCAATATATTTTTGTTTAAAAATATTTATTTCCTATGAGTTTTTTTTATTATAATATAGTTTATAAATATAAAATTTAATACAAAGAAAATTTATTATGTGATGCATGAGACAGGAAATAGTACAAAATGTGAAACCGAATCTAATATGATAAAACCAACAGCAGAGGTAGAAAAAAACAAGCTTTTGATGTTGTCCCGGACCAACTTTGATATGTGACCACACAAATCTATGCAAACAACTAGAAAATGTGCTAATTTGTGTAGAAACATGAAGACAAGAGTTTGCCTCAAACACTATTACAAGATAAACAAACATTATATAAGAAGGTAAGTTATGCACTTAGTTACTTACTTACCCTTGATATCATTGACTACTTCTCCTAACTAATTAACTAACCAAAAGTTTGCAGCAACTTTGACATTTTTGGGTGCCTAGTTTCCATCTTCAGCAGACTTGAGGTAAAGACTTTCACCCCCTTCGCCGGAGCTTCCTCCTCGGCCATCACCTGAGCCACCAATATCCTGCTTGCTGCTTCCACCAATAATGCTCCTTCCATGCAAACCCTCCCCTGTGGAGCCACGGACAAAGTCAGGAAACCCTCCAGAACCTCCTAGTGTTGCACTTACTGATCCCACATTCACATTGCTAACTTCACTTTGCAGCATGTGCAGTCCTGAACTCGCCCCCAGTTGGCTGTGCATGACTTGCTGCTGTTGAAGTGCTGAGTATGGCTGCTGTGAGTACAAATGGGAGGAGCGTGCAGCCATTAGCTGTTGTTGTGTCATCTGCTGTGCTTGTTGAGCCTGCATGTACTGTGCTCCTTGCTGCATCATCCCACTAGGAGGGTACTGCACCATCAAATCCTTACATTAGTAGTGAAAGTTGCATGAGATGTTCAGGAAGGACTGGTGATTGAGTCAATGTTTAGATACAAGTTAAAAAAGTACTTTCTGTGAATTTAAATGCTAAATAAAGAATGAAGAAATTGTTAGTTTGAGAGAAAAAGTACTTTTGAACTCTACCAACTGAAATCTAGACATGTTATCAGTATAGAATTTAACAAGATATGTATATACCTGACCAGGCATGGTAGGTGGTTGGGGCTGAGAGTCAGCTATTGCAGCCAAATACATGAGATTTCTCTGTAGTCTTGCTTGATTCCTGCAAAAATTTGAGAATGAACTTGGTCTGAGATCAACTCCAAAATTTGACTCATGTGAGATTCTTAACATCCTGTATGCCTAGTTAGGACTGAACATATCTGAATTATAATACCATACTAAACATTAAACATTGATATCATACAAAAATTGAGAACAAAATAGGCCAACTCAACTCTAAAAATAAATTTCCAAAGGAATTTTCTTTTGAGTTATTATAAATACTGTTAAACTTCATGAAGTATTTCAATAACTGATTTTATTAGATAAATCTTGAGTGGTGATTTTATATTACATAGGACACAGATTATACTTAAAAATAGAAAATGCACAATTACACTTTCTGTCTATCTTGTGGAAATTGAACTTTGGTTTGGTTGAGAGAAAATCCTTCTTTTTCTCCGTGTATATCCAATCAATGAGAAGTTTGATTTCCAAAAGAAACCTTTCAAGATAAATAAGTTAATTCAGACATACTTTATTACTTCCAACTGCATCCAACAACCAAGCTTCATTTCATTAAATGAGGTCAGCTACACATTGACAAATGACATCATTGGAATCATCAGATTTACTGATATACAAAACCAAAACTTGAATAAAAATAATTTAAAGAGAGATTTTTTCAGTGATCTTTGCTATTGTTTTAAAAAAATCTTACACTCACTGACCAGTTGACAGAAAGGAATCATCAGAAATATAGAATTTACATTCAAATCAAAGGGATGTGTTGCAAAACAATTATTTTCTGTATTGTAGAAATGTAGGAAAAACAGTAAACTTACTGGAGAAGGGTGAGTATTTGGGAGGATAGAGAAGAATCAAAAGTTGAGAGACACATTAAATCAGACACATTAAAGATATGGGAAAGTGAGAATCTCACGCCAGTTCTCTTTTATTGATAAAGAACTAATAAGAGCATCAACAATGGTCTTACAAGAAACTAACAAAAAAGATGACATATCATACTCAAACAAGATAACCTAAAGCTTAAATTCAGAAAAGGATTAGAAGACATGGGCATCTCAAAATTTATATATAAAAACTGTATTATATGTTTTAAAAGTACAATACTATAGTTTTGTAGATAGTATCTTTGACCAAAGTCTGCAAGAAAACGTTACGCAGCAGATTCCTTTAACTAAAATGTATATAAAAAATTTCTAATACTCGATAATATCAAATTTTATTAGTTTCCTACGAAAAAAATGTCTCCTAATATTAGTTAAGTTGTTGAAATTAGTGTATTTTTTTTATATTCTCATATAGCTAAATCTTTTAATATCGTTCTTCATCCCAAACGTTATCCGAATAGGATCAACTTAATCGGCCTGAAAATGTAATAGAGGCCGTACCTAAGAAAGTAAATTTCTTGGTGAGTTTCAATATCAGTCAGGATTGTGTATGACACCAGATCAGCTACATTCTTCTGGCACACTTTCAAATTCCATTCGTTATTTTGCTGACAAGCTTAATTTTTACCTACCATATTATACAAATGTTTGATGGAACGGAGAAAAATCTCTGATGGTGCGTGCCCTATCTAGTTGGTAAGGGTATTATAGTTAGTTAAATTGAACAAGTTATCAGTGGGGAAGTAGTATCGAAATGGTATGTTTAAAGATTTGTTGAAAGACAAGAAATCACATTTGGGATGTGAAAAATCACATCCAGAATGCAAAACTAAACACACTAAAAGACATTATACTTGACATAAATTAAGAAATGAGAAACAAAAAAATTAGTCTAATTCTTACTCGGCACACTCGCTCAGCTTGCCGGAATTCTGGCTTTCAACAATCTTCAGGATTAAGGACTTGTTCTCATCCAGGTACTGCTTGTAAAAAAAGGGGGTAAAAGGTCAAACGAAGGATCAACATCATCACAATCATATAAATGTTGTAAAAATAATCAAGTAAATGGGAAAGGGAGCAACAAAAGTTACAAAACTTCCTTGCTGTTGCTGGACTGTCTTTCCTTCAGAAATACCATATGATGCACGTAGATTTAAGAAGGTTAGAGAAAATGAAGAGAGTTTATTCTAGTTGATCAGATATAGTAAATATATACTAAGGCTATATATGGTATATGAATTTATATCATCTACTTTGATCTCAACCTGTCTGCCTCAATTTCTTAATAATCCTACCATTTGGGTAAGGAACTAGAACTGCACCATATTAATCAAACCGCGCCCCTGGATCAAACATTTCTTACAACATAACATTTACGGGCTTGATAAATGTTCCCTATGATAAAAGGTGTTAGCTTGATAAATCTCAAAGTTAATATACAAGTGCAGGCATGTTATCAAAATGTACTTCAATATGAGAAAAAAGATTTATACATGCAATTTCAGGTTACTTGAAGGACATTACAGCATTAATAGAAGTGTTATAGAGGGATGCAAGTAGCACAAACAAGTATTGAGCAGTCTGAAAGAGCGGATAGTTAAAGCATGTGCATTAAAAGAGGGCGAAGAAAGGAAGTGCTGGTACTTCTGATAGGGACAAGGAATGCGATCTCCAAACATAGCAAATTGAGAGTGATATAATATGATCTGAAAGTTTATAGAAAATGTGATCTGAACGGTGAGAAAAGAAGTCGTCATAAAAGCTGTGATACAGCACATGTAGACAGAATATTTACAGTGTGCGGAAGATGAAAGCAAGAGCGTAAACGGTAGCAGAAGCTGACAAGGAAGAAGCAGAAGAAGAGAAGGGTTTGAACAGGAAAACTAAAAAGCAGGAGCACAAGGAAACGGTACTAAAAGTGGCATAGAATACAAGACCCACAAGCATTGCTGAGACAAAAAGGGTCCTGAGCAGAGGGAGAGGGGACATATGAATGATGAATGATGAATGAATGCATAGATATGTGCATACATAGATTATGTATGTGTGATGAGTATGAGTAAGAAGAGTAAGAGGAGAAGAGAAGGGAATGGTAAGAGCAGATGAGAAGGGAGAAGAGGGAAAGACCTGCTGAATGTGATCAGTGGTGACGTTGTTGGGGTAATAGGCTGCCATCATGGGCTGCATCTGCATCAGGTGCTGCTGCATCTCTCACGCAATATTATCTCTTTATATATACTACTATATGAAATGATGATATATGAAATGATGGGTAATTTCTCTCTCTAGTTTTTTCTCTCTCCAAAGAAAGGTGAAGGCTGCAAAGCAAGGAAGAAAGAGTGCAATTGCAGAGAGAAGAAAGAAAAGAAAAGAAAAGTTGGTTTGTTTCTCTCTCTTTCTTTCTGGGTCTGGTCTGGCTTTCTGTGTGTTCCCACTTTTCCCTTCCCTTGGGTGTTGGCTATTACAATGATGCTACCACACAGAACAAGATATTAGAAAGCGTGAATAGAAAGTGAAAGAGAGAGAAGAGAAAAGAAGACATTGGGGTTGGGGCTATTACTATTTTATTGGTTTTGACTCTTTCTTCCACTATGGGGTCGCTCTCTCTTGAACTGCGTGTTCTTCTCTCTCTCTCTAGATCACGTGACAGATGACATGAGAGACAAGGAGAACAAATTTGACCAAATCTCACATAATATTAATAATCTCTAAATTCATTTCACTATTTTTTATCAATAAAATTTGAAAATAATATAAGAAAAAGATTGAAATGGTGAAAAAGAAAGTGGTAAAAGAAGAGAAAAGTGTAAATTTAGATAGAAAAAGAAAAAGAATTTCTCGTAAAAGAGAGAGTATCAGAGAGTCACACATAAAACATGAGATTGTCCAGAGGGTGTTGTCCTTGTCCACTTAGGTCTCTCTTCATGACGTAGGATTTATGTAAGAGATTCCGATGTTTCTATTCACTTCACCACGCGCTCTTCTTCACGTGCTCTTAATCTCCTCTTATTAACCTTGATCTTCGTGCAAATCATTGTCCTCCTCTTTTTCAGTTTTCATACATTTTTCTTTTTTCTTCTCTCTCTCTATTCAATCTTTTAAAAAATTAATTAATGTTTTAGCTTAACCTTTAAATAGTACCACTATTTTATTCAATGTTTTACAAAATCAATTAATGTTTTATCTTTTATTAATATTAACTGTTTAATTAATTATATATTATCTTTTTACTTTTTATAACTGTATTTAAGATTTAATAATTCATTGATTTTTTTAAAATATAATTAATGAATTTTTATATTAATTACAACAATAAATATATTATTGTATTTGCTGTCTACAATATAACTGATGAAGGTTTAGCAAAACTATTCACTATTTTTATTTTTTATTATGATAATAATAATTATTACAATACTTTCATTAATATTTTTTATTAATTACAATAATAAATTATTATTTATATTCAACATTAATATTTTTTTCTAATAATCAATACAATTAATTATCATTCTATGTTCTGTTTAGTTTGACTTTTAGCAAACGCATTTTGTTTTTAAATTAAATACTAATTTAATTAATAAAAAGTTATAATTCATTACAATTTTAAATATATTTTATTAAATTTTAAAATATAATTCATAAAAAATTGATTTATACATCTTCTTATACTTATTATTAGAGTTATTTAAGAAAAATTGATTGATTTTTTATAAGGTCTTTTATATTTTTTATAATTTTTTTTTTTTTATTAAATATTATGGATATTTGTATTTATATTAATAAATAATAAAAATAAAATTTTAAAAACTATCAATAATAAATATATATGTTTTATTTAATAATTAATGTGTTAGAAAGATCGTTCAGGAACAGTTAGAAAAAAGAAATAGAGCAAAAAAATACAATAATTTTTATGATGTCATAATAAAAAAATTTTAAAAAAATTATATCAATCTATTTAATATATAAAACCATTTATATATTATTATCAAAGATAATATAACGACGTTACTATTAATTTAAATCCTAAACATTAAAACAAAATATACATATATAATTAAAATTTAATTTAAACCAAAACTATTTTACGTATAAAACATAATTATATAATTCCTCACATAAAGAAAAATTTAATAATAACTTAAGGAAATTAAAAAATTTAATCCTAAAATTCCATCTTACATATAAATTATTACGTAAAAAAATTATTCTAAAGTGGTTAATTACCATCTTTAAATTTAAGTTTAAACTAAAATCAAAATAGAAAATACAACAAATCTATTAATAGTAAATTGAAATAGGTAAAAAGGAAAATGTTTTTATAATTTATTTATTTATTTATAATAGTTATTTACATTTATATAATTTATTTAATTTGATCTTTATATTAATAAAAATTCTAATTAAGTTTCACAATTTGATTTTTTCATCAATTGGTATAAATTGTATTATCAAACAATATGATAAAAGGGATCAAATTGATACCTAATTCAATTTATAAATTAAGGAATTTAATTTAAATTTTTAATAATATATAAATCAAATTAATATTTTTATTTACTTTTCCACATTTTTTTACCTATTTCATTTATAATATGACATTTTATGGTTTCATTCTATTTGTAATCTTCAAATTATATTAATAAGAGAATTAAAAATATTTACCACGATTTTTTCTTAGACAAAAGAGAAAACTCTATTTAAAAAAAAAATCTTTTAATTTATTAAATTTATTTTTTATTATGTAATTTATTCAATTTGATCTCTTTATTATTAAAAAATTTAATTAATTTTTTTAAATTAATATCAATTCGTTCCCTTCTGTCATATTGTTTGATAATGTTACTTATATAAAATAATAAAAGAGACAAAGTTAATGCTAATTTTAAAAATAAAAATAATTTAATTCAAAATTTTAATTATATATATATATATATAACTTTTTTTAACAGAAAAAAAAAAGACTTTGGAAATGAAATGATTGTAAAGTGAGAACAAGGTATATAAAAGTAGTGTTTATGGTGAGATTGTAAAACAGATTAAGCTTAACTAAGACATGACTTGAAGTATTTTGATGTTGAAGAGATGATAGTAGTACATGAGGAGGTTTGAAGGTGATGAAATGATGAAGATGAAGAGACATGATGAAAAGTGTGTATCTCTCCTGGTGCCACATGTGTGAACATTCCTAGTGTTGGATTTTCTCTTGTGTCACTGTTGTTGATGTTCTTAATGGAGTGAATCTTGGTTTTGAAGCCAGAAAAGACATTGAAAATAAGCATCCCAGAACTACATTTTCTTACTTATAATTGAACTGATTAGAAGGAAGCATGGGCCCAAAGGTTCACATGCATGCCCTTTCCTTTCCATTTCAAAGTGTTGTCCAGTCCATTTCCAACTGTGATATTAGAAGATGAGGACCAAACCAAACCCTCATCATCATATCATATCAAATCAAATCATTCCATGAACAAAAACAAGGTCAAACTCACCTCAAACTCATTATCTCTTTTCTTACGTACTTTCAAATGGTAAACTCTGTCTGGGTCACATGCAACACCAAATGCTTCTGTCTCCTTCCTCTAATGCACACCAATAACCTCACTTACCCTTTCTGGCTTTCTCTCCCTCTTGGGTTTTTCCTTTTAAGGGGAACAACCCTTCTCCTCTTTCTAAGATTCC
Organism: Macrotyloma uniflorum; assembly: GCA_016859785.1. NCBI lineage: Eukaryota > Viridiplantae > Streptophyta > Magnoliopsida > Fabales > Fabaceae > Macrotyloma > Macrotyloma uniflorum. Next base: position 1,697,858 of record BDMB01000024.1, read on the forward strand.
CCTATCATAATATCTTTCTATCATTTTAAAATATGCATATCAGTTCAAAATATATGCTACATAATAGGATTTGTAATGAATAGAGTCAAATCAGAAACCAATTTGTTTGTGTCTCACTTCCTCAAACATGATGGGTGGTTAGGGTGTCACAATTGGTATGCGTGCTTAAATTCCAATCCTTACTTTGCTTTGCTTTTCCATAGCCCCATCCCATGCTCCCACCACTCCTTGTAGGTCCTCCCTCATCCTTTCATTTCTCTCTTCATCCACACCCACGCGCTTTAATCCACATTTCTCTCCTTTAAACACTTACATCATTCAAACCAGTTTTTCTCTTTCAGACAGATCAACCTTTATTTATGTCTCACATTCCACATCAAATTCATTCAACTCTGTTAAATAGTACTTTACTTTGAATAACAACATATTATAAGTGACTAAAAGAAACAGTTAATAGTCAAAAAAAAGTTCTCAAATTCATTAAAGTTCTCAGAATTCTGTCTCATTACAGTTTTTGTTTTTAAAACAAGTTTTTGGTGAATTATAAAAAAAGCATAAACAGAATTATTCTTAACCTTAATTCGTAAGTTATGCAGAACTTTTAGATGTAAAATCAAGAATTCAGAGACTTTCATCATAAATATTCTAACCTCAAATCAATTAAAATAGTACCTAGGAGTTTCATATTAAATAAAGATAAGAAAGTGAAGGAATATATAAATGAATAAAGTTCACACACATCTAATGTGATGAATATCTCTGATATATTATTTCCCTTATACATACTTAATAGTTGTATCTGACACGAGATGGCTCAACTTGAATATAATATGGAATAGGTAAACTTGTGGTATGATATATTACCCCTTAACACTATATCCATAATAAGTTATAAAATATATGTATAGTATTTATGAGGAGGAGGAGTGATATTGCAGAGAGAGAGAGAGGAGGTCCATTTTTTAATAGTATTAATTTGAGAGGAGGGCCTTAGAAGCAGAAATGTGGAACAGGAATAGAAGGTCAACAAGTTAGATATTTTGGTACAAAATATAGAAGCACACAGTGGTCTAGTCCTTGTTACCAACAATTCAGTCTATTTCTTCCAATGGTAATGCAATAGTCTTGAATCAGGTGTACCTCAGGCTGCTGCTGCTCATGCTCATGCTCATGCTCATGCTCATGCTCATGCTCATGCTCAACCTAAGTATGTATGACGGATCTCTGAAGTGAGAATAGTTGGTTTATTAATGTACAATAATTAGTTATGGACCATTTGAAGAAGAGGAAAGAAAGAGAGTTAGATTTGAAAGAAAAAATTGAAGTAGTAATAAGAAGAGGTTGAGTAGAGTATAATGTAAGAATAGTAATAAGGTGACAGCTAAGGGGGGAGTGTGTTGATGAGTTTGGTGTTGTTGTTGGGAAATTGGAAATGCAAATGTCAACAGCACATTGCCTTTTGCATTAGGTATTAGTTCCTAACTTGCAAGTTGAAAGAGAAGATAGCAGAGAGACACAGAACAAGAACAGGTGTGTCTGAAGCAACAGGTCTTTGCCTTGCCTTAAATGAGTTTGCAATTATATGTGGTACTACAGATTTTTGGCTCACTTCTGAGCTTCACCATGTGACTTTGTTCGCCCATATGCCCCCACCATTCCTTTCCCACCTTCTCTTCATCACCATTTCAATTTCCATGCCCGACACACATTAATTCAATTCTCAGGTTAGTACTACTCACTAATCAATACTCTCATAACCTACAAAAAACACAACCACTAAAATAACTAAATAATAATAAAATAGTATATAACTTTTTTCTCATTTTTTTCAATATCAAATTTCTTTTAATGAATTAATATTATTACATATCAGATATTTTGATTAACGAAAATTTAGTTTAACGACTCGTGGCATCAAAATTTAAATTTGTGCTTAAAGATACGTCCATATCCAGTGTTTCTTGATTCTTTCCCTGACTTTTGTCAGAAACGGACAAAAGTTTACGGTTTTCGGGTATGTTTGACAATTGACAGAGAGGGTTTTGTTTGTAATTTTCAATTATACATCGTTCTTAATAAGTTTAAATATTGATAGCAGATAATAATCAACAGTATTTTTTCTATTTTGTTCATACATGGTGGTTAAATGACAGACTTTTAAAGACTTTCTAAGAATTCAACGAAGGTTTCTTCAATCAGATGCAATGCTCGATTCCATTGGTTTTGATGATACAATTTCAATAAGAGGTCAAGATTAAATTTTAAGAAAACAAATTTGATTATCAAAGTAGAATCATTTAGCTGCAAATACTTTCTTACAGTTACAAAGTTCAGTATTTTTAATGTTGGTGTTTGGAGTAGTAGAAAATGTTGACATAAACTTACGTTCAAATGGTCCCATGCATGCGTGGTTAATCTTCTACAACTATTGCAAAGTTGACTTCGTGTTCATTAAATGAGAAAGTCAACCAACGCGTTCATAAGGATCAATTGTCAAAACCAAACAACTCTCCAACACGTGCCACATCAGTGTGTTCTTATAATAAGCACACACGCCATGCATGCATACCTCAGCAGCCCAAAAATTTGACACCAAGATGAAGATAAAAACAAGGTGATGCATGCAGAGGAAACATGCAACGGCAAACCCGCAAAAGAAAAAGAAAAATATAATTTTGATGATAATCACACATCTATCAGAAGATTTACAATACACCCAATTATATATAATTGAAAGAATCAATAGACAAGATTAAAAAATGTATGTATAAAAAAAAAATACATGAAGCAGTAATAATAAGTTGTATCTGTCATGGACAAGTATAAGATCTGACACAGATTATACACATAGATACATATATTAATTAGAGTAACTTTTGACAGAGTTGGTATATTTTTGAAGTCCTGTGGAAGATCTTTTTGGGGTATCTCATCATCGTGCTGCTGCTTCAAACTTGGGAAAGAGTGGTGCTGCATGAGCATGAGCATGAGCATGAGCATGAACATGAACATGATTAGCCACATTAACTTCACCTAAAGTGCAACGCCCACGACTGCGACCAGGTACGGTCGAACATGGGTTTCTTTGAGAGGATTGTACGGGGCCTCTTTGCAATGAATGGAGTAGTACTACATTCTTGTGCAACCATTTCTCTCCCTCTAATGTTCTTGCTCCACTTGTTTTCTGCAAACTCAACACCAGAATCAATGCTGTGAGGAGCACACACATCTTAATGTAGCACTGTGGACCCATGTTGTGATAGGGAAATTAATTTTAACAACTTCTGATTATCTGATATGTATCTGGAGGAGCAAAAAACCAAGAACAGAAAAGAATAAGATATGAAAGATCAAAAAGAAGTTTGAAGATTACAGAAGATATTGAAGAGTGGAATGTGTGTTTAATGAAGTTTAAAGAGATGCATGGTTGTATATATATAGATATATAAGGTGAGGTTTGATGTACTGTAACCCTAATCTAACGAGTTGACCAAAATCCGCGGATTGAAATTGTCAAGAGCGGTGCAGATAGTCTAAATCAAACACCCAAATTTTCCTATCATATGCTAAGCATTCACATACTTTAATGTTATTTTAATTAAGTCCACGTTCAAAGATTTTCTAATTAAGTTTGTTTTGCTTGCTACACATTTCCACTTTCTGTCCATTTTATTGTTTTTTCTAGCCATGGTATGCTTTTTCCATTCCTTTTTTTGGGGTCAACTGTAGTGATGTACATTACCAGGCATTTTCTTAGTCCTTGCATGTTCCATTCTTACTTTGATTTGAAGTGTTACAAGAGTCTGAGAACACTACAATCTATCTCATGGAGCACATGTTTATTATAAGATTGGCTTTGGTTTAATTTGATCATAACTTTTATTTCAGTCTTCGACCATGTTTTCTGAAAATCATAATCATATAATAGAAAAGGAATATATGATTGTTTCTTTGTGCTGGTTTGGTCACTCCTTGTGGCTATATACTAAGGCAGTTATAATTATGTTTTTTTACCATTAAAAAAAATGGTAAAAGGATCACCTATTTTTCTATCACTAGGTTCTTATATATACATTTTTTTTTATTTTTTTTGTAATTACAACTATGGAAATTTCTGTGGTTGGGATTGTGTGCAGATGTTTGGCCACTACAGACAAGTAGTAAAACATAGAGAATGGGACAAGACAACATATGGCTAGAAACAGGGATTGATTTAAATAAAAAACATTTCCTGCATAAATCTAGTATTTTGTAACTATTATAAATTAAAATGTAATAATTATTTAATCTAACTATTATAAATCAGTTTAATGGTTTGATTTGATATTCCATGCTTTATGTTCAAGAGGAGAAATATTTATTTTACTTACAAAATACCTGTTTCTCTTCCTCTCTTTGTTGGTATGCTCCAGTCTTCTTCTCGATCCGCTCCTACTCTTTCAGTACTGTGTAAGGGGTCCTACTTCTTCAAGACCGTGTAAGGGGTACTTATATCAGGATTTAGAATTAGATTAAGAGTGAGAGTATACCTGATAGACATGTTTATTTATAATATCATGATACATAATTAACTTTCATGAGCTTTTACTTTTAAGATATGTTATGATCATATGTTTCCTTTCGAAACCGTTATGAATCTTTTATATTTATAGCAGGATATTCTATTAATGGATATTGACTAAGTTCTTAGTTGTCTGTGAGTCCAATAGTTGAGTCCATCCGGTACATTTATATTTTTTAGTGAATTTTAAGATTAATTTGATTTAAAAATTTCATTTTAATTTATCAATTATAAGAGATCAGGTTTAAGTTATATTTTTTCCCTCAATAATAATAATAATTATTATTATTATTATTATTATTATTTTTCAACATTTAACCAAACCAAATTTTATTTTGTATGTTATAATTAGTTTTTTTACTCATTTCATAAATACTTAAAACATACAAAGTTTGAAAAATTATCAAAAAAATGTGTAAAATAAATTTAAGTAATATAATTTACAAAATAATAAGTCTCTAGTTCTAGTAAACAGATATCGTGAGCATTCAAAATTATATCCGTGAATCGTGACCTATTTATTAATTACAGATATGATAGAAAATAAATGTAAGAAAATGTTACTTGTACAGTTAAGAACAATAAATATAAAGAAATAAAAAGGAGAGAAAATTTAAATGCAACGAATGATATGATTGAGAGATATTTTCGATATTAGACAAATGTGTATTTAATGTTTAATTGATATAAGTCAATTTTAGAAAAGTATAAATAAAAGAATGAATGGATTTTATATTTGTTATCACTCTTTTATTATTTTGTAATATGTTGTAGTATCTATGTATAATGATAATTATGAATAAATCATAGTTAATATTACACACATTATGTTTAATGATGTATGTATTTATCACACACAACAATATTATTTATTAAACATGATATATATATAATCAATATTATACATATGTATTTATATTAAATACTATTAGTGAGTTAATTAATTAATATTTAATATTTTTAAGATTAAATGGTTATAAAAACAAATTAATTATACCCTATCCTTATTAAAAATATTTAAAATAAATTTAATAAATGATAAAAAAAAAATTTATTAATTGTATTTTTCTGTGGATTAGGTTAAATTTGTGCCTAGAAAAATTTTAAAGCTTTGATAGGTTATGTTAATGAGTTGACCGAAATCGTGGCTTGAACGGTGTTTATAGTCTAAAACAAACACCCCAAACTTTCCTCTAAAATCCGTGGACAGAAAATAGAAACAGTTAGGTCAAAAACAGTAATGTTTAATTAATTTAATGATCGTTAACCTTTATAAGATAAATGAAAATCAAATAAGTTTACTTTCTGTAATTCTTATCATTTTTCTAGTCATATACTTCTACTATGATTTATCCTTTTGTTTTCCTTTTATTTTTTTGGGCTTCTACCAAGCTTTTAAAGTCCAGGCTTGATTACCAAGTTTTGGGCTCATTTTTTTCTAATATCTCGACTTAAACATATTCATCACACTGGAGCAAACACAGAAATTTATTAACAAAGCCTCACATATGCATGTAATTGGGCCAATATTTTTACAAACACTGGAGCAATACAGCCCATAGATAAAATTCTCCAGATGTTAATTCACTCTGTTTCCAAACTACACAATCCAATACAAGAAGATTACACCAATTAAACAAACAAGCAAAATCACTCATTTACAATGCAAAAATGGGAAAGGAAAATTTTGTTGTAAAAAGACAATATGAATGGGCAGACGAAAACCTTGTCAACTCAATGCAGCAAAATGTTCAAACAAACCCCGAATAAAAGGCAGGGGGAGAAAAGGGAAAAAGAAACTCAATATTATTTCAAATCCTATTTTCTTATATCCTGGATGAAAGCAAGCTATGTTACTGTACAGTTGCAACCAGCCTTGGTAACCTGGTTCACTAGTGTACAATGTTACTTCCTCCTGGTTGCCGATCCAACCATTGGTGTATGAAACTGTAAAATATATAGTATCCAAAATGTGAAAAAATGTATACAGTATGCTAAAATAGTAAAATCTAATGCAATATTGTATTTTGCAACTATATGCTTCAGACTAAAAGTAATATTCACAACGTATGTATGTCTGATATGTGAAGCAAATAATCCTAATGATACCAAGACTATGCTTCTTTATTCTGTATCGTGAATATATACCATGTTTGAGCACTGCCCCACCCATTTGGCAGTGGCATGTGACAACATGATATGTTCCTAAAACTCAGACTGCCATACAAGTGGAGTGAATGCTCACACATATTTGTTGCGAGGTAAAGGACTACGAAGCATACTAGTGAAGTTCTGCAGGCCTCAGCATTAATATGACCTCTGATATATGATTAACGAGCTTCTCATTCATTTGTTGCCTCTCATACTGCTAGAAGAAAAACTTTTTATGGCTTATATCTTATTTTCTTTCTAAATTGATTAGAATCTATAAATTACTATTGTTTCCATATCATCCTTTCATTTCACACTTGTTAAATTATAGTTTTACTCTATCCATATATGTGATTGTATGATTTATCCATAAACAATAACAAAAGCCTACCAACTAAAGTAGCAAACTTTTCCTTGAACAAGACTTCACTTTCTCTAAATCTACTGCTTCATATTAATTAATACTCAACACTTTCAGCATTAATCATACTATCGTTTCAATCTTTTCCATTCTTGAACAGAACAGCAGTGACATTTCCAGATCCAACCACCAACTTGACTTTATTTGCTCTATATCCAACGCCATGCCATCTGGACATCAATCCCACTTCCCCACCAATTTAGGTCAGCTATTTATTATTTCTTAATTTACATAAATATCTAGGAATTTTATAAATACGACAACGTAAAAAGTTCCCCAAATTAACACCCCAATTAGAAAATAATCTTTTTGATTTGATACCTATTTAAGTCAACGAAATTTGCCCATTTGAAGCTTCAGTCACTAAACATATATTATTTAGTCAGACATTTTCCTCCATACTTAATATACTAAATAACATGGACACATACTTATCGTGGACAATTTCTTTTGTAAATTAGTCCGAAGTCTAAAAAAAAACAGATAAAGTAAAATGGATCAATATAATTATAAAAAAGAAGACAGAGAGATGCTTTGATTTATTGCCTAATGGTTTAGCAATAATTACTGACCTTATATACAGCCTCAAGCAACAGGTTGATCTAATTCTCTTATTGAATTTGACGTAATTGTTGTAGGTGATCAGCTATTTCCTGCAATAACTTGACTCCTTCTTCTCCATTGCTCGACAAGTTGATACTATGCTTAAGGAAACTCAAATCTGACTCAAGAACTTGCAACCTTCCAATAAAATCCGAAACCAATCTTCGAGTGGAAGATAAATCATTATTCCCAGAGAGAACAGATGAGCTATGTCCATTGTACTCAAGTTCACCATTTTTCTTGCAAACTAGAGGTTCCTTGGATGAGGAATCATCACCCATGTCATCTGAATTTAATATAAGTGAAGAAACAGATTCTTGCATTAGAATATTATTATCCAACTTCTCACAGTTTCCCAGGGATTCTTTTTCATCTTTCTCAGAATTTAGCCAATTGTCCTGAGCTTGATGAATATTCAGGAATAAGTAAACTTGCTTCTCCAATTTCTTCAAACGTTCGGAAATATATAACCTTTCATCTTGAAACTCCAATGGTGAATTTTTTACAGATTGAACATTCTGTTTCTCCGAAGATGTGGGTAGAACTTCAGCTTTGTCAGATATATTAGTATTTTCAGTAACTGACTTTCCAAGGATAATTTCATCCATTTCAATGCAATGATCCAATCCAATATCTTTCACCTTCATTTCAGAGTTTGTCTCAACCATGTTTTCCAGCACTAACTCATCAGGGAACTTCTTCCTATAAAACTCAAGCTTAGCTTTCAGCTCTTCGATCTCTTTCTCCTTCTCAACCAGAAAGTCATTAGCTTTCTGCAAAGCTTCTGTTTCATACTCTGACTCCTCATCCATCATTCTTAAATACTGCAAGGCTTCCATGTGTAATGTTGCCTTTTCTTCCTGCAGCCTTGTTATCATGGCTAATGCTTGATTTGCAGCAACTGCAGAAGCATTTCTTTCTTCTTCCAGCTCTTTATACAGAGCATTCAATAGTTTCCTATCATGATCAACTTGTCTTTTTAGCCTGTCAACTGCACTTTCACCTTCAATTTCACTGACAATGCTTCCATCTAGAGACAAACCAGATTCATTTCGCTCGAGTGAAATCATCCTTTGAAGTATTTGCATTCCAGCAGAGTTAGAAACATCAGAATTCTTCACTTCATCACTGTTCATAGACAATCTAGGGCTGATGATGTCATTAACAGACAGATCTGTCCCTCGAGTAGCTGAAAATTGTGACAGTAATATCTTCAAATCTTCGCTAATTCTTGTAGAATCCTTTCCAAGCCAATGTTCTACAAGCATGCCAGGTCTTCCTCGGTTACTGACAGCTAGCTTATAGGCATCACCTAGATCTAGTAAATTGGGATTTTGCTGTCCAATATCGCTAGAAAAGGGGGTTGATTCTAAACCTGCTTCAGATGTTGTTGGCTTATCAACTGACTCAGTTATTTCCTCACAGTCCGTGGTTATTCTTTGCTTAGATTTTATCCCCGCTTCATCAGTTGTCAAATCATCTATAACAAAATGGACAAAAGGTTTTTTGTCAGTACAAATACTCATGGACTAAAAATAGTAAATATTTAGGAGCCTATCAAGTTTGATAAATGTTTCCTGTTTACATAAATTGTTACTAAATTATCATCTTGGTTTAACTTTATTTCCTGCTTTTAAATATTTGTAGAGGAAAAAGTGACAACAACAAATCTTGTTTTCACTATTTTCCATACAAATCTTTGACAACAAGAAACAAAGTGAAAATAAGAAGACATTTTTGTGATGATTAGTTAAAATAGAAAATGAAAGCAGAAAATGTTTTCTCAAATCAAATAGACCTATATTTTTCAGCTATAAAAATGGTTTGACTTCTTTACTCATTTACAAAGATGATTTGGATATTAAGAACTAGTTTATTATTTCTTTTCATCAACTTTCCGTAATGACTACAACATACTCCTCCACCCTTCAGATCCAAGTGTTTCATGGTATATATAAAAGCAACTGCAAAAAATAACTTACAGTTTTCCTTTGATAGTTCAACAGGAACTCCAATTTTATCTGATAATGCAGGGACTTCATTACAGGAAATAGGCTCAATTGCGGAAGGATAAACAGAATTTCTCTCAACCTGCTGCTGAGAATCAAGTTCGGCCAAATCATTCCTACTTTCCAGTGTTGCTGCAGTAAATTTACTACCATGAGTACCTGTGTTTTCTAATTGCATTCCTGATTCTGATAATGATGGTTGAAGTCCAGAAGATGTAGTCCTGCGTTTCTGTGAAGCCAAATTCTCATTTAAATCAAGTATGGTAGGCTCCATATGTTCACATGGAACTTCTATATCTTTCTTGGTTTTATATGTACCCCTAACTGGTATGCTTGTACCATCATCATCAGATAAGGAAACTTCATGATCAGACTCGGTATCAGAAGTAACTTTTAGCTCAGTGTAACCGACATGAGACAAAGGATCTGCCTTTTTATTTCTACGGAGTGCACCTCTGGCGGATACAAATGATTTTGCTTTTCTTTTCTTATGAAAATTGTTTACAACAACATTTGATACATCAAAATCAGCACCGCCAGACCCAATTGACTTGGTAATCACCAACCTTCGATCATAACCTTTTAAAGCCCATTGCTCATTACAGCAAGAACAGAATTTTGTACTCTCATTTTCACCAAGTAATGGATCCTGATCAAATCTGGACTCAGATCCCTCCCCTAATTTACCCACCAATAACCTGTAGGTTTCAGCATTAGATCTGTTGATGGTCGCGAAAGAAAAAAGGCAACTTTCACACATTCCTTGAACATTCACAAGCTTATCATGAGCACGACAAAGAACTAAAGAAGAAATCTCCGCCTTATGACCACTACAAATCAAGTCCCAATAATATCCGTCTCTCTCCTTGCCTAACACATGATCAAGCCTTGAGCAGAACAAACACGGTGTTTGCAATTTGCAGTAACCAGCAAACTTTGTAATCACATACGAAAAAACAGCCTCAATAAACAGGAAAAAGATCAGCAACCATTCAAGAAAAGCCGATGCCAAGGCCATGGTGACACTCGGGGAGAGCTTACGCCACTCTGAAGACAAGATTCCGGCGGCAGCCATCATCCACCCAACTCAAGTGGCTTCAAACTTACAAACCGACGTTGCTTGAAAGTTCAACAGATCAAACTTTGACCTTCTTCCCGAGATTATATAAATAATTCAAGGCAAACGGTCCGAACTGAATACATTCAAGAAGGAAAGAAAATCAAAATCAGAAATATTGTTTATCTATTAACATCCTCATCCAATAATCTGAAATTTAATAAAAAAAAAAACAATATTGACAAACTGGGGAGCATAAACACGCTGCTTAAAACAAGATCAAACAATGAAAACTGAAAGAAGAAGTTAGAACAACTATTAATTCAATTTGATTGAGATGTTAAACTTAAATTAATGAATCGGCATGTACTATTAAACTATAAGGTAAAACTTAAAAGAAAGAAATAAACTGAAACGTAAAATTCGTACCGATATCATCATCAAGAGGTAATTTAAGCAGACGAAACGTAATCGAAGATTTGGAGGTATAAGATAGTGAATTAAAGAAGAGACTTAAAGAGGAGTTATTAGTAAGCAGTTATTAGAGAAAGTGAAAGCAATAATAGAAATGAATTGAGATGAAGAAAATGAAGTGAAATACCTTATGGAGATTATATTATAGTATATGATATGATGAGAATTTTGAGAGAGAAAAAGATAGTGAAATCAGATGAAGAGAATATTAGAAATTTAGAATGTAAGAAACCGATCCAAACAAAGTAAACCACCAAACCCAAAGGTTGATCTTTCCACTGGAAATCCACGCAATATTCACCTTTTCTTTTCCTTTTTTCCTTTTTTTTTGCGCGGAAAAGAAAAGAAAAAGATAAGAAGCCGACAAGGACAAAAAAGGTCTACTGAGTCATGAGATTGAAGGAAAATAATTTACAAACACCGAAAATACCATTCAGAACAAAGATTAAATGAAAAAAAAAATTATATATATAATTTTTTATTTTTTATTTTTACTTTAAAAATAAAAATATTAAATAATATATAAATAAAAAAGATATATAAATTTTTATTTTTAAAATTTTAAATAAAAAATAAAATCATATTTTTATATTTTTTTTAGATATCTAATAATGATATAGAGATAAATTAAAATTTTATATTAAATAAAAAAAATTAAATACATATAAATGGAAAAGATACCTAAATTATTATTATTTTTAAATATAAATAAAGAATTATTAAAAATGTGAGCTTGAGTTATGATGACGAGTCCTTATTAGCCGACATTTCCATCTTGTATTTGTCTTCTTCAACTTTTCAACCGACCATTACTTCTGTTTCTTTACAAAACTTCCTCACATTACAAATACTATTATTCTATTCTTTCTATCACTTTTCTATCATTATGTTTCAAAAGTAAATAAATAAATCATATTTATTTCTACAGGTTAAAATAATTATGAAAAATTTTCTAATAATTTAAGATAGCATATATTATTATATATAATGTAATAGAATAGTAAAAAAAAACTTAAATGGACAATTTTTTTTAAAATTACATAAATAAGAAAATTATGTAGAAAAATTTTATAATGATGAAATTTTGTTATGTTGCACTATTTTAATATTCAGAAAATATTAATATTAAAGTCAGAAAATATAATTTTTTTATAAAAAAATGATTGCTTGAAAAAAATAGGTTTATTCCTTTATCTTATCTTATTATATTTGATATTATTAATAATAAAAATTAAAATATTTAAAATGGAAAGAAATATTAAACCTTGTCCCTCATGCTAGGTAAGTTTACTAATGTTATTTGATTAAAACTTCAAGTCTTAAAATTGTATTAGTTACTAAAAGTTTTAGAAAGCATAAATTATAGGTTTTAGTAGTTAATGTGAATGTGTATTCTTTGAGATATTGTAATAACATTACGAAATATTTACTCATAATAATTACATAAAATTGTTTTTATATAATACATGTTATTAAGTAAATAAATTTTTATTATATGTTTAGGTTTTAGTTCACTAAAGACTATTTTTGAAGCATGTTAAATTTGAAGCATGTTATGGTAGGTTATATAAAAATTTGAGAGAAAAGAGAAGAAAGTAAAAGAAAGCAATTGTATATTTTACATTATCCATTTTACATAATTGGGTTACCAACTTCCCCCTCCCATCCCTATTTCAACGTGGAAACTTCAGTCTCCATAATCAATTATTGATGGATCTAATTGATTTTTCTGACTTTCTTCTTTTACAGTTTTATTCTTTTAAAAAAAAAAAATATTTAAATACATTTTACTTCTATTTATAAGTAATAAGAATTATATTATTATAATTATTATAACATTTTTTCCTTATATCATATAATATTTTAAAATAAATCTTTGATCGAGTAGAACTAATAGAATATCTGGAATCATATTATATGTATCAATAATACATATCACTTTTTCAAAAATTAAAATATAACGAACATAAATTAATTTTATTATCTTTTGTTAAAAATCTTTATAATTATTATTATAATAGTAAATTTTTTTGTAATCTTTTTTAATTATATATTTTCAATAATTTGTCATAAAAAATATGTTGTACCTTATTTAAAAAAGAAACTGAACAATAAAAACATAGTATCATATCCATGTTTTCACAAAAAATAACTCTACTTTCATTTTTTTTCTCTGTTTTTTCAAATCTATTCCTCAATTATGTAAAATTTCAATTTTTGTCATTAAAAAGTTTACAACCATTCATTAGAAAATATCTGTCAATAAATCATTATAACTTTTTTCAGTAACACCTCCATCACCAATAAATCATTATAACTTTTTTCAGTAACACCTCCAACACCAGTATAAATAGACATGTATGCAGAGTGCAGTTATGCAGCAAGAGCAGGGACTAATCAAATGGCTGAAGAGAAGAGTGTGGATATTCCCAGAGTCAAGCTTGGAACTGAAGGTCTTGAGGTACTATCATATCATATTATTATCTTCTTCTGTTTCCACTTCAATTATTTTATCTTTTTATTCCAATTCGTTTTCTTTTGTCTCTGAACAGGTTTCAAAGTTGGGGTTGGGATGTATGAGCCTTAGTGGAAGTTACAATGACCCTCTTCCTGATGAGGAAGGCATAGCTGTTGTTAAGCATGCATTCACCAAAGGAATCACTTTTTTTGACACTGCTGATATTTATGGCCTCCACCATGCTAATGAAATTTTGCTCGGAAAAGTAACCATTTCTTTGCACCCTTGTTTTCAAACACTGTTCATCAACTTTATCTTTTTTCAGTAAAGAACTTATCTCATTATATAACTCATTTGGAACTAGGTATGTTAAAGCCTTAGAAAAAAATCTGCTTTTGTAAAAAACTAGCAGAATACAACTTGTAAAAAACAAGAGTCATAGTGATACAGTGGTCGCAATCATACAGATTTGGAAATAGAATATGTCCATATAAAGTACCCACCAACCATACATAGTACATACATGTACTGGAACAAAGATAAGGATGTTCTATAATTTCATTAATGAGACTTCAATAAATTGCGAAAGTGAAGAGAAAAAAAATCGATAAACAAATAAAAATTTAAAAATAAATATATAATTTAATGATTAATATAACTTATTAAAGAAATTATTTGAAATTCTTTTCTTCACACTTTAAGTCAAATCATTCAATTTTTTCCCATTTCTCCTTTCCCCTTCTCTTCTACACTACCAAATCAAGTGTAAGGTTTTGAGTCATGTTTGTTTATGGCTGAAGTGCTATTAATGTAGAACCATCCAACATACTTTTTCTAGTAAGATTTTGCAAGATAATGACAAATTCATGGCTTACTCTCTCTCTCTCCATCAGTGGTTAACGATTTTGCTTTGTTATTTGTATTTTTGTAAGTATCTTTGAACATTTTCAATGGATATTAAAACTACACAAATATAAATAAAAACTAGTTAAATAAAAGATACTTAAAATTACTTCTTTAATACAAGCATAGATTAGTGTAATTTTTTTGGTTAACCCATAATAAATTTTCTTAATACGAATTTAATTTTTTATTATTATTAGAATGAATAAATTATTATCCCAGATAATCTGTAATTGGAAAATAAAATAAAAATAGTGATGAGTACTGTTTTCTAGTGAATGAGTGAACTCAAAGAAGAGTGTTTCATTATGTGATTCTGTTGAGCAGGCTTTAAAGCAGCTCCCTAGAGAAAAGGTGCAGGTAGCAACGAAATTTGGCATTGCAAAGATGGATTTTCCTGATGTACAAGTCAAAGGTTCACCAGATTATGTGAGGTGGTGTTGTGAAGCTAGCTTGAAACGTCTTGGCATTGAATACATTGATCTCTATTATCAGCACAGGATCGACCAAACAGTACCTATAGAGGAAACAGTAGGGCTCTTTCTTCTAATATACATTTGAAATGCTTGAAACTTATCATAAACTTTCTACTACATCATCTGGCTCATCTTATTAGGAACATGTTTATGATAATTTTGTTAAAATATTATAGGTGGGTGAACTTAAGAAACTGGTGGAAGAGGGTAAAGTAAAATATATAGGTTTATCTGAAGCCAGCCCAGATACTATAAGGAGAGCTCATGCTGTTCATCCCATCACTGCTGTTCAAATGGAGTGGTCCCTTTGGACTCGTGACATTGAGGAGGAGATAATTCCTCTCTGCAGGTTACTTCAACTTCTTCTCATAACATATACATTCTCATAACTGTTTCTTCCCTTATAACATATTTGATCATCAGCCACATGCAAAGGGGTAAAGAATTTTGTTGATACAGGGAGCTTGGCATTGGAATTGTACCATACAGCCCTCTTGGTCGAGGTTTCTTTGGTGGCAAAGGAGTTCTGGAAAATTTGCCTGCAAGTAGTGTCCTGGTACAATATTTTAGCAGTTACTTGTGTGTTTTTGTTGCATACTGTAGAATTTTTGGATAATCAAAGCTACTGAAAAGAGTAAAAATTAGACTTACATATTGATTTTCTTTTGCAACAAATAAGATTTGGTTGCCTGATGGCTGGCTATTGCTCTTGTTAGGCTAAACAGCATCCCCGCTTTCAAGCAGAGAGCATAGACAAGAACAAGACTATATATGACAAAATAGAAGGCCTTGCTAAGAAACACCACTGCACTCCTTCTCAGTTGGCATTAGCATGGGTACTCCACCAAGGCAACGATGTTGTTCCTATTCCTGGTGAGTGACTATATCTTCTTAAAAATATATATATAGAAAATGATAAAATATCTTAAGATACCAATGGCTCCAAATTAGTATCCTTGGTGTATAATGATTCAGGATTAAGATTGTTTCATTTAATCTGAAGAACCGACTATGTGAACATATGTCTATACAACTGCACTTCTGCACTACTCAAATAATAGAAGAAAAATTAACTAAAAGTAATCCAGGAATAATCTAGTTTGTTGAAGCTTCTCAGTTAAGTTCTATGAATGAATTCATTGCAATTTCAGACATCTCAACTTTTGTATTTCCTTCTCAAATGTTTATATCCATAGATTCAGTAGGAGGAAGTTTTGTTGAAAATAGTTGGGATGGTTTTCTTTTGTTCTATATGCAATTTTCCTAATGTATATAAAAACTGAGGGTGTTATCTTTTACCTTGTCAAGTGCCAATTGATTCCAATCAGAATTGTAACCATAAAATGTGAAATATTTAACTTAAAAGGACATATTTTCTTCAACCAAGAACAAGTTACCTATTTATCATCTTTCCATATACTACAAGTAAATGGTTATATGTGTATACAACTAAATTGTGATAGTTGGTGAACGTTTTATTAACTGATTAACTACTGCAACTTTGACTGGACCTTTACAGGAACAACTAAGATTAAGAACCTGGATCAAAACATTGGTGCATTGTCACTGAAATTTACAGAAAGTGACTTGAGAGAAATTTCTGAGGCAGTTCCCATAGATGATGTAGCAGGGGCTCGACACTTCAATGGAAGTCAAAATTTTATTTGGAAATTTGCCAACACACCTCCAAAGGCCTCAACTTGAAGCATTCGAAATCCTATACAGTTGAATAATCTATGAACTTTCACATGTCAGATGCAAAATTTATGTAGTAAGACTATAAGCTACCAATTATCTTTTGAGGATGTATTAGTAAACTTCAAAAAGAGTTCTTCTGCTTTTTGTTCAGCAATATTTGAGTTAAAATATGCAGAATAATGATCCAAGTGTTATGGACACATGCCCAGATTGTTATGCAATAAAATGTAAGATCATCTTGTTGATTTTATAATAATTAACTAAAAAATCATCGCTCAATGAATTTTAATAAATTCTAAAATTATCCTGCAACCTACATTTTTTTCTGTTCAACACATACCTAAACTTGAAGTAAAAAGGAGAGGAAATGGTTTCTTCTTAGCTGACAACAGTGTTTACGTACGTGTGGGTTAACTTGTGTTTTACCCAAATGTGTTATTTAGCAATAATATTCTTAAAATTGTACTAATCACTAATTTAGTGAAGGTATTAATTTAGAATTTAATTCTACATTTCAATTATTTTTCTCTTTTCATGCATATTTTTTTTATTTATTATTTAAAAAGATTGTTTTTTTATTATATCCAAACAAAATTATCTGTTTAATTTTTTAAGCATATTTATTACATATAAATATTTTTTAAATATAATTATTAGTTGTCTCCAATACATACTTAGAAAACTTCAAAATTATATTATGAAAATAAAATAATGATTAGATTTCAATATTGTGTATCTTTTATAATGTAAAAGGAATGCTAGGTATTTCCAAGATTAACTGTTGTTTGATAACCCAATTCATTCATAATGTCATCTCTAGTTTGCCATTTGAAATTCTTTGAAAAACATATCTTTTCTGAATTAACTTCTTGCCAGAACTTGAACAAAAGATATCCAGAATTTATGTAATAATTCTAGCTTATATTATGATCCATTGCAAGATTTATCAAATGAATTAGCCTTCCAATGCCCAGAACAAACATGTGAAATAGGATCACCTTATCTAATCCAGGAGTTGGTCAAAAGCTTCAAACTTTTGTAAAAATTACATCTTTTTATGTATAAAGTAATTCATATATATTGTTTTCATTGATTTTTTTTTTTTTAATTTTAAGATTAAAATATGGTTTTAATAGTCAACAACTCACTCAATTCTGAATCTTTAATATGCTTTCTAACATGGTTGGATGATGAATAAATGAATGAAGACTTTTGTAAAGGTGCTCTCTTTCTTTCTCTGACGTAGGCAATGAGCTAATCACCAACTGCACTACAATATTCTTTACTCAACCGAAAGACTCGATCAGATTAGAAAACACTCAACCCAGTTCATACATCTCACCATCCATTCATCTTTTTTATGTAAAAGTTTTAAAATTTAACGTTCAGGATGTGATCCGGTTGTGAATATCTGAATAGGAAAACGACCAAACTAAAACAGACAACAATAGCAGAAGAGTGTCATCATGTTGTTGTGAAATTCTCGTTCTTGTACACGAATGCCTCGGTCACATAACATTGACTATAACAAAGTAGAAACTTTGTGCTGATAAAATATTTCCAACCACTCATTGGAAAATAGCTGTCAATATAAACCATTGAAACTCACAGTAGCACCTCCAATAATAGTATAAGTAGATATGTATGCAGTGTGTCTGTAGTTATCCAGCAAGAACAGGGACCAAGCAAATGGCTGAAGAGAAGATTGTGGAGATTCCTAGAGTCAAACTTGGAACTCAAGGTCTTGAGGTACTATCCAGAGTATAACTCTAATTGTTGAATAACATCAACAATTTTTGTAATACTGAATCTTCTTTTATCTCTCAATAGGTTTCAAAGTTGGGGTTGGGGTGTATGAACCTTAGTGGAGCCTATACTGATGCTATTCCTGATGATGAAGGCATATCTCTTATTAAGCATGCATTCACTCACGGAATTACTTTCTTTGACACTGCTGATATTTATGGGGCCAACGCTAACGAAGTTTTGGTTGGAAAAGTACTCATTTCTTCTCACCCTTGCCTTAAATTTCAATTAAGTAGGATACTAGATATACTGTGAAACGAGATTCATCATTTTCTTAAATAACATGATATTTATTCCATTACATGATCCAGTTTACAGTGGAATCACTTGTGGAGTGTTTCATTATTTGATTGTATTGAGCAGGCTCTAAAGCAGTTACCTAGAGACAAAGTCCAACTAGCGACAAAATTTGGCATTGCTGGAAGGAATTTTCCTAATGTACAAGTCAAAGGTACACCAGAGTACGTGCGATCGGCTTGTGAAGCTAGCTTGAAACGTCTTGACGTTGAGTACATTGATCTCTATTATCAGCACAGGGTCGACCAAACAGTACCTATTGAGGAAACAGTTCAGATTCCTTCTTCTAATACACCTTTTTATTTCTTAATACTTGTTATATATATACCTTCTTCTACATATTCTGTCATCATCTGATTCATCTAAATAGACAGAAGTTACCTATTGTTAATAACAGGTTTGTTGTATTATAGGTTGGTGAACTAAAAAAGCTGGTGGAAGAGGGAAAAGTGAGGTATATAGGGCTATCTGAAGCAAGTCCAGATACTATAAGAAGAGCACATGCTGTTCACCCCATCACAGCTGTGCAAATAGAGTGGTCCCTATGGACCCGTGACATTGAGGACGAGATAGTTCCTCTCTGTAGGTTAGTTCAAGTTCTTCTCCAAAATCATTGGAATGTATAGTTCTCATAACTGTTCCTTATTTAAAAATAAATAAGTCTTTTGATCTTTTGTTTAATTATGAGCTACTTGGAAAGAAGGTAGAAAAATACAATTAAGAAAAAAGGGTCTGCTGGTTACGTGCTTATGTTATTGATACAGGGAGCTTGGCATTGGCATTGTACCATATAGCCCTCTAGGCCGAGGCTTTTTTGGAGGCAAAGGAGTTCTGGAGGACGTGCCTGTAAATAAGGCCCTGGTAAAATATTTTAGCCTATACTTGTGTATTTCTACTGCATATTCTAGAGTATTTTGGATGTGAAAATTAGCAGATAATAACAATCAATTCTTCAACTTGAACCTATAGCAGATATCTATGTTTTATAATTGAAAATACTTGTGTGAATGAACAAAAGTATTGATGGAAGGTACCATACATGTTACCTTTCCGTATCAAAGCCAGTGAAAAAGTTGGAATGGATATTGAAAAGAAAATGCAGAAGAGATTTGATTGGCTGATGGCTAGTAATTTCATTTGGCAGACTGATTATCATCCTCGCTTCAAAGCAGAGAACATTGGAAAGAACAAGCTGATATATGACCGAATAGAAAGCCTTGCTAAGAAACACCACTGCACTCCTCCCCAATTGGCATTAGCATGGGTGTTCTACCAAGGCAACGATGTGGCTCCTATTCCTGGTGAGTGACAAAATATGTTTACCTTTTTTAAAATATAGAAAGTGATAAAATATCTTAAATACCAACTGCACCAAATTAGTATCTCAGTGTATAAGGATTCAGGATTATGTTTTATTTTATTCAATCGGAACAACTTATTGTGCTAACATATTTCTATAACTGCACTTGAACACTGGTCAAGTAATAGTAGAAATATACACTTCTCTTCTGGATATAGTTGTGCATTTAGTCTGCGTATCTTTGTGGTCTATTATAATGTGTGGTTAGAGAGATTAGAAAACTTGTGGTCAACATTACTTTTTCCCATTGAAAGGTGTTATATTGTATAGGTTTATACAGGGGAAAGTTGACCATTCACTTGAATTAGCTTGTATAGTAGCCAACTGCAACACAGGACTGATATAGAGTACTAAGTCACTTGCTGAAGCTTCTCAATGAAGTTCTATGAATGAACTTTATAGTCATTTCAGGCATTTCTCAGTTTTGGTATTGTATTTTCAAATGGTTATATTATTTTCTTCAATCAGAAGAAGTTTTATATGCAATTTTCCTAAAGTATCTATAGTGAGAGTTATATCTTTTACCATGTCAATTGTTATCTGTGAGAATTAAGGACTATAACATAAACTGTGTAGTATTAGGAAGTTTTAAGGGTCAAGAGAGTAGTTTCTTGTTATGCCATTTGGGAATATGAGGAGTTATCATATGCAATAATTCTAAATCTTCTGTGGATCAATGTGCTGTCCCAGTTTTAGGATAACAATAATCTCAATTTTTATGTTTCTTATCACTCATATTGTTAAATATAGAGAAGTCTTTTCTTTAACCAAGGACAATTTATCTATCTATATATATTAATTAGTTACTTACCACAAATCTACAACTTTGACTGGACTTTTACAGGAACAACTAAGATTAAGAACCTTGATCAAAACATCGGTGCATTGTCACTGAAATTGACTGAAAGTGACTTGAGAGAAATTTCTGAGGCAGTTCCCATAGAGGATGTAGCAGGGTCTCGATACTTCTTTGAAAATGATAAAGATTCTTGGAAATTTGCTGACACACCTCCAATAGATCCGAGGGTCTCAACTTAAGGCACTCTAAATCCTTTTCAATTGGCTATTCACTTGTGATGTCGCATGTGAGATGCAAAATCTAGTAGGATTATAAGCTACCAATGCATTATGCAGATTAATAGATAAGGATATGATAATGTTGTGAGCTTAATTTTTCAGCAATATGCGAGTTAAAATATGCATAATAATAGTCCAACTCAACTATGGATATTTGATGGTTGATTAATTGATATTTGGGTGGTTAAAGTTTTCAGTTTAAAATGCAATACTAGCTGATGCTGTATAAAACAAAAAGGCCATGTTTAAGGAACCAGATGTGTTTTTGTTTCTGGTCTCATTATTTGGATGATTTATCCAAATTCCAATGTACATGACTTTATTTTGGTATAAATCCAAAATTGGTATGCAGAGGATTGTTTCTAATTGTGTATCTTGTATATGTACTTTTGTTTATAATAAAAAAGAAAGACAATAATAAAAAATAAAAATAACAATTAATAAGAAAAAATGTTAACAAATATTTTTCTATTTATTATAGTCAAATTATATTATATTTTTTATTCAACATAATTAAATCATAGTTAATACTAATTAATTATATTGTTTTTGTACAGTAATGTGAACTTTGGTACCATGTTCTTTCAAAGAAAAACTTCCTATGAATTTCATATACCTTACCTTCCACGAAAAGTCCAACGTTGTCATATGATTGCATGGTTAATTAAACACCGTAAATGAAAATAGTAATTTTTTTAATTTTTTTTAAATGAGAGAAAGAGATATATGTATATGAAAGGAATTATATCATTTAATAGTTTTAGTTAAAAACAATTTCTAAAGCATAATATTAGATCAAAAGTTTCTTTCATATCAATCATACATACACAAATTTATATTAATCTAAAATAATTTATATCTCATTCGTATAAATCAAATTTAATGTAATATATTTTCTTAGAACATAAAGTTTAAATTTATATACACTAGTAATTTAGTTTGTATTCCACGAGTTTTTTTTTTATACTTTTCCAATTAGTTTATAAATCATAAATTGTATATTATTAAGTTTGATTGGTTTGATTACAGTAAAAATTCTTACCAAATAATTTAATTTGGTTGGACTATAATTTATATCTAATAAATTTATTTATCTGAATTCTTAGAGTAAGGTTTATTCAAACCATTGAATATTTCTTCCTCTCTCCAATTCTAAATTGTTTAAATTTATGAGTTGAGAAATACTTACAACAATATTTCTAACACACACTATTAAATATATATTTTTTATTGATTAAAAATTATTACACTCTTGGAAAAGACTCCAATTTAATATTATTTTATGTATTAAAAATAACAATAAATATATTATATTTGGAAAAATGTTACTAAAATAATTGTATTATTTAAATAAGTGCATTACTTTCAAATGAAAGACTAATTAATTTCAGAATAAGTTTTAAAAAATTAATATCTATAGAAAGGTGAAAAACTCCAACAATTTGATTTTTTTTCTCAGATGACTAATAAATTAGAATAATAAAAGTTTGTGGTTTTAACTCTTATTATTTAATAAGGTGTATTATTGCATGAGTTATTTTTGACTGGAATAATAATGATTTAAGAAGTTTGTGATAAGAATGTAATAAAAAAATATATGATTGAATGAGTTTTTGGTCTTTGGTATTTAATAATGAATTTAAAAACGGCATAAAAATTGAAAAAGAAAAAAGAATTAGGAATTAGGATTAGGGTAAATTGTTTAGCATAAAGGTGAATGAATGAATGATGTTGTATATATATATATATATATATATATATTTGAAGAGTGAACTGGAAGTGGGGGCAAAAGAGTAATTAGAAGGAAAGGAAAAGAAAAGAGGAGAGGGTGGTTTCGTTTGACCTAAATACCCTCTGTTGGTGCTTGGTTGAAGGTATGGATTTCCCTTGAGGACCCTCTAATTCCCAATCTTCCTCTCTTCTCCTTACCCTTCTTCTCCTAATTCCGATTTTCTCCACTTCCCCGCCATTTTTTCAAATTCCCGTTTCTCATTTTTTTTCGATCACCCCCTTCCATCCCCACCTAGGGTTCCGGTTTTTTTCTTCCAAGTTTCAATCTTTCAGGTAATTTCACTCTCACTCCCCTCATCATCAACATATTTGTTGCCTTCAATACTTGGGGGTCCTGCTTTGTAATTTCGACATTTTAATTTTTGTTTAATTATCGTGTCGAATTCTGCTCACGATTGTCTGTTTCCTTCAAAGTTTGTTCTTTTTTGTCAAAATCTTCACTGGGGGGGTCATGCTGTAGTCTTTTTTTCTTTTGGGTTACTTATAGCTTCACTTCAGTCATCACTCTTAACTTAAGCTCAAGGCATTTTTTTTCTTTAATTTATTTGGATTGCAAAATTCTGTTATAAAAAGGGGTGGTTTTATTGTGCCTATGATTTTAATTTATTTCTGTGGCGGTTTATAAATTAATAGAAGTTCGAATGGTATGCTTGTGGTTATTGACACTGTACTATATAATCATGGACTTGTATTTTTTAATCCCTAAGTATAATTGTACTCAACACTTACTTAGACATTGTATTGTGCAATTTGGGATTTGTAACTTGTGATAGCTGGGTTATTAAGAGCGGAGAGAGCTTTCTATATGTTTCTTTATGCATCCCATGTTTGTAGCCGTCTCTAGTTTTGTTTGCATTCCATACTTTTGCTGGATTTGGTGATGGTGGTGTATCTTCACTCCCTTGCATCCTTTGAACTGTTTATTTGCTGCAGTTTTGAAGTTCAGCTTATCTAGTTGTATATAACCATCAAACTTCACATTTGTTTGATTTTATCTGACTTGTCTATTGTTATCTGTGGTTTCTTGCAGCTGGCGTGCTATCAGCAAATTCTCGTTGTTGTGATATATAGTGATTCATGTCGCCAATGGCTAATCATGATTTGATAATTGGCCAGAGTCATAATTTAGCACTTGGCCATGACCAGCAACTGGTGCTGAACCATAATCATAGTTTGGGCCTGAGAGGGAACCATGATTTGGAATTGGGACAAACTAACGATCAACATTTGGATCTGGGACACACTCATGATCATGAACTAGGCTTAGGAATTGCCAATGACCATGAATTGGGTTTGGGACTGAATCATGATGATGAAGGAGATGTTGTTCACACATATGGGCATGAGGATGAGCTACCAATGGATCAAAAACCTCAGCATGATGGCCATGAGATGCCCATTCCCACACAAAATCATGAGTTGGCCATGTCAGAGAACACTCATTTGACTGTTTCAGAAAATCAGGAATTTGATGAGAACATGGCCATGACTATGGTCCAGAACCCAGAAATGAGTATTGAATCTGGTGAAGAAATGGGTGTCCATGAATCCCAGCTTATGGTTGCCACATCCCCTGTAATTCAGGCTCGTACATTAGCCATAAGTCCTAATTATGAATTGTCAGTGGGACAAGAATTCCCTGATGTTAAGAGTTGCCGGAGGGCATTGAGGGATACAGCTATCGCTCTGCACTTTGAGATGCAGACTATAAAATCTGACAAGACTCGCTTTACTGCTAAGTGCCGAAGTGAAGGATGTCCCTGGCGCATTCATGCTGCAAAACTCCCTGGTGTTCCAACTTTTACTATTAGGACAATCCATGAGCATCATACATGTGGAGGAATTTCACATCTTGGTCATCAACAAGCCTCAGTTCAATGGGTTGCTACCTCTGTGGAGCAAAGGCTAAGGGAGAACCCTAATTGCAAGCCAAAGGAGATATTGGAAGAGATTCATAGGGTTCATGGCATCACTTTGTCATACAAGCAAGCTTGGAGAGGCAAGGAGCGTATCATGGCTACAATGCGTGGATCTTTTGAAGAGGGATACCGCTTGCTTCCACAATATTGTGAACAGGTAAAACGCACAAATCCTGGTAGTATTGCATCTGTTTATGGAAATCCGACTGATAATTGCTTCCAACGCCTATTCATATCCTTTCAAGCATCAATATATGGTTTTTTAAATGCTTGTCGACCACTTTTGGAGCTTGATAGAACATATTTAAAGAGCAAGTATCTTGGTACATTACTACTTGCCACCGGATTTGATGGTGATGGGGCTCTCTTTCCTTTGGCGTTTGGTGTTGTTGATGAGGAGAGCGATGATAATTGGATGTGGTTTCTGTCTGAACTTCATAACCTGATGGAGACTAACACTGAAAACATGCCAAGGCTTACAATTTTGTCCGACAGGCAGAAAGGAATTGTAGATGGTGTGGAAGCAAATTTTCCTACTGCTTTCCATGGATTTTGTATGCGTCACTTGAGTGACAGCTTTCGGAAGGAGTTTAATAACACAATACTTGTTAATCTTCTGTGGGAAGCAGCTCAAGTTCTTACCATACTTGAATTTGAAGCAAAAGTTTTAGAGATTGAAGAAATATCACAAGATGCAGCGTATTGGATTCGAAGAATTCCACCTCATTTGTGGGCTACAGCATATTTTGAGGGGCAAAGTTTTTTTCATTTTACAGCAAACATAGTTGAATCTTTAAACACATGGATATTAGATGCATCTGGGCTTCCAATAATTCAAATGATGGAATGTATAAGAAGACAGTTAATGACTTGGTTTAACGAGAGGCGAGAGACCAGTATGCAGTGGGCATCAATACTTGTACCTTCAGCAGAGAGACTTGTTACAGACGCTCTTGATCGTGCGAGGACGCATCAGGTACTTCGTGCAACTGATGCTGAATTTGAAGTTATATCGCATGAAGGAACAAATACTGTTGATATTAGGACCCGATGCTGTCAATGTCGTGGGTGGCAGCTGTATGGTTTGCCTTGTGCACATGCTGTGGCTGCACTCCTCTCTATTAGGCAGAATGTGCAAAGATTCACAGAAAGTTGTTTTACTGTTGCAAACTATAGGAAGACATACTCACAGACCATACACCCAATTCCTGATAAGTCTCTGTGGAAGGAGTTGTCTGAGACTGAGGGTGCTGTCAGTGTTTCTGAAGCTGATCAGCATCAACTTCAACTTCATCAGCTTACTATTAACCCACCTAAATCACTCAGGCCACCGGGTCGACCTAGAAAGAAACGGGTTCGAGCAGAAGACCGTGGTCGCGTAAAACGGGTTGTGCATTGTAGTCGTTGCAATCAAACAGGTCACTTTAGAACCACCTGTGCAGCTCCCATATAAGTCTTGTGATACAGCTTAGCTTTTTATTTATTATTTAGTTCTAGGTTAGATCCTCCACCAAATTATCTTTTTTATTTCCTTTACATTAGTGTGAATTAATTTGTTTCAGCTGTTGTGTATCTATAGTCAATTAATTTGCATTGTTTCATACAACAGTTTCATACATCCTTATTTCAAGCTAAAAATTCTTAATTTGACTCAAATGGTTCCTGGAAACCCAGGTATTGGATCCTAACATTTGCTTACTCCGTAAATCTTCTGTGTTCTGTTCCAAAGCATAACTTGAGGTTTATTAATTGATTGTCTTCGGTCTTTTGTGGTTACGTGTTTAGATTGAAGTTTGTGAATGGATTTCATTTTGCAAAGACAACCTTTGTATTGCTTTAAATTGAAACTTGGTTTCAGGCCAAATGTAAGTATGCTAATTAATTATTAATTTAAATCAAACTAATCACCAAACCAGACATAGCCTTAGTAGTTATGAAAAACGTGGAAGCGAAGAAAGTGGAAGAGCTCGTATTTATAATTTTTCACGTCAAATGTATAAAAAGACGCTAATCTTCTCAAAACGTACAGCCAAACACAATGAAATGTGATCCATACTAGGGGAAAAAAATAAGAAAAATATTTTCTTCGTTTACATTTTATAGGTTTAAGTCCACTATTTTTTTAAGAAATATTTGCCACTAAAGATTTTAAAAAGTATTAATTATTCATTTATTAATCTTAAATACTTCCATAAATTTTTAATTACATTTCAATAATATCTTTTTTTGTTGGATGATTATGTTGTCATTTTGTAGTTAATTTTCTCAAATTTGTGAGACGGATAGATTGATATATATGAACTTTTTCGAAGAGAAGCTATGTAATGATATTCGCTTTATTGATTATCACTGAAAATACAGGTGTTGTTCTAACTGCATGTCGACATTTTTTTTATTTAAAAAAAAAAAAACAATTATTATGATACATTCTCTCGTTTCTTCCCTATTTAACTAGCAAGTAATTTAGGAAAAACTAGGACACGAGAGAGGCGCAACAATTAGACAGAATCATAGAACAGGTAAATGATACATCAAAGGCCACGAATAGTATGTTTAACCTTTCAAATGACTACAAATACAACAGAACACAAGGGTCACACAATAATCTAATATTTGTTAAATTATTACACTAATTCTGTTCCCGGCATTTTACATTTCAATAGTGGAAGCATTAGTTGCACTGTCTAGCTTAGTAGCCATAGTTTGCACCATAAACGGAGCTATAGCCTCCAGCATGTCCTGGATTGGAAGGAGGAGACGCATAAACAGAACCATGGGCAGGATAAGAATTGTATCCTTGGTCTGCAGCAGGCCCACCTGTTTGCGGCTGTGCTGGTGCTCCACCAGCTGCAGCTGCAGCTTCAGCCATAAAATTCTGCACCACATTCATCAATTGTATTGCTTGATTACCTTGCATACTAATCACGTGAGGCTAGTGCATGTTTGGTTTAACATTTTAAAAGAAGTAACTCATTCTTACTAATTTTCTCCAATAGAAAGTTTGAAAAATAAACGACTGTTTATCTAAATTTTAAGCATTCTCCATTTCTATTTATAAAGATTAATCTTGATGAAACTCAAATGCAAAGTAAATATTTTAGGTCCCCAATGAACACTGCAAACAGTTTTTCACTAACTAATTTCATACTACTAAGAAGATAAAGCTTAACTACCTGAAAAAATATTACAAGACATGCAGCATCTTATGGATTGAAGTTTTCTAATGTTGATTAAAAGTCCAGGATCAGAATACCTGTATCAGTTGCTGAGCTGTTTGGACTTGAGAAGCAGTTCCACTGACTTCAACTGTCATCTCCCCAGGAACGCCTCTTGTTTCTTGTATGGTAACAGTAGCCCCACTAGCTCTTCTGATGTAGCTTATACTCGCTCCTGCTGTTCCAATGACAGCATCAGCATACGATAGAGGAATTTGCATTTGCTGGGTGATCTGCCAAAATAGCAAAAAAAAAAAACAATAATCATTATTCATCAAAATGTAATACATTTTATAAAGAACAGGAACTCAGGTCTAAATATATGTTGCATGTTCTCCAAATCCCAAATCTGATGAATACAAAACTAGACAAGAGTGCTTGCCTGCACCCAAACTTCCATTTAAAGTCAAGCATAAACAATTAATCAAACAGGACACCACGTCTAATCTCAACAACTGAAGAAGAAATTCACAAGATATTTCACATACTTTGTTAGTTTAGATATGAAAGCTAAAAATCCACGTATTTGTGCATTTTGCATCATCTCCTGCTATCTTAAATCTAACCTGAATTTCTATGCTACTTACCAATTTAAATGGGAAATTCTGTGAAGCCAACTACGTTTACCACAGGTATAGAACAAAATTGAAGAAACAGCACAGTCAACAAATCCCCAAAAAAATACAAACCCACAATTCCCAAGAACAATTTCAGCACTCTGTGAGAATTACTACAATACAATTTGGCAATAAGCACAAGTACCTGTGTGACTACGGAAGGTGCAGATGGAGTATTTGAGGATGCATGAACTCCTATAGAAGCATCTCTTCCATAGGCAGATATACCTTGATGGGGCTGTCTTTCAACTGGAGGAGGGATCTCGGCTGGTGGATAATAACTATCCAGCTGTCGTGGAGGTGGCATGTATTGAGGAGGCCCAAAACCTGGACCTCCACCAGCATTTGGAGGAAGACCCTGAGGTGGACCCCAAGATTGGTGGGGTGGCATATGCTCAGCGTGATGGGGGTTGGCTACTTGCATCTGAGAAATAATAATTTATGGCTTGTTATTTTTATGATAAAAAGGTGATTTTAAGGATGTGTTAAAAAATAATTTATTTTTTAGTATTTTTTTATAGTATAAGCTATTTTTATTTGGTAACAATATATTTTTATTTTGAAAAGTAGTTAGCTTTTGTTCAGAAGCCACTCAAAGAAATGAAAAAAAAAAAATGATTTATTCAAAATATATTTTTTTCAAAAGTTTAAACAAACACTACAAATTTTTAAATGTTTTTTATTTCCAAAAATGTTTTTTTTTTCCAGAAAAAATATAAAACAAACTGGGTCTTAGAAGCATTTTGCATCTTATTACGAAGATAGATTCTTCACAAGTGTAAGGTGAAATTACACTTACATTCATTTCGAATATTGGAATTACACTGCGATCAACTAAAAACTTCCTTAGGTGGGAAGCAATTAACTCTAATGCCTTATGCACTCCAGCAGGATCCCCTACTACTTCAACCACCCTATCATCTTGAAGTGCAAAAATTGGGAGGTCTTCTGCAGAAGAGAAAGCCAGTACAGATGATTAGCAACTGGAGAATGTCAAACAGCCCACCAATGGACCAAAATGCAAAGATTGGAAAAAGTGCTTCAAATTTCCAGTAATACTATATTCGAAAGCATAAATCAGAACATTGTAATAGATATTATTTTCTCCATAATTCGATAACACCACTCCCTTAAATGGTTACTGCAATAATTTTCAGTTAAGAGGATATACAAGGAAGATTCCGGAATGTTTCAAAACTATAATTAGATTGTGGTGATCTTGAATAGAATACCAAATCTAAGATCAAGATTATTTTCCTGACAAATGAATTAGTAAATGAATGATTCTGTTCTTTTTCTTCTAACAAGTCATTTAAGTAGTGACAGAAGTTAGTGATACATATCTGATGCTTTCATGATATCGATAATATAAAAAATGATAACACCACTCCCTTAAATGGTTACTGCAATAATTTTCAGTTAAGAGGATATACAAGGAAGATTCCGGAATATTTCAAAACTATAATTAGATTGTGGTGATCTTTAATAAAATACCAAATCTAAGATCAAGATTATTTTCCTGACAAATGAATTAGTAAATGAATGATTCTGTTCTTTTTCTTCTAACAAGTCATTTAAGTAGTGACAGAAGTTAGGGATACATATCTGATGCTTTCATGATATCGATAATATAAAAAATGATAAAACCAACAGTGGCAAGAAAGTTATGACACTAGCAAATGGCTTAAAATCATGTTCAGATAATATAAAACACAATCAAATCCATGAAAAGACAGAATTTTAAAAGAATGAATAAAGACAATAACGCAACGCAACAAGTAACAACTAGATGAGAAAATATTATATGAAAAAAGAACCTGCTCCAAGAACTCTGACAATACAATTGGATGCTTCTTGGATAGATTTTACAGTTCCTCCTTGTTTCCCAATTAAACTTCCTGCTTGTGAGGCTGCCACTAAAAGTTTGGTAGAAACCTTCCCCGCCACACCTGAAGGAGTGAGGGTAAAATCACTCTCCAAACCATCAATAATCCTCTTATGAACCCTCAATAAGCCATCCACAGCAGGAGGAAGAGCGGAATCAGGTTCATCTTTACCTGATATCATTACCTAATCAAAATGAACATAACGGCATCAACCATCAGCCTATCCTTGTCCTTAACATTATCTCCAATGTCTATGTATAACAAGAATACAGAAACATTAATTAGGGTGGAAGGGAAAACAAAAAATAATCAACTTTTACACACAATAACATACCCAAAAAAAAATCACTAATTACCAAGGATGTTATGTCACCTATAATGTCAAGCTCAGCAAGAAAGCAAACAAGCAATCAATTTTGAATATTTCAAAATGTAATAACTTAAATCCTCTTTCTAAACAGATCAGTTTTCTAACAGTCCCACAGCTCATTATGTTCAAGACCTCATCGTAATAACTCTTCACCTAATTAATCTACATTAACAACCTAATCTGATAGTATAATAGAAATAATTGTCTTATCCCACTAAGTGAGAACGGCTACAGGGATCACATACCATCATTAAGCTTAGCTAATAGCCAAATTCTAAAGGATATTATTCACCATGAGATCCTTTTTAATAATTTAACCACACCTGATAGTAATATCTAAAAATTAAAATGTTGAACAACTTTTGGTTAAATACCAACTATGGAAGCACGTTGTTCATTGGAAGCAAGTGGGATGAATAGATGGAACATGATTCAGATGAGACCTTAATGAGCATCTTCAATAAATCTCAAAATGTGAGTTTAGACTTAATCATGGATATCTGAGATATAATTTAAAGATTGTACAGCCTTAACTCTCCATCTGACCAAGAACCCTTTTTCCTTTCTCTGCTCATTTACCAATATATACAATAATTCCACACCTTATATATTGTTTCCCAGCCCTCCACCCACTTTTCTTACTTGTGTAGTGAACATAAGCATATCACCTTAAATTTCTCTTCACTTCCCTCTACATAGGCAATAACTCCTTAAGTTACATATACCACAAAAAATTCTCCTTGTTGCTTTTATTCAACCAACTAAAACAGACTTAAGAATTGCTTGCAAAAATGGAAGTCTTGAGCTGAAACATAATAATTCTAATTGATCAATAATTTATGACATGTCACAAGATGTAAGATGCACGTCGCAGTGGAAGTGTCTTCAAACTCCTTCATGATTGAATCTCAGTTTACGAGAGTGAATTTAGCTAATTACATAACAGTGTGATCAATATTATCTACTACAGAACTACTATGATAACTATAAATCATTTAACACAGAGAAGCTCCATGTGTTACAAATTTAGTTGAATGATAGACTTAGGTAGTTTTTGTATCGTTTTTTTCCAATAACATGTATAACAATAAAAAAAAAAAAAAAATCAGTTTTGATACTTGATGGTTTAAGTATAGTATTAGATTTGCTTATAAGCTTCTTTTCATTGCTTGCAATCTGCGGCAAGACATCAATCATCCAGGTTTTGAATTTACCAGATGGAATGCAGAGCTTCGTGGTACTTTGGAACAAAATATCTACATGTTTACAAACTTTTCAGCACTTTGCAATGCTCAATGCTGATCCCTGCATCTGGAACTTTGGTTCTTCAATATTGGGACCTAATTGATGATTGAGTCGTTGCCTTTAAAATTGGAACATTGAACCTGCACAGATTCATTTTCCGTTAGAATTATATTCATATTCTGCGGATTCTTGCCATCACTCTTCATTTTCGAATTAGCTTCATCTTCTTCACCTTAGTTTTATTTTTCTTTTTTACTGTAGTACATGTGTAAGGTCACACTTTAGAGTTTTAGATCATGAACAAGCTATATTTTTTATTGCTCTAATACTTTTATTTAAATTTCTGGGTACAACAAGTGGACACTGGAAATGTCATGAAAAATAGCTGAAGGAAAGACAGTCACTATCTGTTATCCTTCATAACATCATTGACCAACCACAGCCTCAATTCCACTGGAAATTAACACCACTAGAATTACTCTGAAGTGATGCACGAAACTAAATCCCAGTTCTTCAAGAGGAATCAAACCTCCAGTATATGCAAAGGAACTTTGACTCTCCTAATGCTTTCTAGTCTAATATTTATAATCAGTTAGGACAGAGACTAAATAGAAAAATACCCTAATGCATACTTATAAGGTAAACATCTACATTAGCCCTAATTTCAGAAAAGGAGACCCACATCAGTTCAAACAGTTTCTGTTAATTTCGGACATCTAATCCAATAATGGTTAAACTATAGATAAAACATATAACTCAATTCTATCACCATGAAACTCCAAAGAAAAGCAGATAGCATCAACATCTTCCGCTACTCCAATCACCAAGAAGCTCAACCAAAGCCTTTCAAAATCATAATATAAGATGAATGCATTACAGGAAACACACACACATACACACAAGAGCAAGTTAAAGATTCCAGATCAATACTAGTCCAACAACAAGCAGATTAAGTACGACCAGCAAAAAAACACCAAACCGTATTCCCCCTCAACAAAAAAAAAAACAAAAAACAAGTTGCAATTAACTAGACAACATGATACATATAAGCGGAATTGAAGAAGTTAAGAGTGTAAGAATGATAAGAAGTGAAGTAGAAGAGACTTACAGCCCTTTGCGCAGTTCCAGGAGGACCATCAAGAATTTTAACCCGAGCTCGCGTCTCCTCCACAATTTTCTTAATGAACTCTCCTTTACGTCCAATTATGCCCCCAACCTTCTGCGCAGGAACTAACATCCGAAACACACTCTCCCCAGGCCACCCCGGCCACTTCTTCTCAGGAACCACCGCCTCTTCACCACCGTGCACTTCCTCCTCAACTGTTTCCTCCGCCTCATGCTCACCGCCGGTGTTCTGATCCACTTCAGCCATCGAGGTTTCCACTGCCAAAACACACAACAAGAAATATTACAGATATGAGAAAAACGAAATATCACATCACATGGCATACTACACCGAAGGAACTGCGAAGCAGGAAGGATTCAAATTAACTGGATCTAAAGGGAAAGCACCTAATTGCCATGAGAAAATGAATAATAAAGTATTGAATGAGTGAGTGCAGTGTTTAAAATTACCTTGATTTGGAGGAGGAAGAGGTACAGTAACGAATCTAGGGTTTTGAGTTGAGGAGAAGAAGAAAGACAAGTGTGAGAGAAGAGAGGAGAAAAGGAACGCTGAATGTAAGAGGGAGCACAAATATAGATAGATAGATAGATACTGTGCCTCATCCAACCACTAAATTAACATCTTCCTATTTTTGGATTTTCCCCCTCAATTCTTAACTCAAAATTAAACTATTGAATCTGATTTAATGTAAAAAAATAAATTTACAGAATAAATTTTTATAAATCATGTTAATTAATGTGGAATCTGGTATAATAATTGTTTTAAAATTTTA
Source organism: Macrotyloma uniflorum (assembly GCA_016859785.1). Taxonomy (NCBI): domain Eukaryota; kingdom Viridiplantae; phylum Streptophyta; class Magnoliopsida; order Fabales; family Fabaceae; genus Macrotyloma; species Macrotyloma uniflorum. The sequence goes on from BDMB01000024.1 coordinate 1,732,150, forward strand.
TAAAAATAATATAAATAAAAAATCATGATAATCATATTACCTTTAGTTTTTAAGTAAACATCCCTACTTAAAAAAAAAAAATATTAAGCAAATAAAAGTAATAGAATTACCTTAATCATATATTAAATAAAAATTTAATATCTTTTATATAATTAAATATCCATATTATATATCAAATATTCATATTTTAAAATTTTTATTTACTTAAGAACGTAATATAAATAATAGAATATTCTTGTTTAAAATTAATTTGTATACTATAAAATAGGTATACTACACTTTCATAATTAATCTACTATAATAATCAATAATTAATTTTTTTATTATATTTTAATTAGTTATTAATGTTTATAATATTCAAAACCTCACTTTATATGATAATTAACCTCTATATTGAATAAGACATAAACTATTTGATTTAACATATAAGAAGTTCTTCGTTTTCAGGAAATCGATAAATAATAATAAATTATATTTGTAATGATTTGTAAAGAAGTAATATTTTTTATAAATATCTTCATAAGATCACATTTATAATTTATTTTTACTTTTGTTATTTTATGATCAAAATATTTTTTTTCAATTCATTAAATCTATTATCTTGAAGTAAGCTTCTTTCTTGTATTCAATTTCTTTCATTAAAGAAGGTTTGAAAATTCTTATAGAAAACATTGCGTGGTTTTATGAGAAATTTTCCTACTTTTAAGCCTCTCATCTTGATTATTTCATTAGGTAATTATGTTGATGATTTATTTAAGAAGATTTTTAAGTTCCATGAACGAATCGAGGTGAATTTTTTTAAAATTGTTATGATTTTTACTAATTTTTCCTATTTTAAAGTTTTTTTAAAAGATAAAATAACTTAACAAAAGAGAAATTAAGATATGTTTATATTTTTTTTCAAGTAAATAATAATTATAATATTATAAAAAAATTATGAGGAGAAAAATGTTAACGTTTAAAATTTTAAATTAATTTGGATGATTTTAATACTATATAATATTATTATAGTTAAAGTTATATAATGATGAGATAGTGAAAGGTGTGAAGGTAGGGTGTAATGCCTTATAAGGATGCATGCGTCTCTTTAAATATATAATATTTGTGTTATAATATTTATATTTAATGTAAATATATTTAATAGAATTTTTTTATGTATAAAATATAAATATAATGTGATGAATGAATAATATATCAGTGAATAAATAAGAAGTGGCATAATAAAAATGAATTAATTTAAGAATTATGTAATAATGATTATCATCATATGTATGTCTAGGAATGACGTTGAAAGTGACAATATTGAAGTTTAGAAAAAATGAAAACCTACATGTTTGGCCACTGAGAAGTGACTTGTTTATCATGGTAACTTACTTAATGACTCCTTTGATCGTGGTTTCGATGAAACAATTATCTAACACCTATCCACTTATGTACGTCTATCATATCATGCAAACAGTACAAAAGAGTATTTCAATTTCGATCATTTCTTCTCCTCCTATATCTGTCATTTCTTCTCACTATCCTTAGCAGATGATTTTGATTCTGTGTTGCTAGGAGCCACAAGATTGTCAAACTTCTCCGATTTCTCTAGAACAATTTCAATCTGCTAAATAATCAATAACTCATCAAATCATTACCCTTTTCATAACATCAATTCAACCTTCTGCAATCTCAAACTAAAATCATCTTCCAACCCACCTTAGCCTTTTGTACCAGGCGACCTTTCGTCTCATCCTTCATGCTAACTGAAGATGTCGAAACTTCTGTTCCATCACAAAGTATTCATTAGGATAACCACAACACCATCTTCTATCAGACATTCATATAACCAAAAACAACTACATATCTTACTCTTCTCAGTAGCAAGCCCATTGTTCTTCAAAATCTCGGCAATTGTAACAACTGTAGTTATAGCTGTAGAAAGGTTTACATTAAGGGCACTCATATGGAATTTTAGTTTTATACATAGAAACAAAAAAGACCCCATTGATCAAACACAAATGATGAAATTTGAGTGAGTTTCAGAAGAAAATGTACCCATTCCAAGAGCAGAAAGCACAACCTCATCGCGCTGCTGTATGTACCTCTGCCTCAAAGAAAGAACTATTTCAGCGTTATATACATTCAAACTATAGAATTTTATACAGAATCGGTTTATTCATATATTTAAATGACAGAAGAATACACATAAATGAGAAAACCTTACAGAAAAGTATGAGCATTGAGAATAAACCATGAATTGAAATTTCAATGTATTAGGAATTGAGTAATGTAGAACATGAAATAAGAAAAAAGAAAGAAAATTGAAAGAATAGATAGATAGAAAGTTGATACCTTTGCAAGATTGACATAAAAGAAAAGGGGTTTCTTAGTGTTGGAAACCTGAATTCTGTTCTTCTTGGGGGATTCAATTTCATGTTCAGTGGTGTTTTCAATTTGAGGTACAGGAGAAGCAGCAACAGTGGGCATTGTGATTATTATTATTGTATGATGATGATTCCTCTTGGGTGAGGGAATTGAACGAGGAAGAAAGAAAGGAGTGAATGAATGTTATAGAAAACAAGAGGACACGTGGCACTGTTTCAGGGGCATGTGGACGAGGTAAACTCTTCAATCCGAAAACAGTTGGGTTCTGTTACGGGGAAAGAGAAACTCTTCATGGTCGTTATTTTTTTCCCTACATTGTCGGATATGTCCCTTCCTTCCAATTGGGCTCACTCCTCATCTAGCCCATGGGCCCAAAACATAAATTCAAAAGCTTCATTGAGTGATTTTTACAAAAAGATAGGATTTTTATAATTTTTAACAGAAAAACATTTTCTTAAACCAGACAAGTTAAAGTTTTTTATTGTTCTGTTATATAAAAAGGTGATCATATATGTCAAAAAGAGCATCATATTGACCAAAACAAAATCACAAGAAGGTCCCAACATTATAGTTGTGATAATGTTCTTCACAACTTTATTTGGTGCAGCTAGGTCCCCAATATTGGTGTGGTGGTCCAGCCACACATAATGAAAAAATCAGTCACGGTGTCTCTGTTTCAAAGAGAAGTTGCATTCTCTAAATAAACGTGTCTTAGCTTTGAATGATGAATCCAAACACATAATAAAGACCGAAGTAGAGTTTATTTCCAGTGTGGGGAAGTGTAGGCCCAGAATACATATCATTCGTTCCAATGTTCTGTTCTTTTCAATTATTAGTCTTTTTCTTTGTCATAATCCTAATAAACTCGTAAAGCCCTTTTCATTGCTATTAGTCCTTTTCTTTTTCTTTGTGATGATCCAAATGATATCATAATCAGAAGCTCTTTTCATTCATTGGTCATTTTCTGTGATAATCCTACTGGTAGAGCATTCACACCCGCAAACCCAAATGGAGAACTTAACACAAAATCAGAAAAGGTAAAGTCTTAGGCTTGGAAAGTTGGATAAGATAAGGCACGTTTAATTGTTGATGGGAGTGTGGAATCTTCCCCAACTAAATCACCATAGTTTATGGCAGTCTATCCATATTATGTGTGGTATGAACTCCCATTTATGATAATATGTGATTGATTTGTTATAGAAAGAGAGAGTGAGGGATCCAATAGCTTTATAGTGACTTGGTGTTTTGATCGATGATGATGAGGGGATCCAAGTTGATGAAAGTTGAAAATGAGTGAAAATGAGTATTGGTCATTAGGTCTGCATCTTATCTAGGATTGGCCTCTGCAGAATTTATCATTTTGCTGACTAGTATTTTATTAGTTAAGCTTCCACGTCTTGTCTTGATTACGATTCTTTGTATATACTTTATATAGAATTATGTTTATGAATATGGGATATGAATATATATGATATATAAATAAATACACTCATATACGTGCACCCTACAGAAAAAAAGAAAAGAAGAAAAAGTCCAAACTTATGGTGCGAACAAATTGGACGAATGAATATTTATGGGGACCAAAGATTGCGTCATTCTATATAGTCGGTGCACGATTTATAAGAGATGAAAGTGAGGGTTTGCACGAAATAAGATTTGTGTTGTCATGAAATAGGGTTAAAAATCACTTTTTTATTTTTAAACAACAGCTATGATTCATAATAGATCACTTTAATTTCTTTAAACTAAAAAACATCAATAAAAGTATGGTGAACCTTAATTTAGTTTTCTGAACATAAATAATATTAATTGTGTTATAATTTATATATATATATATATTTATTTATTTGTGTTAAAAAATAGAAAAGTTATTAAATATTAAGATAACTTAAATTAGTATAAAATCCCATGATGGATCTATGTCGTGTAGGTGTTTTTCACGTTGCATGAGTATATTTGATAGTTGAAGTGGTGTTAGCATCTTTATATAATATATAAATGAAAGAATTGAATTAGAATAACAAAGCCTGCATTTACATATATATATATATATATATATATATAACTATAACTGATAAACTGGTTGAAACACCATTGTTTGTTGAGGAAGAAAGGAAAAGGAAGGGAAATGAATGTCCTAAAGTGACCAACATAATGAAGGTGATAACTAGCCTTATAACCTTCTACAGGGACATAGGAGGACCCACTTAAAGATAAATTAAGTATAATGAACCATGTCCTAGCTAATTCTTCTGTACGACTTTGACTGTGTTATTTTGGAGTTTCATTGTTTATGTGAAGATTACAATGATGACAGCATCATGATGTGTCTTAAATGAATAGATTAATGGGGGTTTATGGATTGGAAGTTCTTAAGGAGACGTTAATGGTGAAAGAGAAGATGTTAAAGATAAAATAATTGAATGTGTTAATGGTACTATTATTGTACTGAGACGGCGTGTTAGAGGGGATATATAAATAAATGCGTAGGGCAAGTTTTCTACACCAACATTGCAATCTTTTTGACTTTGCAAAAAGGCATGGAATATGGAAAGGGGAGAAATTGAAAGATTGAAACTTTGAGTAATTGCCAAAGAAAGTAGGTTATATATTACATTAAAAAAAGTACCAGGTTTTTATTTTCTCAGTAGAATTTTCTGTTATCTTAAATTTATCGAAATAGGGAATTTTATTTAAACTTTCATTGTGATGGTTGATTTGGTCAGTAATTTATTTTAGCTAGTACAATAGGTTCTCCATAATTGATTAAATTCTCTACTATCTTCTGATTGAACTTTTCACTGTAACGGATGATTTCATCAATGGTTGTCCATGATTAATTAATTTATCTACAACTTTCTATTTGAATTTTCACATTAAATAAAAAAGGGCACTCTTTTATTATCATAAAATGTAGATAAATTTGTTAAATAAAATGAGGTCTTGGTTTGGTAGGGATAGTCCTTAAAAATGAGTAATGTGATGTTTATGGGTCATAGAGGTTCTGAGTTCTGACCACAAAGGACCCTACACGTGGCTAATGATGTTCTTGGTGTGTCTCTATTTTGTGTACCTTATAAATTATATTTTTATTATGTACATAATAATAATAATAATATTATTATTATATATATAATATTTTTAACATATTTATAAAAAAGAAAATAATAAATTATAAAAATAATGCATGTAATATATAATAATATACATTGAAAAAAAAAGGTTGTTTTTCATTTGATAACAACGTTGTTGAAATGTGACTCTGATTTTAACACGGTCTCAAGCGGTGAAAGTAAAGAAATTGAATAGAAGAAAATGAAAAATGAAAAATGAAAAATGAAAAGAACAGGGGAATGAAAGAAATGCAATGGCTATATATAACGAAGGAGGAAGACTAGTAATCGAAAAAGAAAAAAACTTCCCTAAAGAAAAGGAGGAATAATCATACATAAATTTTGGATTTCGCACGTAGCTACCCACAGAGGACAAAACAAACACAAAGGAGAGAAAGAAGGGGAAACACAAAAGAAAAGGGACCTTCAGTCTCGAGATTTTGTCAGATCGGAACGCAACTGCAACTGCCACACGGATTTTGGTTTGTTTCTTCCACGCCTTTTATTTACCTCTGCAATGTGCTTTTCCATCTTTTTTCCTATTTCGGAGATCTATTTTGTTCTTATTTTCATGCTTAATTTATGTTCTTTTCCTGTTTTTGTTAGTTAATCGAAACCAGAAGCCTTGTCTTAATGGACTTTCTTCTTATTTCTTTCTGTTTCCATTTTGAATAGATTTTGTGCATATTTTTCCTCCTTGGACCACGTTGTAATTGCCTTTTTGATTTTTCTGGGCTCCCTTCAAATTTGCATGCGCGTTATTCCCTGAATCATGCCTTCACATGCCTCTTTACCTCTTTTCTCCTGTTACAAGTCAAAACACATTCAAAGTTGCTTTTTCTAAAAAAAAAGTTAAATTAAATTAAAGGTTTCTGAGTAGTTGTTGAAATGGCCATGTTTGTATAAATGATATATACTCATACGAAGTGAATCTTCTAGAAAAGCAATTTTCTTTTCAAGCAAGGTAGTTTTCTGCATCTTGTTTTTGCTGTACTCGAGATTAAATCCATATTGGCGTCAGCTTAGCTTGGGCCACAAGATGCTTTCAGGGTCTCCTGTATCTTTTCAAGCTTACTTGGAATAAATCACCCTTTTTCCTGTATTCTAGCGAATTGTGCATCCTCTTGAATTTTGTGGGTTGAATGAGTTTGAGCTTTCGTGAAAAGAATATTCAGAAATCAATAGCTGTACTTTTATTTACTGTTTTTCTTTTATGTTGGAGTATTGTTTCATATCCATACCTCCATTCTGTGTTTTTACCTTTTTTTTTTTTTGCCATTTTCCTTTTTTAGATCTGTGTTTTGTAACTTTATATTTGTATCTTTCTTTCCTCTTTCTTATTTTTTTCATTGCCTTCTTTCTAGGTTTGCGTTGGCAAATATTAGGGAACTAGTTCTGGCACTGTAGAGATTCAGGTATAGGTGTGTGGGTGGGTGGACATAAGGGGTGTATTTATTTGGAAATATGAGAGCGAGAGGTCTGAAGAGCTAATCTTGACCATTTGATCTTACGTATAGAGTTAAGATTATATTTAATCAGGATGGAGTGATAGGGATTAGCATCTTTCACACCGTCTCCCAATATGCTCTATATATATCCAAGACTTACTCCTGAAATAAGTAGACTCCCCTTGAAAAAATATTGATTTGTTATAGGATGGAAAAAAAAGTAGGCATAGTTCGTCTTGACCCTTGAGGTTTGGGATATTTAGAGATGCTTCTCTTCCCTTCCTGATGTTCTTTTCTTCATATGTTTGCTTTTGCACACAATAATACCTATCATATTTTAGGCCAATTGAAGAGATCTGCTCGTGTTGTTTCAGACTGTTTATAAATCAAACTGAATATATTCTTGTTCTAGCAGACATTTAAATTTCTTCTTTGCTTGTCAAAGGCATGTAGTTTCTTTGTCAACATCAGCCACCTATTCAAAGTGTTTTTGTTACTTATTCTGCTACTTATACCATGCAGCATTATGGGAAGGGAAGTTAGTGGGTTACAGGTCATGGACAAGAAGCCTAATGGTGCCATATCAGCTGCAAATGGTAGTTTAAGTGATAGAATGCGCGTTTCTCCCAAAATTGCAGCTATGGTTCAAGCAATGGATCATGATTCTGCTGAAGCTAATTCTTTTGAGAAACATCACGAGAGGAAAGATGTTTCAAGTGGCAAAAGCACAAAATTAAATGTTGTCTTGCCAGAAGAGAAGAATGAGAAATCTGAAGTACAGAAGATGGATGACAATAAAGAGTTAAGTTCGCCTGGTGAGGATAAAGAGCTTCCAAGCCCCTCTGCTCCGCAACCATCTGATCAGGTTACTGAAAAGCATGTCACTCATGCACTGGCTGTTGATACTGAAGCTGCTGCAACTGGTCTGAACTTGTCTCCTAAAGCTCACAATATACACTCCCCTAATTCATCTAAGAATTCAGAGGTACTGTTTCATCATATTTTGAAATTTGATGTTTGAACGGCTGAAATTCTTATGCGAATACCAAATAGTATGTGTGAAATAGTCCTAATTGTGTATGATTATGTTGGATTGTTTCCGATAACAAGAGTAAATGATGAAGTATAAGTTTTAGAGAGTAGCAGAACTAGGATCTATTTTTGTGTTTAATACATGTTTATTTGCATTATGTATGTTTGTGAACAAAGATTTGTTTTCCCTGCTGCCACCATTTAAAAAGGTAATTATGCTGTGAGACTCCTTATAAACACAATTTAGATAGTTCATCAGCCATGATTTAAATAATTAGACTGACACTTACCTGATAACTGCTCAAGAAAGAATCGAGAGATTACATTTGATGGTTTGCATTGGGTCAATTTGAAATGCTATCGATATATAAAAGATGCTGTTGGGAAACTCATAATACCATACATCCATACCTAATAAATACATGCAACGTCAATTCATATTGAATGCCTTAAAAGTTCTTGAACCTATGACTTGTTGAAACTGGATACCAAAGCCAATAAGAAATATTTTGTTTGGAAATTTCGCTCATTTGCTAGAAATTCTATGTGGAGGATTTAGCTTAAGTCCTTAACCTGCGTATATGTCTTGTAGGGATGCTTTGCAATTGCATGTATTGCTATTTTTGTGTGATATTGTGTTGAGTGTTTAATGAGATTACTGATGCGAAATCTCTTCCATTTTCTTTTTCAGCCAACCTCACCTTTTTCACCAAGGAAGTCCTTGCATTATGATGATAAGAAGCACCATGATGATGAAGATAATTGGTCTGTTGCTTCATCGTATCCTCAAAACTTAAACATTTTGATTGTTTATTTGAACAAATATTTTTTTTGGTATATTGGAAAAATAAATTAGAGTCTTCCATACTGAATACCACTAAATATGAAACAGATCCTTTATGAAATTTTAATAAACCCTATTTGAAACCCCCAAATAGAGTTACATTTACCTATATTCAAATATAATAGTCACGTATTTTTATTTGTTCTTTAACCATAATTAGTAGCGTTGCATCTGCCCGCACTGCCAAATCTAAGGTAACTGTTGGTTCAGCCCCTAATTTTAGATGCTCGGACCGGGCAGAGAAAAGGAGAGAGGTATTGTTTTACTGAACTTTTATTTCTGATGTACATTCTGGAGTTGTTTGTATTCCTGGTTGGAAATTTTGTATCTATTTTGTGGTTTTGGTTCTTATCCCCGCTTTGTTTTATCTTTCCAGTTTTATACGAAGTTAGAGGAGAAACATCGAGCTCTTGAAGAAGAAAAATGCCAGTACCAGGCAAGGAAAAAGGTATATTGATCTTTACCGTGCACGCTGCACACCCTTGTGTGGCTATTATTTTCACCTTTTGATTTTCTGTCTCCCCTTGTGCTAGAAACATCTAATCACTTTAGCCAAATCCTACCTGGTTTCATGCCCATGTACTTGTATAACCTTGTGTTTTGAATTGATTAAATAACTTTTCTGTTTATATATAGGAAGAGGATGATGCTGCCATTAAACAGTTGAGAAAGAACCTGGTCATTAAGGCAAAACCAGTACCAAGCTTCTACTATGAGGGGCCACCCCCCAAGACTGAACTCAAGAAGGTACTCTTTTCTTTTCCAAGTCTCTGGATGAATATGAATTGCCTTTAAGAATTTCGGAATTTGCTTCAATAGACCGAAGGAGTAATACAATTGGAGTGTTAAAATGTATGACAATGTGAGGAATGCTAATTTGACAGTAGGATATACACACCTATGGCTATGGTGCACTATTTCTTGTCTTAGTTCAGAGTCTTCCCCGCCATTCCACCACATTCATGAAATACCTCACAGCACTTGCTTGTCATGATCATGTCATTTTAAGTTCTTTCCAGTTTTGCTAATGACCAGCTGATAGAAAAACTTCATTCCCTTTCCTCTGATGGCAGCTGCCACTGACTCGCCCCAAGTCACCGAAACTCTCCCGAAGAAGGAGCTGTGGTGATGCTGCCACCGTATCTACAGGAATTTGTATTCAAGGACGCCACAGTGTTGGCTATAACACGAAACATGGTACCCCTGCTACTCACAAAACCAAGGACCAGGTCACTGGACGGAACAGCAATGGCAATTTCAAAACCAAGGAACGACCAAAACTGGATAAGGAAACAGCTTCTTCTAAAATCACAGAGCAGACAAATTCGGACATATCAGTCCAATCATGAGCTTCCCAAGATTTTACTGACATCCTGCTGAGAGGAAAATAGCCTTCATTTTCCTTTGTCACACCGTATGGGATGCTCTGCAGAAAAGATGGCCTAATTTTCTTTTCATCCGGACTGACATTTATATGTGGTTTGTTTTAACTTGAAGTGTATATGTTTTGTAAGTTATATCGACACACATATATAAATAGTTATTGATGTAAGATGTATGTACGAAATTTGATGTTCCTCAGATTGCTCAGACATGGTAAGGGAAATTTTATGAAATATATTCCTTTTTTTAGGATTTATAACATATTTTATCAATGCTTAATCCCCTATATCCAGTGTCTTTCTGTTTTAGCTGGTAATAGTAGCTGAATTTCAGTACTTGACATTGGTATTGGGAGTAGTAGGAGACTACACATCTTGATCCCGTGATACTTGTTAAAAGCAATGAATATTTATGCGTTTTGATTGTTCTAGAATTCAGCTTGAATCTGTTTTATTATTGTTATTATTATAAATATTTAGTGAGTTCCTTTAAATTTAAAATAACTATTTTTTGAAAAAAGTAATTCTTAAAAAAATTATTATTTAAGAAACAGACGAGATTTGTATACTAAAACAAATAGAAAACTGTTTATTTTAAAATAAACAAATTATATAAACATATTAAAAGAATAACTTAATTTAAAAATAAGTACATTCAAACTGATAATTAGTGCTCGACATCCTGTCTTGTATGTATGTTAAGCTGGATGAAACAAATGCACTTATTCTGAACAAGTTAAAAATCTAACAAACACAAGGTTTTTCCTTAACATCAGAGTTTTCTCTTAACAGGAAAATTCCATCCTTCTACATAACACTTGGATTACTTACTTAAAATCTTTGTGTTTCCTTAACATCAGAGTTTTCTCTTAACGGGAAAATTTCATCCTTCTACAAAACACTTGGATTACTTACTTAGAATCTTTGTGTTTCCTTAACATCAGAGTTTTCTCGTAACGGGAAAATTTCATCCTTCTACATAATACTTGGATTACTTACTTAGAATCTTTCGTACAGTTAATATATAGCTATCTATCATTATCACCCTAGAAATAAGTGATAATAGTTTTTAATGCTAAATTATAATTGACCAGTTAAAAATTTGATCTATCAATAAGTATGGCAGAATAGTCTAATATCAAACAAAACACGAATGATTTTTGCTATTTTACAAAAATTATGGATGAACACGATTGTTACTACAGACCAGGGGAGTAAAAACTATGAAGATAGGTTGAAAACTTAGATGGGTTGGAGTGTGTTTTGCAGTGGATGAAAAACAATAAGGACAATTAACACAAGAAGAGAACGAAACATATTGTAATATTTGTATAAAATTTAAACCTTATCCAAAATGCAGGTTGGTTTAATTTATAAATATGGTGTTTTAGTGAAAGAAAACAAATGGATGAAGGTGAATGAAACACGGTCCTTGGAAGCATGGTTGGTGTGAGTACAGTGAAGAGCTTGAATGTATTACCCCTTTCCCCGTGGCGGTCCTCCACACGTGTGTGTGGTTGCAGTGGTGGCACGGTGACAATGGAAGGGCAAAAACGTCCTTCCCCTAAAACCCGCAGGAAATCGTCATACGGAACTTCTAGAAGGTCTGTTCTGAAGAAATCTTTCAGTCAAGAACAAGTCACTTTCACCGCTCCTCTCTCCGACGACCCCCTCGTTGCCGTCATCGGCGGCGGCATCTCTGGCCTTATCTGTGCCCTCTTCCTCGAATCACGCGGCGTTCGCTCCACCGTTTTCGATACCGTCAGTCTCTTCCCCCCTAAATCCTAATTCACTTCACCATTTAGTTATGCCAAAGCTAAACGACGTTGTTTTAGGGTATTCACGGTCTCGGAGGAAGATTGGGAACCAGAGTCGTCGATCCTCATCCGTTAAAATTCGATCATGCGGCTCAGTTCTTTACCGTTAGCGATCCTCGCTTTGCAGAACTCGTTAACGGTTGGATGGACAAGGGTTTGGTGCGCGAGTGGACGGGTACCGTTGGAGAGCTTCACAATGGTGGTGGATTTGTTCCGTTTGTATCCTCTCCTCCGAGATATGTAGCCACCAATGGAATGCGCTTCCTTGCTGATTCTTTACTTTCTCAGGTGATTCATTGCATTACTCCTTAGATATTAGATTAAAACTCTAGTTCTGTTAAACACGAGAAGAAAGTATAAAATTAAAATTAGCTAGTTTTTTTTTTTCAAAGTTAAAATTATTTTATGCAAGTTCATATTTTCATTAGTTTAATTACAGAGTTTTGATATATTAATCCATGATAGGTTTTAACTTACGGAAGAAATTTAAAACTTCGTTAGATAAACTTACTGGGAAACACTTGTAAGAAAATAAAATAGGATGACAAGTTAAATAAGTTTTTTTTACAAATTATGAGAATTTCTTTACAAATTAGTGTATGTATAAGAAATTTATCTAGATTCCTATTCTTTTTCCTAAGAGTTATGAAGAAGTTTATCTACATTTCTAGGATCGACTTTAATTTATTTATTTTTCCCATACGTACTTATTTAAACAAGGTCTAAGTTAGTGATTGTTATTCCAGTTTTTGCTGCTGTTACTACCTGCTGTGAATTGTGCAGACTCGCTTGGTTAATGTGGTGAGGCCATGCTGGATCAGTAAATTGGAGCCGTTCAATGGGATGTGGCACTTGAGTGAAAATGGCAAGCCTTGTGGCAAGTTCGATGCCATTGTTATTGCACACAATGGTAATTATTTCCTTGTTGACCATAATTTTTCTTAGCTATGCTTCCTTGCTTGACTGATTTCAATATAGACTTCATTTTGTTGGATTGCTATTCTCAAACTGTATTATTAACTGAAAATTCTACAGTTTTTCTGTGCTCATTGTAACTATATTTTCCAATAGGAAAATGTGCCAATCGTTTGCTTATGACATCGGGATTACCATTAATTGCGAAACAAATGAAGGTTGGTCTAGACATGCCCCGTTCAGTTCATTTAATCTGATAGACCAGTACACTTTTCAGCTTCATTTACTGTTAAGGCACTGTTGTATGCATCTCATGCTTCTTGTTTCTGTTGTATTGCCTAATTATGTGTTAAGAGGCTGGAGTTGAGTTCAATATGGGCCCTTCTAGCTGCATTTGAGGACCCTCTTCCTTTTCCAGGAAGCACAGAAGTTCCTTTCGAAGGAGCTTTTGTGAGAGGAGTTGATTCAGTGTCATGGATGACCAATAATACAAAGAAACTACTGACATCCCAGAGTGGTGGTCCTCACTCTTGGACCTTTCTGAGCACTGCTGCTTATGGAAAACAGAATAAGGTTCCACAGGTAGGTGGTGGAATTTTCAAAACCATACACCATGAATTAGGATTACAAGTGTTAGATTAGCTTTAGCTTACGTTCAGTATTTTTTATCTGTTTTGAGGGGGATGGAGTAGGAATATTAAAGATGATATATGTTCATTATCTTTCCTAAAATTACACTTGAAAGTTAAAAGGGATTTGATTATTTACATCCTTTGTATTGTCTGCATTCACTAGGATTTCTTTATGAATATGTATAGCCTGCAGTAATTAGGGCTTTATACCAACCTCTATTTATCAGGAAAACATCCCTTCTGCTACAGCGGCAAAGGTAAAGGCAGGAATGCTGGAGGGTGTTGAATCTGCCCTTGGATTACCAAAAGGGTCTCTTCCAAAACCTTTTTATACCAGGCTTCAGCTATGGTAATGATCGTATCTTGGAAGTATTGTGTTGGTTGGTTTGAAATGTCCTTTCATAGTTTTGTTTGACCAAGTTAGGAGGTAGGTAATGAACTAGGATTTTCAAGCTATGTATTTTGCATGTGTAGTCTATGCATGAAGTAACTGGGTTAATAAGAAGCTGAATGGAACAGCAGACGAAAACAAGATGGTTTAATAAAAGAATTAGCAGTTTACATGAATCAGCTTACTTGTGTGTAAACAAGCTAAAAGAAAGGGCCATAAATGATAAGGGATATTCTTGTTCTGGAGGATGAGGATGTTAATATTATGCCTATTTTTGTTGGGCAGAGCCTGCTATTTGGGAAGGGGTACAGAAAATTATGAACATATTTGACCGTGATGTTAATGCGACTTCTCACATGATACAGTTGCTTGACAATAAAATTGTTAACTATGTATGCGTGCTCCCTTAGTAACATTTCTTCTGTGATGTTGTTCTAAACCACTGCTCAATCCTCAACAAACTGGATGGGATATAATATTTAACAATCTTCAAGTATCTAAAATATCATATTGGTTTGTTCTTGAACATTGCTTGTAAATTTAAATTCATTGAAAATTATGTTATTCCGAGATTTGCAGGGGTGCAGCTCTTCCAACTAATACACCTGCAGTTCCTTGCATCTTTGATCCCTTTGGAAGGGCTGGGATATGTGGTGATTGGCTGCTAGGTTCTAATGTAGAGGCAGCTGTCTTAAGTGGAATTGCTCTAGCGAACCATGTATATACCACTTTCACTTTGACAAGTCAATTATTGTCATTTGCCTCCACATTTTTTTTTAATGTTAATTGGACATCTTCAGCCTAAGTAATTCAGGTTTAATCTATAGTGAAGTGCTTAATTTTATTTTTTTTAATTCAACATTGGATTGGCCTTTTTTACGCAGATTGCAGACTATTTCCAAAGTCCTGGAACTGAAGCTGGAGAGTTTGCTGTTGGTTTAAATCATGAGTTTCAACCACTGGAAGGTCATGATATTGGACAATTCCCTGGTTTGGGGTCAGAAGAAAAGATGAATGAAGGCCAAGCATACGAACTTGCTAAGTAGTTCACTGTGCTCAATAAGGTCTCCATGCAAAGGAATCCCCCCTGATAGCTTCGCCGCTTCTAACTGGAAGATATAGATTGGAAATTCGAAGTCTCCTTCGGGGGAAGAGGGCCTTATCCTCCCTCAACAGCCACATAATGATATGAAATGAGGCAGAATTGTAATTTCCGCATCTCTTCTGAAGAAAGAGATAGTGACATTATTATTTTTCATGGAATGAATAAAATTGCCCATGAATGATTGTAAATCCCTTTTCTCATATCGATCACAAATATTTTTTCTGTTTAAATTCTGCTTGAAGAAAAAAAAAATTTGAATAGTTGGAACTATATTGAATGCAACTTTTACCTTCAAAATTATGAAAAGTACAGCTTACAGTTCTAACAAACATCTCCTATATTTTAGACAGCATTTTCCACGCACTATAAATCAACTCGAACTTGGCAAGCAAAAACAAAGAAGTGATACAAGGGTAGAAAATGCCAGGGTATGGTTTTGTACAATGCTAGTAAACAATCAGAGTCTCAATAATATTTGACAGGCAACAAGTAATCCGAGTGCCTGTCCATACAAACTGACAGAGACAGGGTATAAAATAATTAATGTTGATAAAATATAAAAATTTAGAAACCCCACAAATACTTCAAAATAGCTGGTTTGGTTTGCTCGAATTTCATGAATGATCGAATCTGTTTCCTCTACAGCAAAATTAGAACCCCTACAAATACTTCATATATATCCGGAGCATATTGCTTTTCGTCGTCCTTTAGGACTGCCAAGTTGTGAGAAGATGGCATTCTGATTCTCAGTTGTTGTCGACGTCAAGGTTCAAGCTTTTATAGTGGCGTGCTATGTCGTTATCTCCCAAGCTTACATCTTCGAATTCACTTTTCTCAGTACGAGGAGAATGGGTTGAACCACCCTCGCCTATTTGCAGGTTGAGAGCAAATTCAAGATTCCACAATAGATCATTCATGGAGGGACGATCAGTACCATGATCAGACAAGCACTTCTCAGCCGTGTCTACAAACTTGTTCAAGCTTTCTTGATTGATAGTTCCTTTTATACAAGGGTCAATGATATCCTCTAGAGTTCCTTTTTTCTTGCAAATCAATGCCCATTCAGCAAGACTAACCTGTTCCTTTGGAAGGTTAGGATTGAGAACAGGCCTGGCACACAGGGCTTCAAACAGAACAACCCCAAATGAGTAGACATCAGATTTTTCTGTCAACTGTTGCCTTCTGAAGTATTCAGGATCCAAGTAGCCAAAACTACCCTTCACCACAGTGCTGACATGACCAGTGTTCATATCTGGACCCGTTTTTGACAAGCCAAAATCTGAAACCTTGGCACTCCAGTTTTCATCCAAGAGAATGTTAGTTGTTTTGACATCTCTATGAATGATGGTGTACTTTGCTCCAGTGTGAAGGTAGTGAAGCCCTCTTGCAGCTCCAATGCAAATCTCCAACCTTTGCTTCCATGATAGAGTAGAAATAGGTTTGTTACCCTTGTAAAGATGCTCCCTCATGGTGCCAAGAGCCATGTAGTCATAAACCAGGCACATCTCATTGTTTTCCTCGCAGAAACCAATCAAGGACACCAAATGCTTGTGTCTCAGCTTGGAAAGCATCTCAATTTCCGTTTGGAATTCATTAACTCCTTGTTCTGACTGCGGATTGGACCTCTTGATTGCCACCTTCATTCCATTATCAATGACACCCTTGTACACCTTTCCAAATCCACCAACCCCAATGACGTTGGACTCATCAAAACTTTTGGTTGCTTGTATTATCTCTTGCAAGGAGAAATAGCGGCAAAGACCTTGAGACATGGCGGTTAAGTTGGCACTGCACACGGTCTTCCCAGACTTGCTGCCTTGGGTAGAGTGTGAGTTCAAATAGATGGGAAGCCAGCCTGTCTGAGTCTCTGACCCTGGTTCTCTCTTCTTCTTGTTGTACATAGCAACACATATTACAGCCATAAAGGCAAAACCAGCAGCACCTCCGGCAGCTCCACCGATAACAGAATGACGACTAGATTTGTGGTTAAAGACACCCGCTTCCTCCTCCAGGTGCTCTTTGAGAAGCATGTCTGAAAGCAGAGGATTGGGAGCTGATAAGTCTGTGTCATTGAGCTTGAATATCTCCACTCCATTTAGTATGGCATCATAGAACTCAGGCTTTGTGTCAGGGTCGGGGTGGAGGGCAAGCCAGAGCAGCTCATTAGTCTTTCCATCTTCGACATATATCACGTAGTCCTTATAAGTTGGCACTCCAATGTCTCCTGTCCACCCAATCACGTCAGCTTGAGCTTGTGCGGTTTGGTTGTTGACAAAGATTTTGAATACAATCTCATTGGGCCTGGAGAAGTAGTAGTCACAGAAATGTAGCCTTAAAAGGTACATGGAATTGGTATCAACACGGAAGTTCCAAGTGAGATTGTAGCCCATGTTGAGATTTGGATCTCCCCCCATTGATCTAGATGTGGAGTAAACATCAACAGGAGCAATATACTGTGGCATGGTCTGATAGTTGATTGTGACATTCTTCTCAGCTTTGTTTGTCACACCACTGGCTGACCCATAAAGGTAAGGTGTGTCATCATACCACATCCTTGTAAGTCCCGAATCTTGGGTTGGAGATATGAACTGTCCCCCAACGTTTAGTCTAAACATGGTTTGCAAATTCAAGGTATTCACATCTACGGTTTGGTCATCAAACCCTATCAATGGTGCAGAAACAAACAAATCGGGCATTTCTATAAGCTGAATGCCATTGACAAAAGCGAATGCACCATCGTATTTATCAGAAGGCTTGAACGTGAGAGTCAAGTTATCTGAATTCAAAGGAGCAAGGGAATACTCTCTATCTATATAAGCTAGTGAGAGGGCCTCACAAGTGACTGAGGCGCTGAAATTGGTGAGGAGGGTAACCCCATTTGCAGTCACGGAGAAATATGCATTAACGGGATCGAAACTGCCATAAAGAGAGGGGTAAAAATGGAGCCTGAGCCAATAACGCTTATCAGGTTTAACGGGGAATTTATATGTTGACTCAGAAGTGAAAATACGTGCTGACATGTATGGAATCTCAGACATAAGAGAAGGGTCTTGGTAAGAGGCTTTGGATGTGTTTGAATTACCTTCTTTCCCCAAGAACTTGTTATCAGGACTCCATTGTCTTCCATCAACATCTTTAGCACTTCCTCCATCTAATCCACAAGCCAAGATCAAAGACCCTGGCTCCTCATTCCATGCACCATGAATGCCATTCAACAAAACAAGGACACAAGCAAGAGAAAGCAAGGGACCTTTTGCACGTGAATGCATGCTTGAAGAAGGATAAAGAAAAACAAAATCCAAAAGAGAAAACGTTTGGCAGTATAGGAAAAAGGTAGGTGACTAGATTACAAAGGTATATATATATATAACTTAGATGAAAAGATGGATAATCTTTTCCTGTACGCCAAAAAAGATGAAAGTGGATTCTTGGATGATGGGAATGCTATACGGTTAAATCAACTAGTTATTCCTACCATCCATATGCAACCAAAGACTCACCTGGTTGGAAGTACCAAACCAGGCAAGAAGATGGAGGAGGAGGAGATGATAATGATGATGATGAAGAAGAAGATGAAACTTATTTCTCTCTTTCTTGTATAATAACAACTTGGGAACATTTTTTTCTTCCTTTTCATAGTTGAACATGGGAGGTTGGGAGCAAGAATCGTAATCGAATGAATTGGATTGATTACAGCGTGGCTTGAATTTGAATGAAACATATGATGAGTCCAAGCTATATTTAGCATTCCATGTTATTACTTTATTCTCCTACAATTTGTGGTCTACTTGTTTTGAACATGCATGCATCCATTGCCAACTCCTCTACACTTTGATTTTCAATTTACCATGTTACTCATAATTCATCACTTCATGCTTTAACATTGCTTCTCCTTCTATCTACACATCAATGTTTCTTCTCTTTCTGAGAAATTAGAGGCCAAGTAAATGTTTTGGAAGTCACAGAATGTGTTTCTAAGTCTGTTTTTAGTATTATATACAAGACTAGAAATAATACTCAATGGAAAGGATAATTTACGAACAAAAATATTTAGATTATAAAAATAAAATAATTTAGTAACACATTTTTCAAAAGAAATATGCTTTATGATAAAAAATAAATATTTTTAAAATAAATACAGAACTATAATAACAGAAAGTTTTCTGATAAAAGATTATTTCATAGAAATTAGATTTTTTTTAGACAAAATAAAAATATGGTGAAAAAGTGTCGTTTGTTTGTTATTTTGAGAGTAAAATGGTATAATTTGAAATAAGAAAAAATATTTTTTTTTAACTCTTTTAAGGTAATATAAGATAGGAAAGTGTAAAGATATTTTATTCATAAAATTACTTTTCAGAATGTTTTAAAGAATAAATGTAATATATTTATATTTATCAAGAGAAATTAATAATTTATATTTAAAATCAAGGAAAAGAAAGTATGAATAATTGTAGTACTAAGAGAAAAAAAAACTTATATAATTTAGATTTGATGTAAGAAAATCTTATAAATTACAATAAATTTTATTTATATAAAATTTTAAAGGAGTAAATAAATTATCTAAAATTTGGTTTTTTATTGATGTTTATCATAATTATATTTTATTTTATTATTTTAAAAAATTATTTCTTAATTTATTTAAAAAATATATTTTTTTATTATGATATTTGTGAATTTGTAAAAAATTATAAAATTTGATTTATTATTAATTTATATAAAAATTGTTGATATTCATATATTTTTATATAAAAAAATTTATCTAAATTCCAAAATTTAGTAAATATAGTTAATTTAATATTTTTATTAATAAATTGTAAAGTATTTTTATGTGTTTAATAAAACGTGAGATAATAAAGTTATTATTTAAAAATTTCATAAAATGACAAAATTTTAATATAATATTCATAATCAAAGTTTTATAATATTTAGAAGTTAATAAAATTATTAATCAAACCATATAAAAAGAAAAAAAATTGACATAGTTATTTATACTCTATTAACTAATATATATATATATATATATATATATATATATGTCATTGTGTTGTTATAAGAGAAAAATTCTTAATTTAAAAACATATTTAATAAATTAGAATTTTTAAAATTATATTTAATTTAAGACATGTTTTTAATTTATCATATATATATAACAACGAATATAATTTTCTATAAAGACAATATATATTTTTTTTTAATCTGAATTTTATAGATAAAATTAATAAAAAAATCCAATAAATATAGACAATTGTAAAAGTATGAATTCAAGTAATATGATTTCATATTATCATAATTTGGGAGATAAAGAAGGAATCCATATTATGATTTCAAAAATAAAAGAATTTGAATCTAACATTACAGTATAACTTTTTAAAGATGATAACATTAAAGTAGTACATGAACCTTTAATGGAGATATTACCAATGACAAAAAATAATTTTCAAATAGTTTTGCTAGTAGTATTTCTAAATTTATATATAAACTTAAATATCCTATGTATTTAATTATAGACCATCATAAATAAATAAAATATTTATGAATCAATTATTTACTTTAACTATTTCTACCAATCTATAAAAAAAATCTTAATTAACCTAAGATAGAAGATTATCTACCAAAATGAAACTTAAACCTTGTTGATTGTCCATCAGAAAAGAAAATGGATTTATATTGGTAAATGAAAATACAATATAATAATTTAAAAAAAGACTTATGATAAAATAATATATACAGGATCCAATATACATATACATTTCCTTTAGTAACTAAAACTAACACTTTAATATCTTTGACAATAAACTTGAATAAACCATTGAAGCGAACTGTTGTAAAATAAAATATTATTACATGATAAATTAATTTAAAAAGTGTATATAAAACTCTTAATAGGTTGTATTTTACTAAAAAATATGTAATAAAAAAATATACACATTTTTAAATATATCTTGTATAAGTTAAATTATCTATGACAATATTTAGATATAATAAAAATAATTCAAATTATATTTTATTTTCGAAGAAAATGAAATAAGATATCAACTTAATATGTGTAATTATTACAATAAATAATTTAAGGAAAAGTAAAATATTGTTAGATTATTTATTAAAAAAAATTGAAATAAAGAACCTTAATCAATTTGAAATATTTTCTTGGAACTTGTTTAAGATAATTATGTCGGTTTGTCCATTAATCAATACACATAAGGGATGAAAGTTTAAAACTATGTATTGTATTAGATTAAGTATGAGGTGATAAACTAGGATATTAAAAACTTGTCAAAAGATTGATGTAATTAGTACTTACAATACTATACTATCTTGAATATTATTATCAATTAATTATCTAAAAGAAACATAAAGAGATAGATCATTGAAAGATAAACAATTGATCTGTAATAACTTTATATTTATTTATGATAATTTTTATTACATGAAAAAAAAAATTCTCTCTTACTTAAACGATATTATCCATGATTCAAGATTAATTAATTGATTTTTTTTTATAAATATCTCTCAAAAAAATTTCCTTTACTTTAATATATATAGAATTTATATATACTAACTTTAAGAAAAGAAAAAGCGTTGAAATTTGTACAAATTATATATATTAAATTAAAATTTATATTGACAGGTTAATTAACTAGTTAGATATATTTACATATAAATTTATTTATATAAATTTATTTATTTATATATAAAGTAATTATACATCTAATTTATATTATTCATAAATTTATACTTCACTTATATATATTTTATATATATTATATTTGAATTTTATTTTCAGAATTTTTTTAATAATTATGTTGTTTATCATAATTTATAATTTGAAATAAATGGAAATTTGACGTGGTACTACATATGATTGAAATCATTGGGTGGATGATTTTACGTAGAAATTACATTTAATTTGGTAAAGAAAGATAAATCCCTATATCATTGGGTGGATGATTTTACGTAGAAATTACATTTAATTTGGTAAAGAAAGATAAATCCCTATATGCTGTAGTATTTAACAGTCTCAAAATTGTATACACGAAGAGAAATTTCCACATACGAGAAACATATGTATAAAAACGTAAAAAAAGTTGAAGGAAAAAGGGGTATTTGATTAGACCAAACCAATCTGAGCCAACCATTTTAGCTCCAAAAAAACCCCAAAGAAAGTAGCACAGTTTTCTTTTCTCCTTGAACAGTCCAGAAAGAAACCAAAAATAGAACAACACTTTTTCTGCCTTCTTTAGATTTCTTCTTCCGTTCTTTGCCTTCTTCCTCTTTTTCTGTGCATATCTAGAACATATATATGATATGTGTATATATATATATATATATTATATATATATCATATATATATTCCTCTGTACAAGACATCACATTCCATGCTTCAATGAGACTGCATTACAGAACATGCTACAGCCTGAGCCCAATGCCTCAACTTAGTCTTTACATGTTCAGGGTCGTCCCCTACAAGTTTTCATCAACAACCAAACTTTTTAAGCACTCATCACTATGATCCACACATGCAACATCTACAATATATCCATTTTTTGAAACATGATGCACTTGGGTGAATATATATATCCAATATGAACATGCAAATCAGCCACACTAACGACAGACATGCATCAGATGAACATGCATGAAACTGTGATAGATATATCATGAATTAGACTTAAAGTACAAATTTTTTTGATATCATAATTTATATTAGAAAGTATAAGATTTGAAAAAAATGAAAAACTGACCTGGGTTACAGATCTTCCAAGAATCAGAGTCAGGTGGTGAGGGAGTAGCAGCATTGATGAGGCTGCCAAAGGAAGAAGAGGCGCGGCTATGAGGGGTGGAGACGGGTGAGAGCTGGCGGTTGACGGCGAAGTAGAGGTCGAGAGCGGGCAAGGTGTCGCAGAGTGTCTGGCCATCTTCTTCTTTGAAACCGAACCCTAATTCTATGCAGCCTTTAAGCTCGTGAAGGTCATCGTCGGTGATGTTATCGCAGTTGTGAAAACTGTTCCTCCTTGTCCTGGTCCTGGTCCTACCCTCTTGCTTCTTCTTTCTCTCCCAAGCAATGTCTCGGGGTGCCTCACACAAAGATAGCTGCTTCGACAAGAAACACCTCCTTTTCTTCAACGAGTCTCCCTCCAATGCAATATGCGCCTGCAACTTCGTCTGAACCTCCTTCAACAGCACTCGTTGTTCCACTTCTCCCATTTATATATAAACTCGATCGGTTCAATATATATTAACACCTAATGATATGTGATGTATAGGCAAAATGGTGTGTTTTAGTGCGGTGGTGGTGACCGACGGCGGAGGCAACCTTGAAAGAGGGTGGTCGCCTCAGCCGTGAAGGGTTGCTCTGGGGTGTATTGATGCAATGCCGAGGAGTTAATTGATGGTGAAAGTGGAAAATGAAGGAAGCTAAATAATAATAGCTACTATTAATGGGGGTTTCAATTTGGTGATGGCTGTTTCACCATCCGTTTGTAACTGTCACCAACGGTTAATTATAGCACCAACACTATAACTACTTTTTTTGAGGTTCTTCCTTTCGTTCCACTAATACCATTGCATGCATGTATATTACTCTTATCTCTCTATATACATGTTTCTTAATTGTAACATCACTTCATTTTTAATCATAGTAAACTCAAATACATTCTCTGTGTCTCTTTGAATATGTCTCTCTGTCTTAAATTTCTATATTTATTTCAAATGAATGATGCATTTTTTTTATTTTTTGTTATTTGCAATGAACTATGAATTTATTATCATTTTAAATGAATTATTAATTTATTATTACTATAGCTATAATTTTATTTCGAATGAATTATTAGAAATGAAATATTCATTTATTATTCTTTGGAATGAATTATTAATTTAAAATTTTAATGAATTTATGTAAACTGAATGTATAAGTGTAAATTAATTAAATATTAGAAAAAAAATTAAGAATATAAAACTTAAACTTTAAAAATGACATAGAACTACTTTATTTTTTTCAATGTCGCAATTAAAAAAACTGAAACCGGTATTTTCTGAAACAAATTTTACATTTACTATTACAATATATTTATTTGAAAATACTAATGGTAACAATTCGATTTATTATTATTAAAATAATTAAGACAAAATTTGAATATATATATATATATATATATATATTATTCAACTTAATGTTTTATTTCAAAAAAATACATAACATTTTTTTTTATAATTTAAAGTATACATGACAAAAAAAGTAAATCTTTCATTAATATTTTATTATTATTACT
Source organism: Macrotyloma uniflorum (assembly GCA_016859785.1). NCBI lineage: Eukaryota > Viridiplantae > Streptophyta > Magnoliopsida > Fabales > Fabaceae > Macrotyloma > Macrotyloma uniflorum. Next base: position 1,756,471 of record BDMB01000024.1, read on the forward strand.
TTTGTCGGTTAGTACCTATAACATCATCACTTATTTATGTGTAAAACAAGATTATCATAATTATAAAAACCAAGTTAATATAATTAAAAGAAGATAAAAAAATATATCAAAATATATCATTAATCATATTTATCAATCATAAATTAATAACTCCAAGATTAACATTTATCAATGTTTAAATATACCTAGTTAAAAAAATAAATTTACAATACCAAAATTTATTTATATAAAAAAAATATTTATTTATATAAAAAAATATTTATTTTATATTTATAATAAATATTAATATATCATTAAAATATCATAAAATATGAAATATTATAATAGATATCACAGTTAATTTTCTCTGGTTAAAGCAATATTGTTCTCGTTAAAAAAAAAACAAAACTAAAGATTAACCATTTCTATTAAATATTTTCGCTCAAAAGACCCATTTATCACACGATCACGATGAAAATATCCCTAGAACAGACTAGGTTTACCGTTAAAAAAAATAGTTTCAATACCCAATCAAATTATTCTTTTATTAAATAAAATTGACATGCAAAATTCACAATCTTACATACACAAGTGAGAGAAAAAAAATTACCAATCAAAATTCTAATTGAATATTATACTTTCTCCAACCTTTTAGATGATATACATATATCTTCAAAATATGAAAAAAAAAAAAGTTAAAAATTTAGAAAAGAAGGAAAAATAAATTTAGAAGAAAAGAATTAAAAAATAATAATATTTTTTATATAAATGAAAAATGAAATATCTAATTTTTTTAATTATATGTTTTGAAAATATAACTAAACAATATTTTTATTTTTTATTAAATTAATTTTTATGTTTCTATAATTTTGGACACTTGAATTTTACAATAATATATTCATTATTATTATTAAATAAATTATAAATTTATTATTATTTTTAAATGAATCATATATTTATTACTGTAATTCATTTGGAAAGAACTATTTATTTGTTTATATATGAAACTAATTACACATTTATTATTATATTAACTTCATTTAAAATTAAAAGTGTATTTATTATTATTTGAAATAAATTATACATTTGTTGTTACTTTCTTTATTTTTTAATTGTCATATTTAAAAAAAATATATTTCTATTTAAATGTCATTTTCAAAGTTTAAAATAACATTGATTACTTTTTCTTTTCATTTATACTCTTATCATTTCACTTAATCTTCACTTAATCTTCACTTAATTTATACTTATATATTTATTCCGATGTAAAAATAGAAATAGAAAGAATAAAATAGAAAATATGATAAAGTGTTTTATCAAAATCAAGAAAATTTATTTTAGTTCTTATTCTTAAAAAAAAATTAAACAATAATTAGATGTGTCAGATTTCTTAAATTGAAAAAAATCGTTTTATAAAAAATCTTCAATTGAAATTTATTTACTAGATATAAGTTTTTTAAAATTAAGATTTATTTCTTATATAAAAAAATATTTTTAAGAATAAAGAGTTATTATTTTTTAAATAAAAAATATAAGTATAACAAAATATATTTTTCAATATAAATTGATATAAATATAACAAAATATATTAATTATTTCTGATTTAATACTAAAATTAATTTACCTACTCAATTTTTCTTCTCTGTAATTTTTATTTATAAATAAATTTAAATTATAATCCATATATTTAAAAAAGTATATTTTACTTGTACTTTTTTACTATAATTCATCTTTTATTAATTTATTTTTATTAACATATTTTAATTTTTAATCTTATCTTAATTTAATTAAATTTTTATATTCAATTATTATTATTTTCACGATTTAATTAGAATTAATTTTTATAAATAATAAAATTCATAAAATATTATATTAATAGTAAAATCATAAAAGTGATATTAAGTCTATTATATATATTTTTATCTTTAAATTTAATTTTAATATGTTTAAAATTATAAATAATTTATTATTATAAATAAATAATTTATTATAAAATATAACTAAGATATGTATTTAATATGTTTAAATTTTTATTAATAAATATAAAATAATTTTTTTATCAAATGTATCGATTTTATAAAAATATATGTAATTGATTAATTTTAATTTACATAGATAAAATTTGTAAGAGAGAAAATTAAGTAAATGAAAAAATAAAATTTTAATCAAATAAAAGAATAGAAAAAGTATTTGAGAAATACAATAAATTGTTAATAGTTAATATTTAATACTTAATAATTAATACGTGATTAATAAATAATTAATGCATCTTAATGGCACAGGTAGCCAAACCCTGTATTTATATAAGATATTAGAACAGACACACTCACACTAATTAAGAAAACAGTGAGACTCTGTACTCTAAAACCCTTCCTTCTTGTTTCTCACTTTTCTCTACTCATTTCTATGGCTTCCAATGCTTCCGATGCACTCGCAGGTCACATCCTTCTCTCTTCTCTCTTTCTATATGTTCATCGATTGTTGATTAATTACTGACGCTCTCTCTCATTTCTATGTGACATTGCAGTGAGGCAAAAAGTTCAATTGTTTTTGAACGCCGCTCGAACAGGATCAATTGATCTCTTAAAGAGTATGTTTGTTTCTCGCTTTGTGTTATGCCGTGTTGTGTGCCTCTATTGCATTGCATTTTATTATTAGTGTGCTTTGGGTTTTGCAGAATTGGCGTTGGAGCTGGATGAGGAGAAGAATTTGTCGAAATCCGTGGAAGCTATCAAGGACGGGAATAAGCGAACAGCACTGCATTTTGCCGCGCTTGAAGGCCAAACCGCTGTCATCGACTACCTCTTAAACAATTTGAAGCTCGATCCTGATCCTCAAGATGATGACGGTGCTTCCTCTGCCCCTATCTCTCCATATAAATGCTTCATACTTGTAATGATATGATTAACTAATGATAATAATCTTATTGTTATTGTTATTGCTTTTTAGGAGAGACCGCACTCATTCATGCTGCTCGTCAGGGACATACCGACACTGCTAAATTTCTGATTGACCATGGTGCCGACCCGGAGATAGCTAGCAATTTAGGAGCAACTGCCTTACACCATGCTGCAGGGATAGGTCTGCACTTCTCACCTCTCCTACGGCTAAATATTTTACTTTTTATGAAACAAATAATTATATCGCTAAAATGATTGTGCTTTATTTTCACTCGAAATTGATTTTACTCCCCGTTCATTCAAATTTATGATTTTCATCCTCGTATATAATTGATATCCTAAGTTTTATAAAGAGGGATGGAATGAGGGATTAAGACCTATTTTATCCAAAAAATTTGGGGATTTAAAACATATTTTACCCTTAATAAATAAATAGATAAAACTTCAGTGTTTGGTTGTCTTTGTTGTGCAATTTTGGAATAGTATTATTGAGTTCTGTTAGCTTATCTCTCATTTTCCCTTCATTTCTTCTCATGTTGTTGCAGGAGATACTGAACTGCTCGACTACTTGCTGTTCAGGCGATATGGTCCTGATCTAGAAAGTGATGCAGGAACGCCTCTGGTTTGGGCTGCTGGTCATGCCCAACCAGATGCTGTCAGCTTACTGTTGAAATATGGTGCAAATGTATGTCCTCTTTTACTTTGTTCCCTTTTCTTCATATTCCTCATTAACTTTACCTTAAAGAATTTTAATCGCTCAAAAGTTTCTTGTTTTTGAATGGATTTTGTATGCAGTGTATTTCCAGGTGTTGGTTTATATTGTTCATTTTTTTGTTTCAAAAATATTTATTTTTTATTTTTTTCATTCTACTATCGTTAATTCTATGGTGTAATTAGTGCAATCAGCTTAAGCTTTATTAATTTTCCTTTTATGGTATGGTTAAAAACAAATGGTCTTTAATAAGTATGTGTTTTCATTGAAGATTTCAATTTTAGTTTTTTAATTTATATTTTATTGGATAATTTCATTCTATATTCCTTTCATCTTGTTGATCTTGCTTTGCAGCCTAATGCTCAAACCGATGATGGTATTACTCCACTCCTTTCAGCTGTGGCAGCCGGTTCTCTGGCATGTTTAGAGATGTTAATTCAGGTTCCACATCTTTCTCAACCTGTCAACTTTTACTATACAGCAAATTAATTATATAATGTATCTGTATCTGTGAAACATGGAATAAATTATAAAGTGTATTGATGATATTATATAGATACTCCAACTTGGAAATTCTAGAAAATTTATCAGTACTAAATTTGATGGACACATGATGTAGATTACAAATCAATAAATAAACATATACAACCAACATTTTTTGAAGTGCTTAATTGTAGTTATAATAATGTCATACGTAATAAACAACTTTATGAATGACAACGCAATTGAGTTGACCATTTATTTCCAAGTTATGTATTCATCAGGATTAGTTATTTCAAAGTACATATGTCTAGGATTACAAAAATGTTCCATTACAGAGTGCCAATGGGTGGGGGCTTGTTAAGTTATTAACTGCTAAATCTAGATAATGAAAGAAGAAAAAGAAGAATCAACACAGGTAAAATATTTTTAAAGTGGCGGTAGGCTGGTTTAATCTTTATTGAAGAACACACTTTGCCTGAAGTTATGTAGCACAGATATTTCCAGTACACTGCTTTTACACAACTGTTTTAGTTGTGGATTAGATTGTAGACATTTATGTTTGTAAGATGCTGCTTTCTTTATCTATGTTTTTTGTGTCATGCTCCATCTATATCATTTCATTTGAATTTTTATATGCAGGCAGGTGCTAAAGTAAATATAAGTGCTGGTGGAGCTACTCCTTTGCACATTGCAGCTGATAATGGAAGTGTTGAATTAATAAATTGCTTATTGAAAGCTGGAGCCGATCCTAATGCCTCTGACGAGGTGAGAAACATTTTAAGTCCTACATTATGTTATACTGTTAGTGTAGGAAACAATAGCCAACAAAATAGTTCTTAGAGTTACTTATCTGGGAACCCAAAGAACCCAATAGTGTATGATTAATGGCTCTTTGCTCGGCACATGTAGTGGTTATGATTGTAATAAACAATGTGCTTCTATTAATATTGGGAATAAAATTTGGCATCTGTTTGCATCACAGGATGGCGTGAAGCCAATACAGGTTGCTGCTGCAAGGGGCCATGTAGGTGCTGTTGAGATATTGTTCCCTTTGACGTCCAAAATTGATACCTTTCCAACTTGGACTATTGAAGGGGTACTTGAGTATATGCAATCTGAATCTAATAAGCAACAGGTACTGAAATCTTATATTTTTCTTTTATATTGAACTGGAGACTAAGCAAGACCATATCTCTGCTGCAAGAGCATCAAATGACTATTTTCTATTTTGAATGTGACAGCATGAAATCATGCTTGAAAAATTGCACCATTCCCTTTAAAATAAAAACATTTGCCATGTAGATTTGTGGGTTGTCCAGATGGAAATATTTATTGCATTTATTTTATTAGAAAAAACAGGGCAATATCTAGAATTTTGCTTCATCTTTTTAATTTAAAATGTAGAGTAACAGAAGGCATGGTCCGCATAAGTTGACCAGCACATATTTCATAAAAAAATAGACTTCTTATTCTTCTTCCACTACTAAAATTCTCAATCCTTTAACTAATTTTGCCTACAACTTTTACCAGTATATGTTTTTATCATATTCTACTCATTTTCATGATTCCAAAATTGACAATTAATACTTTTTTTATTCTAGTTTGCATTCTGTCATAGAAACTGGATTTCTTGTTTTTATTATTAAGTATGAAGGGTAATATGCAGGATGAATTGATAAATGCCAAAGAAACTAATCAGCCCAAGGATGCTGTTTTTCCGGAGAAAAATATCCTTGAGGTACGTTTTTCATTTATTTAACTTTTATCAGTTGTGGTAGTCAAACTCAGGGTTATACTTGGACCACAATGGGGTTACAAGATTGTAAATCGTGATATTATAAGATTGTACATAGTTTATAAAACTCGACTATATGAACATAAATTCGTATATATGCCTATAAAAGAGGATTCATAATATAAAAAACCCTCTAAATCACAGATTAAATACTTAATTAAACTTAAGTTCATGACCATAAGATAGAAAGCAATTCAGTCATAAATTCACGTGACAAAACAAAAACTAAGCTAGTAGGCAGTAGCCTAGTACAAATACCGAATACCAAGACATGAAATCTTAAATGGCTAGACCTCTAGTATAAAGGCCTTTAAGAAAAGAGTAAATAATCAATGATATATTTATTTATTGCCTCTTGTCCATCTCCTTCATCAAGCATATTAGTTAGAACATCCTCCTCCTCTAAAGGTGGCTCAGCAAGACCATAATCGTCTTGCTCTCCAACTTTGCTTGAGATCCTAGTTGTCATCGTCCTTTGGACTTGAAGTGTTCAAGGGCAAGTTTTTAGGTCGAAACCTTCGTCTCCATTTCCTCCTTCATTTCTAGTAATTCACTCATCATTGGATGAAACATCGTCAAATTCTGACTCCTCAGGTGATCTTCTTCTTATAGCTTTTGGTCAATTTTGAATTAACCATGATAAAAACATCACTCATATAGTATTTTTGCTTCAAAGATTTTTTATGTGTGGAACTAACAAATACAATAGTATAAATAACCAATTAGTAGTAATTGTGCTTGTCGCAGGTATAATAGGCTTGAATAGAAACTAATTATCTTAAAACCACTTCTCAGCAAATTTACCCAAATAAAAATTATTGTGATTTAATATAATAATAATATTAATCATTGATTATACATATTATCAATTATTGAATTAATTTATTTTTTGCAGCTATTCTAAACACATCCCTTTAATGAGTCCTGAACCAGACCCATTTTTTGTTTTACTTTTAACAGTAACAAACACAACAATGCAACATGAATTTGTGAGTTTACTTGTTGATCCCATGCGAATCCTACCCTGCACATTCTCTAACATGTATACGGGTTGCAAAAAAAGATAATTTTATGCGTCAGCTCATGATTTTGTATACATTGCATGTTATTATATCAAAAAAAGATTTTTTTTTCTCCTGGTCTTTCTATCTCTCCCTAATTTTGTTTTGTTGCAAATATCATGCATTCATTATCTTTTTTTTTGCCATTGCATATTTGTATTCACGGTTTATAGTCACAAAAAAAGGTTTTATTGGGCCCTTCTTTGGATTCTGTTTATCATTCTTTTCTGGTTGATTATATATAGTATCAATTTGTGTACATGCTTGAACTCTTAGACTATATTTGATCTTTTAATACATTGTCAAGTAGGTAATCCATGATTAATTTTTCATCTCTATTATAAAATGGAAATTTTTGAACTTTGATTTCATAAGTACAAAGTTTAACTTTCTATTTGTTATAATTGTTTATGAGTAGTGTTAGAAACACACTCTCTTATATATTAAAATTTATTGAAAGCCATCAAATCACGAGAAACATTTCATTAAATAAGATGTGGAATCTAGAAAATTGTGATTTTCATGAATTTCAACAAATAAAAGGGAGTTTATTTAAAAGAGTTTGTTAAAGATTATCCTAGCATTTTTTTAATTTTTTTGTCAACTTGTGTAGGTGACTCCTGAAGCAAAAAAGAGAGCAGCTGACGCAAAGTCAAGAGGGGATGAGGCCTTTAAAAGGAAAGACTATCAAATGGCTATGGATTCTTATACACAAGTACGGTCTTCTGATCTCTTATTTGGCTCCTATGTTACTTAGATTTGTTGCCCAAGTTATGATAATCCGTTCTGTTAGTTCTCTGTCTCAATAATGTTTGTATGAACTTATGCAGTGTCTACCGACATGAACATGCTCATCTTATCTAGTGCTGGTTTTGAAAAAAAAAAAAATGCCTGTACTTCCATCTTTATGATCATCAAGTTTTTTCTTCTTATTTTTCTTTTTTTAAATGTGTTTACAGGCAATTGATCTGAATCCGACTGATGCTACTTTGCTATCCAATAGAAGTCTCTGTTGGATTAGGTTGGGTCAAGCTGAGCATGCTTTAGCTGATGCAAAGGCCTGTAGAGCTTTGAGACCAGATTGGCCAAAAGCTTGTTACAGGGAAGGTGCAGCTCTGCGTGTGTTGCAGGCATGATATTCAGAAAAACTTGGCCCTTATTTATTAACAGCAGTATGTGATTGACATTTCTAAAACTATATTTGGCTATTCTTGTTGCAGAAATTTGATGAAGCTGCAAATGCTTTTTATGAGGGAGTAAAGCTTGATCCTGAAAATAAGGAGCTTGTAAATGCGTTCAGGTCTGCATATTATTTTATTTATCAACACTTGGCATATTGACATTACATTGTGGAAAAGGAATTATTATGATCAAGATTTAGGACGATTCCTATGAGCTTTTGTGTCATGTTTTGGGGCAAACATAATTTACTGAAACATGCATTATACACATGTTGAACATAATTATGCACATGCATAGGAGAGTGCTTTTGTGTGATAACTTATGACAATTAAAGAAAAAAAAAAAATCACCTGATGAAGGCCATGTTAGTGCCTCGAGTTATAGAAAAGTGTAACATACAAAATCATAAAAGAAACTACTGCATTATAGATGTAACTAACATTGTCAACCTAACCAGATCGTAGCCTTCAATCTTTTACAGGGAAGCTGTCGAGGCTGGGAAGAAATTTCATGGAACGGCTGAAAATAATTCATAGTTGGGCCTTTACGCCTCTTTATCCAGCATTGGTCGTACTGAAGAATCATTAGTTAGAAAGGTTATGCATATTTGACATTCCAAAATTAGTGCTATATGAAAATGGCAATGCAGGAAATTGCATGTTGTCAAAATTAGTTAGAAAGGTTTTGGTGATTTTGTATGAATGTTTTTATAGGTATTTATATCATCCTTCTGTAGGCTTCGTTTGTTCTGAAGTTCAGAACAGAATGATCTTGATAGAATTAATTTGGAAACTTCGAACGTTGTTAAGTTATATGTTTAAAGATTTACTTTGAAACTGTTTTTACGTTAGGTAGTGATGGTTTTATTTAAATACCAAAACATTGGGACGCAATTACTTTGAAGCTGTTTCATCCATTCTTATTTGTTAGGACACTTCATCTATTTTATCAATCTGCCTTGTCTCTCTAAATAATATTATTTTTATTAAAATGTTTTAAAATATTTAGTGAATCTTACATAGAGAAGTTAGATTGCCATTTTATTCTCTTACTTGTTAGTTAGGGTTAAGTTTTTAGTTTTAATCTATCGACTTATTTTTATCCAATCTATTTTTCTATTTTCTTACCAAACAAAGCATTAGGTAGTGTTTGATAAAAGAGAAATAAATAAAATGAAGATTGATGGGTTGAAGAGAAATAAAATTAAAAATTCTGTCTTGCTCTTCTAAAACATTCAAATATTTAGTAAATTTTATGTGTATTCAATTAGGCCGTAATCTATCCGTATAAAATTCAGTCAATAATCTATCATTCATACTTTTCTATGTAACAATATAAAAGGTTGGGGCCTTTTAACATGAAACTTTTAAGCCTAAGACTAAAAGAGATACCAAATCCAACATCATAGGCCCGTAAGGCCTACAAACAGAACAGTTTTTTTTTTTTTTTTCCTTTACTGTTTAGATTATATATGTATATCTTAGGGTGACAATCTTATTCCATTAACTCTTGAATTTTATTTGATGACATGAATTCTTCTTTTACATCTTTTGGGTCCCAACTCAACTCATAATTGCCATTTACTAGGGCAACCCTTCAACAGCGAAGAAACCTAATTCCCTTTTATAAACGGTACTCAGGCATATTTAGAGTGGCAGCATTAGACACGCAACAAAGATAAACAAAAAGGACAACCATTTTAGCCATCACATTGCATGTTTATGTAATGAACGAAGCATGGTAATACCAGTAATTCATTTTACTATTATTATGAGAAATAAAGCACGTCTACATCTTTCTTTATTCATTTTCTTTTGTGACTGACATAAGGAAATTATAGCTAATGCTTGTATGCAAAATTTAGTCACCGCAGTCCACAAAATCGTAGTTAACAATAAGATGGCCTTGAGCATAGCCATTCCCATCAGTGTCTATCTTTTGGAATGGACCAATATCCAAGTCCAAGCCCCCATTGCTGCACTGATCAACAATTCTCACAGTTTCCTCTGCATTTGTTCTAGTGTTTGTCACCTGCAATGCAACGCCAAAACCATTACTCATCATGCTATTTGCTTTGTTTCGTCAACCATATTAATTAGATATTTACACAAGCATGCTATGCTACATGAGTCTTCTTTTTGAGGAACAAAAACTTTGAGTTTCAACGTTTATCAAAGATAGAAGAGACTTGAAGAAATTAAGAAATACGTACCCTCAAGCACTTGCCACAAGCTTGTTGGCCCTGAGGGCCAGAGGGTCCACAGAAAGCTGTCCAACCATATTTGCTGCGCCATTCCAAGGATTTATCAGCATCCCAAGTGGAGCAATATGCACTCACTGCCAGTAAGTCCCAGTTATGCTGCTCAGGTTGGTACAAATGATAAGTAGCTCTCACATTGCTAGCACTCTCTGCTGAGGCCAAGGCCACAACACAAACCACACACACCACAAAGAGTGATACCTTTCCCATCATCCTTCTTCTTTGCATTTCACTTTACTCAATCGCTGTAGCTGATGCACATTTATAGGTCCTCTCTAGGATCACAAAATTATGAAAATGCCCTTTCTTTGTTTGAAAAGTATGATACATTTATTTCCTTCCTCAGGCCGTAATGTATGGACTGCTTCATAGACAGGACACATAGCTTGTGATGATGAACACCTTACTTCAAGTGAGAAAATTCAAAGTCTTGGACAAGGTAATTGATGTTGTTCATTGACAATTCTGCATGGTGGACATTGTGAAGAAAAACAATGCCTGAAAGTTCTGTTTAATTAGATTACCAGTTTCATATGTTAACTATGAAGCGATTATTATTTTTAGTATGACATAGTTTTAATCTGTCTTTTTAGGCGAATTCTTTTAGTTATTGTATTTTTATTTAGTTATATTTATTAAACTAAAAAGAAAATTGTATCTTGTATTTGACACAAATAAATTAAAAAAAAAAACTAGATGAAATTGAATCGAAGAAATTCAAGAAAAAATAAAAATTATGGACTATTGACGACGGTCACCATAAGAAGTTGAACTCTTTTGAAATTTTCTGCAGTATGCAGAGAATATGGATAACAACTGGCGTTAAAGGATAATAACACATTAAGGGTTACAGAGCAGTTAGGTTTATGTTTGTTATAGTCCTAATCATTATCAAAAAGGAATTAAACAAATAACTAATTTAATATTTTCATAAATTTATTACATGAAAACATGTATTATAAATTTCATCATGAAGTGAAATTGAAATTTTTTTAAAAATTTGTACAAATCAATTTGACAATTTTTTAATATATAAAACTATTCTTATTAGAGATGTCTTATTAGACTTACTCTTGAACTCGAACAGTATAATGGTTGATCAAGGAGAATTACATAATAGTCAAGATTGAATTTGAATATTTTAGTTAGATATCTTGATCCATTAAGTTAGATTTATTGATAAACTCTTGATACTCAACATGACGTTTGAAACAGAAAGTTTATAAGATATCCTTAAAATAACACTCTAGTTTTAATTCAATAATACGTATTATTGTACTGTGTTACAAGATAGTAACGACATAATTAAGGTTAAATACTCTTCCCTCTTTTCTTGTCCCTCAATCAATTTTATTGACTTGGATTTGCCATCTAAATCAGAGTGAGTTAAAGTCCTTATTTCCCTCCCTCTCTGTCTCGTAGAAATTTTGCATTCAGGAATAACCTACCCTTTAAGTCAATCAATGACTTTTCCATTCCCTTGCATTAAGGTAACCAATAAATAACTCCTCTTTTTCAAAGGACTATAACCAAGATATAAAGACCATACCTTTTTTTCATAATTAGTTTGCAGTAAATAGCAGAGTCGAAATTTGTAAACAAAGTTTGATATTGATGATTAAAGATAGCAATTTCCTGAATCCAAACTATTATTGAGTTGAAAGCATACGAAGTGTTTCCAAATGGAAACACTCTGCACTCTCATATCATATCAATCTGGCACAATCACTTATTGATTACTAGAACAAGTGACAGAGAGTTCATTAATTAGGAGCATGGAGAATGGAGGGTGAAGCTTTGGTAAGGTGGAGTTCGTTCCCACAATCCACAAACTGATAGTTAACAATGAGATGCCCTCGTTGGTACCCTTGCCCATCTGTGTCCAAACGGTTGAACACTCCCACATCCAAATCCAAACCTCCATTGCTGCACTGATCAACAATCCTCACTGTTTCCTGTGCTCCAGTCCCAGTATTCGTCACCTGCATCATAACTCAACACAACACACATCTTCATTTCAACGTAATATTATTTAGTTGGAAAATCTCATATTAACTAAAAATAAAGCCAAAATATAGTATACAAGTGAGATATCACCCTCTAAATAGATTTTTCTCTAAATCAATTTTGAAGATGAATTAGATCATGATCACTTTCTACGTATATTCATTCCTGAACAAACTCAAAACAACGAATATATATAACTTGTTATTACCCGGAGGCACTTTCCACAAGAATCTCTGCCTTGAGCTCCAACCGGGCCACAGAAAGCGGTCCACCCATATTTGCTGCGCCAAGCGTAAGATTTCCCAGCGTCCCAAGTAGAGCAATAAGCACTCACGGCGTTCAAGTCCCACCCGTGTAACTCTGGTTGGTAGTAATGATATGTGGCCCGAACATTATACGCGATTTCACCGCCGCCCCAGCAGTTGCTCTGGCAGTTCTGAGACGGCGAACAGTATTCTTCGGTGTTGCCGCACCACCCGTATTGGCTGCAGCATAGGTTGTCGGGACATGTCTTGCCACCGGCTTGTCGACCGCATTGTTCGGCGGCGGCCGTGACCATCAAACAGAACAGTAACACGATGCCTACTCCAACTTCTCCCATCTCTCTCTGAACCTTGAAATTCACGTTTTTTGTCAAAGTTTGAATCGCTATTTATAGAAATAATTAATACTGAGGTAGCCATCGTTGTCCAGCGTGACTCTGTTTCCTGCATGCATCTCCATTCATTTATGTTACGACAACCCCCACGTGCCGGCGGCTATACGATAATGTCAGAAGCAATGACAGTTGGATATCTAAATATAGATTTCAAGTAAAATTATATCGACAAGGGATTTATTCATTTAAACATAATTAAAAAAAAATATTTTTTAATTTAATAATTAAGATAAGTTAATCTTATAACTTTTTGTTTTAGTTGTTATTACACTTGCAAATTCTAATTTTTAGTTTTTAAAAAACTAGTCATGTAAAACTAAATATAAAGTTTTAAGGTAGAAGAATTATAAAAAAAAAACATATAGTTTATGTGTGTCTATTGTCGTGTTTGGCTTGGCAGATCCAATGAATAAAATCAAATATATTAAGTGGGGTCCAGCGTGTACGTGATACGATACGAAATGGAGTACGTGTCTGGTGTATAAATATACATAAAGTGAGTAACAGATGAGAAATGGGGCTGCTAAAGGTTTGGGTTCGAGAATTGGTCAACAATATTTTTTATATCAAAAAAAATGTATGAAATAAAGAATTAAAAAACATTAAAATCATAAAAAAAAAACAATCCGGTTATTATTATAATAATGTTATATTAAAGAGCTTGAAAATATTGTTAATCATAATTATCATATCTTGGAAAATCTTAAAAAACTATCATTGAACATAGCTTGACCGAAAAAATAGGATATAATTTTTTTTTAAAACTTTTAAATATATAACATAAGAATAGGATAAAAATAACTTATATAAACTTTCTTTCCTTAATTTATTCAGAATTACTAAAAATATAGAATTACTGAACTTCATACACATAACGTGAACAAATATTGTGAAAAAGAAAAATTAAAGAATATTGTATTAGAATGAAAATTGCAAATTCTAGAAACATAACGTGTTTATTATGGTGGAACTTTGTCAAATTTGTTATGAAGAGTTGTGAAAGTCCAATAATATCAAAATAAGAAAAAAAAATGTTTTCCTAAATTTACCTTTTTTATATAGAAATTATCTGGCAAAATAATAATAATAAACAAGTATTACTTTTTTATTTTAAAGAAAAATATTTTAAGAAAATAATTTTCACTATATTTTTTCCCTATTTATCTTCAATCAAACAATCTTATTTTCATTTTATTTCTCATTTCCTTCCCATTCAATCAAATAATTAAAAAACTTCCACTTTTGAATATTAGAGACGAGCACTACTAGAAAATTGTTATTTTACATCGTCAAATTTACATCGGTTATTAGGTAAACCGATGTAAATATGAAATACGGTGGCATTTTTGTAAATAAAAGAGATGTTGATCGCATATTTACATCCTTTTAGGACCGATGTAAATATGTTCATATTTACATCGGTTCTTTTAAGAACCGATGTAAATGTGCTTATTAACCTATTTCTTTCACACACTGTCCTCTTATTTCACATTCGAACTCTCTCGCTCTCAGGTAACACTGCTCTTCCATCAGTGGTGCTCTCTGTTTCGTACTCTCTATTTCGTGTTCTTTCTCCTCCATGGTAGGTTTTTTTTCTTCTTCATTGGGTGCTCAACGCCATCTCTATTTTACTGCCTCTTGGGATCTTGTTTGATAAGGGGGTTTGTGATCAAATATGACACTTAGATTTCTTTGGTGTTCTTGGTTCTTGATGGTAGTGTGTTGGCTTCTTCTTGTAATGCTTTATTGATTTTTTTTACAAAAATCTTGCTTCTACCCTCTATCTTCATCTCTCTTGTATTCATGGTAGGTTTTTTTTTCTTTTTTGTTGGGTGCTCAACGTCATCTCTATTTTGTTGCTTTCTTAGGATTTGTACGAGGCGAAAAGCGCTCCAGCCCTAGCGATAAAGATGACAGTGAAGAAGACGAAGCGGTGGTTCAACGGGAAACAAGGACTGTTGTGCTTGGGGTTATTTTAGGATTTGCTGCCAGATTTACATCGGTTCTAAAATAACCGATGTAAATTTGTTGCCAGATTTACATCGGTTATTTTAAAACCTATGTAAATTTAAAAACAAAATTTAAATCGGCTTTATTTACATCGGTTCCAGAACCGATGTAAATAACCTTTAAGAACCGATGTAAATCTTCATTTTTCTAGTAATGGAGACAGAAGGTTCCTCTCTTCTTCAAATCTTTTACCAAATAAAGGAAAGACTTCTAAGTTCAAATAAAGGAAACACAGACATTCAAATAGAACAAGAGTTCAACAGAAAAAAAAGTACTTTCATTTAAATAAATTTACTATTACTATGTACTAAAAAATATTAAATAAAAGTACCAAGTTAAAAAAGTAATATTCAATTAACTAGTGTAAGTTTACCTCAATTCCAAATCCAATTTCGAACTTATCAAAATGCCTCCTCACCAAACAGTGTTAGCTAATCCAAATCCTGCAACTTTATTGCACTGCTATGATTGCATAGGTTTAAAGGGTTAGACGATTATCCTTATCCTAAGGTCTGCTTTATGTCACATTCATCCCAACTTTCTTTTTCATCCTTCTCCAAGTGTTAATGCTGCTATTTAAACAATTATTCCATGAGCACGTGTTCCTTCATGGAGTTTAAACTCTCTCAAATAATATAAGTTTGAGGTTTGTAAAGCTATAAATTAAAAGAGTTTCACCTTTTAGGTGAACTTACTGAATTGAACTCACTACACCAAAAGTTTCTGTTCAACAGATAAACACAGTACCTGATGCAGATTTGCTTATTGAAAGATGAAAGATAAAGCAGGTTCAATCATAAACATATATTTTGGTAATAAAACACTTTCATATTTAAGTTTGTTAAAGTAAATAGTTATGCTTTTAGAATTGAAGAGACGCGGAGATGTGAGACAGTGAAGGAAGGCCACAGGAAAGAAAGTGGGAACATGTGAAATAAATTAGTGGAGCCCTTCACCAAAGGCTGTTGCACGAAGCACATGATCAAATCTACCCCACCTTATCACTTTCTTCATGGGTCCTATGTATTTGCTTCCTCCACCAACCACATCCATCACAAAAAAATAGATTGATGATGGATCCTACTTCTTAATTGTGTCACAGATAACAGCACGTTGCATAGTTAATTAATGTACGTGTAGACATTGTTCTTGTTAGACAAGCACACCAACGATGGACATTGTAGTTTTGTACTTAGAAACAAAACCGGGCTCATATAGACATACTCCATTATTTCTTGTCCCTAGTTTCCAACTATCTTCTCATATATATATAAAATACACAATACATATACAAGAAAATTATTTCTAAAAAATGGTACCGACACATTATACATAACTTGCCTCCTATATTAATTAGACTACCCCTTGCTCCAGAAATTGATTAATCTGCATTAATGCTTCCCATGGATACCAGAGAACAAGAAGCAGATTGTTGAGGAACGTAGAATTAATGTACAAATTTAGCTCTAGCTTCTGCTCTTGCACTTTTCCACTGCTCTTGGTGCTGTAAATCAAGAAGTTTGATTAAGATAAGATCTTTTGTGGTTGATTTGAAACTTGGTTAAGATAACTCACCTAGTCCGATTGCCTCAGATCCTTTCATTATACGCAGGCGCTTGCATGATTCTACAAACATTCTGTGAAGTTATGTATCCAAATTAGTAGTGTTTAATTACTTAAAATAGGGTGTGGTGTGTGGTTAATTAGAGAATATAGGAGATTAAAATGATGAAAATGAAAAATGGTGAAAAGTAGACTCACTCCCAGGGTACGTCACCCACGAGCATCCAGTCTCCATCTTTGTCTTCATAGGTTGGTACATAATCAGAGCCGTTGAGAAGATCAATCAATTTGGTCTCGTTCATGAAGTCTTTCATGCCTTGGGATCCACACTTGTCAATGGTGAATGAACTGAACATTTTTGCCAGTGCATCCGACAGCTCTTGGTAGCTCTTGTACACCTTCAAATCCACCTTACGTAGATAGGGAGCACCGTCCATGCTCACCTTAACAAAAGCTGCTACTGTGTTCCCATTGTTGCTGCTACTTGTGCCACCTTTTCCCTCCTCTTTGTGGTTACTCTTTTGAACGTTGTTAACAATGTTCTTTCTGAATGACCTCACTGGTGGCCAACCCACTACTTGTGCCCTGAAAATTCACCACAATTCACTACATCAACAAACTATCATGCATATATGGTAACTAATCTGCAAGCTGCTTTAATTTGACTGTGAAGGCACGGAAACAATTTTTAAGAGCCGTGTGGTTTGAAAGTTTGAATTCACTGTGGTTTTTGATTCAATAAAAAATGTTATGGCTAACTTGGGGGGATTATTGAAGCATATAATAATTGCTTGTGTTGGGCACATGCTTTTGGAATTAATATTAATATGTTAGGCGATGGGACAGGGGCGTGGACTATCCTTTTCCTTTTTGGCCTTTGCTGGTTTGAGTGTGAGAAATTGTTGGGTGGTTGAGAAAAGGTAAGATTCCATGTGTCCTGTCCTTTCCACTGTCTACCCGACAACGAAGCATGCCATCCGCAAAAGCAATCCACTCAAACTTCTGCATACTCCTCCATCACTCGTTACTTTTTCTTGCTTAAAATCTCCACGACACTTTCCCTTTCCTCCAACCCATATCACTAATACACTCTAATTACATTTACACTCTCCTTTTTACTTTCTTACTGTTAGTCCAAGAAAAACACCAAACTACAAACAAAATCATCACTTTAGCATGCCTAATTGGATATATAATTATTAATTAGCTACTACACCAAACTTGAAAGTAGCCTATGTTATATTCTACAATTAAAAGGGATGTTAAACCAAAACAATCCTATCCCCCCTTAATTTTCCCTGGTGATTCTAAACAAGGGTCTAAGATTACCTCCTCTTCTTGATCTCATCTCAGATGAACTACACCATCTCAGTATAAGTTAGGTACTAACATGACCCTTTCAGTATCTGTCTTACCAGTACTAATAACCATCAGTGCCTAACAAAGCTACCTTCTTTCTTATTATATGCCACACGGATCAAAATTTTAAATCATGATAACAGTTAGGCGCGCTAATTAAACTCATGCATGCACTAAACACAAGCATACAATAATAATTCATGACCCCTAATGATTATACTTTCTTTCAATTTAAAAAAGAAAAAGTGAATAGCATGTTACATAAGAAGTGATTGAGTTGAAGTTAATATTTGAGAGCATATAATAATTTTTCAGGCAGTGAAATGATTGAAACGGAAGGAGGAGAAACTAACTTTGCGGGTGGCTTGGCGGGGTCCTTGACAGAAGGAGGAGGAGGAGAAGGTGTAGAGATGTTAGCAGTAGCAGAAGCGTTGTTGTCTTTGGAGATGTCAGAAGAGGGAGAGGCGGAGACATTGTTCGAGGTTGAGGAAAGGTTAAGCTTCAAATCGACGCTGGTACAAGAAAAGCCTCTCTTCCCAGTAATGGAAGGAGTGGAAGTGGTTTTGATGAGGGTGGAATCGGCGTCGTTTGCAGTGAGTGGGAGGCCGAGTCGCAACTCGGTTTCTTCAAAATCGATCATGTTGTACTTGTCACGCTCTGCCTCCATAACGCTGGTCATTGATTAATTAATTGGGTATCAGACACGACAGGAGGAACCTGGAGAGTGGAGAGTCGAGAGTTGGTTGATGTCGGAGAGGAGTGCGTTATGGAGGTGTGTTTGATTGGGTGCAGAAACCTAAATCCTATGTTTTTAAGATTTGAGGAGGAGAATTCAAAGAAAGAGGGTGTGTGTTTGGAATAAGGTTTTGGTGATATATGTTGTGAGTGTAGTGTGTTGGAGGGGCATCCGACGGTGGATATGATCCCACGTGTGAGAGATTCTGATGGTTGGATTTTCCGCTGGTTGTCGGGTGA
Source organism: Macrotyloma uniflorum (assembly GCA_016859785.1). Classification (NCBI taxonomy): domain Eukaryota; kingdom Viridiplantae; phylum Streptophyta; class Magnoliopsida; order Fabales; family Fabaceae; genus Macrotyloma; species Macrotyloma uniflorum. The sequence goes on from BDMB01000024.1 coordinate 1,775,415, forward strand.
TGACGTCATGGATGATGCCATAAAAATGGGAATAATTGAGTTTGGTTCTCCCTGCCTTTCATTTCTCTACCAGGCTCCACACACCAATTATTAATTCCATTTTCCTAAACTTGGTTATGCAAAACAATTTTTTTATCTCTAACATGTTTTAAATTCTCTCTTTGTTCCAAAATTTTACGTTAATTTAAAATATATCGAATTATAATATATAACTCAAGTATAAATTTTATCTTATAAATTAATTTTAAAAAAAAATTAAATACTAATAATTATTTTTTACATAATATTAGAGTCATTTTTACCTTGAGAGTGAATTAAATACTGATAATATTTTTTATATTCATAATTCTCTTTTTATTAAGACTTTAATATTTTTCAAGATTAAATCTTCTTACTATTTTTTTCATTAATTCCATTATTTTTATTCTTTACATTCAACAATTACAGTAATATTTGTTATAATAAGAAAATAAATAATAATATATATTGAAAAGTATATATATTTATATTATTTTAATTGATTTATTTTTATTTTATCAATTTTTCCCAATATTTTTTTATCTTAATTATAATAATTTATTTGTTTTACTAATTAACTTATCAAATAATTTATTATTAAACTATTTTCTTATTCATTGATATTATTATTCAATATTCGATAACATTGCGAGTAGTCTTATACTAAATGAGACAACCAACACTTAATGAATATTATGTAATTAGCATGTATTTGATTATAATATAAAAGAATAATGAAATATACAATAAAATATTGATTAATCACATCCACAATGGGAGAACAAGAGGAAAAAAATAAATAGGAAGATGGAAAAAGAAAAGAAAGAAAGGAGTGGGAGAGAAACTACTATCGAAGCCACCATTTTTTGTTAATTCAATGTTCTGTTGTAATACATTCTAACTTAACCAAAAGTTTCGAATTTCAATGATATGCATGTTAATATTCTAAAAAACAATTCGTTGTTCTTAATAATCTACTGAACTCAAACTTGATTATGGTCCACAGAAAACAGTGGTAGTATCGTTTTATACATAATGGAACTAACTAAAGGGCTTTACTTTTAAGAGTTTGTGAGGATAATTTGTATTATGAATATGAATATGAATATATTTAACTACAGCAGATACATGAATATATTCAGGAAAGTGATGAAAATGATGGTAATTTTGTAATGGAAGATTATGCAGAAAAAGAGGAGGGAGAGATAAGGGTTAAGTATATATAATATATATATTGTGATGTTTGTTTGGCATTAAATCTTTTTCAATCGTTTATCATACTTATCCTTTCTCCACTTTGCGTGGCCGCCATCTAAAGCGGTCCCCTACGGAGGGTCCAACCACTGTTCTTGTTAAAAGGTTTCACTGTTCTCAGCCATGCCTTCAAACATTCATTACTTTATTAAACCAATTTACCAACCATTGTTCTTGTATTAACTACACTTCACCTACACTACCACAATTCACCTCCAACACAGTCTTCACTTTTTATTTCCATATAATTCTGCGGCCATCATTGCAATCTGATATTCAAAACCTTGGTGGCCACTTCTCATAGTGCTACTTTATATATATCTTGTTTCTCTTCAGAATTATTCTCCTAATAAATTTATGTCCAGATCATAATTAATTACGTAAAATTCTTTCTAAGATAATGATCATGACTTTAAGAGGATTTCATTATCACACAGAAAGTAAATCCTAGCTAAAGATCCCATCTGGTTTTTACTTCCTTCTTTAACTAGTTCTGGTTTACCTATATTAGAACTTTTGGACCACTTATTTATCAAAAGGAATAATGCTTAATTCACACTCAAATTCGATACCCTTAAGAATATATATATATATATATATATATATATCAAATAACAGTATGAAAAAAAAGGTAAGTAAATAAGTTTATGGATTTAATGAATTTTTTTAATATGAAAAAGAAAACTGTAGAACCAATGAGGTTTCGGCCATAGCGAACGATACACCACGAAAGTTTACATATTTTTTGTTTTTAAAACTTGAATGGCAACTAACAGTGACTCTTTACAGAAAATTTATAAGCTTTAAAGAAACAATAACGGATAAGACTTGAGATGAAATTGATAATGACTATATGATTCACAAGTTCACAATTGAAAACAGAGCATATCTTGCTGTATAATGTGCTGCATATTAAACAATTTTTTGTCTTTTTAATAAAGCAAAATTAGTTGGTGATGATCAAAGAATTTTCATTTGGAGATGGTAGATCTACAAAGTTTGAGAAAGGAGTACAGTGCTCCTTACTGAAATGTTGTTTTCGTCCTCTCTTGTTTGTCTTGTTTTTTTTATCCTAACTTTCTTTTGCATGCATTTCAAAAAATTAACTTTAAAAGGTGAGAAAATTGGTCTTTCTTGAAAATGACAAATTATGAAAAGGGTGGTTTTGCCTAAAATCATGGGACAGGATGATTAACAGTGAACAGTTAACTCGAAACTGTTGCAGACACATATGCAGATAATATATATATATATATATATATAAATGCAATGGAAATGCATGCATGAGAATTGCAGAAAATAAAAGAGTAAAGAAGGAATGAGAGAGATAATAAAAGAGTGGAAAATGACATGATGCAATTACTAAAACGCGGAAGCAGGTACGAGAGTGAGGCCCAAAGAAAACCCAATGGGCTGTCAAGCCCCCTCATGTGGGCCCATCCACAACATCCCTATCTGTCTTCTCCGCATCTCGGGCCCACACCTCTGCATTCATCCTTTCCTCCCACATTCTCATCTCATTCAAACATTTTCAATTCAAACCCTTTTATGACACCACACGTGTGCCATTTATGACCTGATGTTGATTTTGTTTCGTACTCTGGTCCTGTCTTTCACTTTTGTTTGTTTTCTTCTCTTTTATTACCTTATCCACCTTAAGAAAATGTTTATAAGTTTAATATTAACTTATACAAAACCCTACACTTCATAATATTGATTAAGATTTTGTACTTACATTTCCTTTTAAACTATCATTCATTGAATAGTTGTGCATGTGTCTCCACTTTCTACTGTTCAAATCATTTTGGTGTAAATATTAAATACTCATAAATGAATTAATATATGGTTATCATATTGATTCATAACTACTTGATTATAGGTTTTATCAATCAATTAATAGCTAATGTTGATATTTTAAAACTGAAATGGACTGGTTCAATTAAAAAATTCGCATTATTCAATTAAGAAATTAATGAACTGCTTTTGTGTTTGATCTAAATAAATCACTAATTTAAAAATAAAATAAAATAGAGGCCAACCAAAAATTTTGTAAAAGTAGTTCATTATTTTGTGTAACATCGTACATAATGGTTTAGGCAAAGGTAACAATGTTGAAACTAAGGTGATAATGCTCCTTAAATTGAAGAGATAGAAAAAAAAAAACATAATGTAAGAAACAAATTTTAAAAATTAAAATTTTTTATTTTTTTAAAGTAGAATTTGAAAATTTATAATTTTAAATAATCATATTATTCTCATAATTTTTTTATAATTTGTTTTTTTTTAAATTTTTTATCTAAATAATATATATACATATATAATAAAATATTTTATAAATTTTATAAAAAATTATTTTTGAAAATCTTTCATTTAAACAAATTATAAAGTATTGTACATAGTCAAAACTTGTTTTATTATTTTGGCCGAAACCTTGAATTTGAATTGTGCAATAAGTTCTGAGCAACCAGCCCAAAATAATTTTAAAGAGGCATACATATTAATATGGCCCAGTTGGAGGCCCAACATATTATCTTAAATTTGAGTAATTGTGGGCTGACATGGGAGAGCACAGCCCAAAAAGTAATTTCTAGTATACTATGCAATCTTTCTCAAATCCATTACCAGTAGTTTGGAGTTTGACATATATATATATACACGAATTTATAATTAAAAAGATATGATAAATTATATATATATTAAATCTGAAAATAAATAATTAATTTGAAAAGCATTTTTTTTGGGGAAAAAAATGATTCCCAGATTATGGTAATGAAATGATTGGGAGAAAATAAATTAAAGATTGATGTGTAAGAGTTTGCATATAAAATGAATGAAACGAAAGTAAGGATCCCAATTTGGTGGGCGCTGTGGGCATTGGGGATTGAGGAGTCAAGGGCTTTAGAAGAAAAAGAAAGAAAGAATAACGCATTTTTGTGAGAGGGTTTCACACCAAACGGAACCTTAGCCCTGACCCTGAGTGAGACTAGTAAAAAAAGTGTGTGTCTGTGTGGGAGGTAGAACAATCAATAGAGAGGAATCGGGGAGGGGCTTCGTCATTTTCATTCTATTTCTTAGTCTTACTCCTCGTCTCCTTCTTCTTCCTCTCCATATAACAATTTCCCTCTTTTACGTAAAACCCTAGTTTCGATGCTGCTCTCACCAAATAAATAGATCGGAACAACCCTAACCCACCACAACTTCCAATGGCTGCCGAGTTAGGGCAACAGACGGTCGAACTCTCCACGCTCGTCACACGTGCTGCTCACGATTCCTATTCCTCTCTCAAAGAACTCGTCGATAAATGCAGGTCCTCAGAATTATCCGATACTGACAAGAAGATTAGCATCCTCAAATTCCTTAGCAAGACTCAGCAGCGTATGATCCGTCTCAATGTCCTCTCCAAGTGGTGCCAGCAGGTAATTCAATTTTTCTCTCCCTTCCCTTCTTCAATTCCTTCTCCATCTTCAATTCCATCTTTTTTCATTCTTGTTATCGAATTTTCTTTGTTTCTTTTAATTTATTGTTTTTTCAATTCTTTGCAGGTTCCTTTGATACAGCACTGTCAGCAACTTGCTTCCACTGTTTCCAATCATGACATGTGTTTCACGCAAGCCGCTGATTCGTTATTCTTCATGCACGAGGGGCTTCAACAGGCGCGTGCGCCTGTTTATGATGTTCCTTCCGCAATTGATATTCTTCTCACTGGAAGTTACCAGCGTTTGCCGAAATGTGTAGAGGATGTGGGAACTCAGTATGCTTTGACCGAGGATCAGCAGAAGCCTGCTTTGAAGAAATTGGACACCCTTGTTCGCTCCAAATTGCTTCAGGTTTCGATTCCCAAAGAGTTTTCTGATATTAAGATTTCTGATGGTACTGCAATGCTTAGGGTGGATGGGGAGTTTAAGGTTTTGATAACGCTTGGGTATAGAGGACATTTGTCTTTGTGGAGGATATTGCATTTGGAGCTGCTTGTTGGGGAGAAAAATAAGCCTGTGCAGTTGGAGAAAATGCGGCGGCACTTGCTGGGGGATGATTTGGAGAGGCGAATGGCTGCGGCAGAGAATCCGTTTTCGGTGTTGTACTCGGTTCTTCATGAGCTCTGTGTTGCACTTGTCATGGACACGGTGATAAGGCAAGTGCAGGTTCTTAGACAGGGGAGGTGGAAGGATGCAATTCGGTTTGAGCTCATATCTGAGGGTCATGGAGCGAGTTCTAGTTCTGTGCCGAACCCTGATGGGGAATCTGATTCGTCTGCCCTGCGAACTCCTGGGTTGAAAATTGTGTACTGGTTGGATTTTGATAAGAATGCTAGTGTGTCTGAATCGGGTACATGCCCATTTATTAAAATTGAACCTGGCTCAGATCTTCAGATAAAGTGTCTCCACAGTAGCTTTGTCATAGATCCCTCCACAGGCAAGGAGGCAGAGTTTGTTTTGGACCAGAGTTGTATTGATGTTGAGCGGTTGCTGTTGAGAGCTATTTGTTGCAACAGATATACTCGCCTGCTTGAAATTAAAAGAGAACTACTGAAAAATGTTCAGGTCTCTCGAACTGCAGATGATGTTGTGCTCCAGTCACGAATGGGTGAACCTGATATTGAATATAAGCAGGTTAGTTTACATATATTGGGAAACGTGTTCTCTTTTTGGGAGTTTGGAGGTGGCAATTTGGTGTGTTGCATTGGACTTTAGTAGGTTCAGTAAGGATTAAATTTGGATGATGATTTTGGCTTTGTTTTATGTGCTTGTTTGGTGTCAATCCTTATGGGGTTTGACTTTGTTAACATCCTTTTAGTTTCAGAAGATATATATAGATTCTAACATCTTGGATATTCAATTTTTGTAAAATCCTGAATTACGAAAGTTGTATGTTTGATATACATTTTGTTGCTGAACAGTGGATAGTTGTGCTTTATGTAGGTTAAGATATATGGTTTTTAAGTTCTGGTCAATATCATATAAATATTAATTCTGCATTATCTGCCATAGACTATTGTTGTTGAGATTCCACATCCTCTTTAGATATGACAAATATAGTCCTTAGAATGCTTGAGTAGTCCTCAACTCCAGAAAATCGGATTGTAAAGAGAGAACTGGCAAAGCCTAATAAGGACTGCATTGATCTTATCTGTAGTCAATGTGTGATCTCAAGACCCCCCATGCTGATATGCACATGTATCACGTGCTTATAATCTTAGCCCTGCCTTCTTCCATTCATTCTAGCACGGGGTCTTAAATCTGCTTTTGTCTGTAGAAGGATGATAAGCGCTGCAGCAAGGACTCTGAGGGCCACGAGATGTTATGTGTGCGTGCCTATGGCTCTTCCTTTTTTACTCTTGGAATTAATATCAGGTACCTAACTTGCGTTTTTCTAATCTTTTGCATTTTAATTGGGGGGATTTTTTCAAATCCATTCCTCTGTGTCTATTCAGGAATGGCCGTTTTCTTCTTCAATCTTCACAAAACATAGTGATTTCTTCCGCCTTATTAGAATGTGAAGAAGCTTTGAATCAGGGATCTATGACAGCAGCTGAGGTCTTCATAAGCCTGAGAAGCAAAAGTATATTACACTTATTTGCATCTATTGGAAGGGTTTTAGGCCTTGAGGTATATTTACCTGTTTTCTCTCCTTTGGACTGTCTTCAAGCATATTATTTGGGTTTCAGGATTACCTTAAAGTCTAAGACGTATGGATCATGGGGCATTCTTGCAGGTATATGAGCATGGGTTCAATATAGTTAAAATACCCAAGGATGTTTCAAATGGTTCAGCTATGCTATTGATGGGATTTCCAGATTGTGGAAGCTCTTACTTCTTGCTGATGCAACTTGATAAGGATTTTAAACCCTTGTTTAAGTTGTTAGAGACTCAGCCTGACCCATCTGGAACAGATAATTTATCTGGTGGTGACCTTAATCAGGTGCTGCGGATCAAGAAAATTGATATAGGACAAATGCAGGTTCATGAAGATGAAATGAATTTAAGCCTGGTTGACTGGGGAAAATTACGTTCCATTCTGCCTAATGGTGTTTGTCCAAATCAAACAACTGGACATGAGTTCTTTTCTGATATTCGCCTTGAGAATTCCATACAGATCGCAAGAGGTCATCCGTCAGGTTTTTCATCACTTGTTGATGAAGTGTTTGGAATTGAGAAAGGGTCTTCAGTGCCTCCATTATCTGTTCAAAATCTTTCTTCATCTGTGAATTCATCCCTTCCTTCTCAATATGGATCTGTACCCATGAATATCCACAGTTTAAAGGCTGGAAGCCCTTCGCCAAAGTGGGAAGGAGGAATGCAGATGGCACAGGCTAATAATTTAACAAAAGCTTCTGGTGCTACTAGCCACTATAGTGGTTCCTTGTTCTCATCTGGCAGTGTGAAGGGTCCTGTTCAGTCCAGTTCTGTTGGCTCCATACCAACTGGACAAGTAAGGAACACTGCTGGGAAAAAGCTGTCTGCATCCAAGTCTGAACAGGATTTGGCCTCTTTGAAATCTCCGCATTCTGCTGACATTAGTTCCTCTGCTGCAATGGATGAAGAACAACAGCTAAGAGTGTTGAGTGACACTACTAATGATGCTTTATCTGGAAGTAGATCATCTCGACTATTATCCCCTCCACGACCAACTGGCTCTCGAATGTCCATACCTAATTCCAGACCTAATGGATCTCAACTTGAATCGTATAAGACCTCAACTCCCGTATGTAAGATACTTCCTTTGCATCTTCATCTTTTCCATGTAGATTTTATTCGCACTGTTATATATTTTACCTTTCTTTGTGCAATATGTGACTGGACAAATGAATGTTTGCAGCCCAAACACTAGAATCCACAGTTAGTTATAGCACAGGTGAAGATGTTACCTCCAAAAATGATAAGAAATCCAGAAAACGAACAGCTTCGGATATGTTGACCCTGATTCCATCTCTTCAAGGTGTTGAAAACAACCCAGGAATCAGCAAGAGAAGAAAAGTTTCAGATTCATCTGGCTATCAACTGTCTTTGCCCCAAGGTGCCATGTCCGCTGAAATGATATCCAAAACCGAAGGATACAGTTACGGAAGTTTAATAGCTGAAGTGAATAAAGGGACTGTTCCATCCAGCATTTACATTGCCTCTCTTCTTCATGTGGTCAGGCATTGTTCACTATGCATTAAGCATGCTAGACTAACCAGCCAGATGGATGCATTAGACATATCATATGTTGAAGAAGTGGGTTTGAGAAGTGGATCATCTAACATTTGGTTTCGACTTCCTCTTGCCAGAGGTGACTCATGGCAACATATATGTTTGCGACTTGGGAGACCTGGTTGCATGTATTGGGATGTTAAAATAAACGATCAACACTTCAGGGATTTATGGGAGCTTCAGAAAGGGAGCAATAATACACCATGGGGTTCAGGTGTTCGAATTGCTAATACATCTGACATAGATTCACATATACATTATGATCCAGATGGTGTTGTTTTGAGTTATCAATCTGTCGAGGTAGATAGTATAAAGAAATTAGTGGCTGATATCCAAAGGCTTGCCAATGCAAGAACATTTGCCCTTGGAATGAGGAAATTGCTTGGCGTAAGAGCCGAGGAGAAGTCAGATGAGCTTCTTACAAGTACTGACACCAAAACAACAAGTGCCAAGGTTGCTTCAGATACTGCAGACAAACTATCTGAACAGATGAGAAGGGCATTTAGAATAGAGGCAGTTGGATTGATGAGCTTGTGGTTTAGCTTTGGTTCAGGTGTCCTTGCTCGTTTTGTTGTTGAATGGGAATCTGGTAAAGAGGGTTGCACAATGCACGTATCTCCGGATCAACTTTGGCCTCATACCAAGGTTTGCTAATTTCTCTTCAACTGATTGCTGCTATCTATTTCTTATTTTTTTCTTCCATTGTGTTCATTTTGGCATAAGTAATAGACTTGTCTTTTCTGTTGAGCTTCAAAATTTTGGTAATTATGTGAGATTAAAACAATATATATGCATGCCACATTATTCCGTCATGATTGTTGGCTTTGATCTGTTTTCACCGTGTTTGTTGTTTACTGCATTGTTCTTGGACTTTCTCCCCTTTCATGAGAAGTAACATACACGACCCTGTTAAAATATTGCTCTCCTTTGACTGTAGCTGGTCCATTTCATATTTACTCTGATTATTTATGCTACCTTTTGGGTGAAATTACTGTGGGACATTTTTCTTTTGCTAGTTGAGCTGACTGCAATATAAACACAAAAATGCATTGCATTAAATTTTATTGTTATGGTTATTTGTGTTGATTTATGATGGATAATGCCTGATGCCATTTTTCCCTTTGATATTTCAGTGGTGATAAGAAACCAATTCTTTAATACTGTCTTCTGTATGGATGTATCTAATACGTTGCCCTTGATATGTTCCCAAGATAAATTCCTGGCCCTATATATTTACTAGATGCTTGTATTTCTGTGCAGTTTCTGGAAGATTTCATAAATGGAGCTGAAGTTTCATCGCTTTTGGATTGCATTCGGCTGACTGCAGGGCCATTGCATGCTCTGGCAGCTGCAACCAGGCCAGCTAGAGCTGGTCCTGTTCCAGGGGTTGCAGCTGCTCTGTCTTCTATTCCTAAACAGTCTGGTGGTTATATATCGTCGCAGGGACTTCTGCTTGGGAATTCAACAACTAATGTTGGTCAGTCTACATCTGGTCCTGGGGCAAACACTGTCATGACCACTGCTAGTGGTCTCTCTAACCAGGCCCTTTCGATGTTAGCTGCTGCTGGGCGTGGTGGTCCGGGCATTGTTCCTAGTTCACTTTTGCCCATTGATGTCTCTGTTGTGCTCCGTGGTCCATATTGGATACGAATCATGTACAGGAAACAGTTTGCAGTTGACATGCGTTGCTTTGCAGGAGATCAGGTGTGGTTACAGCCTGCAACACCTCCTAAAGAGGGTCGTCTTTCAGGAGGGTCATTGCCATGCCCCCAGTTTCGGCCTTTTATCATGGAACATGTTGCCCAAGAATTGAATGGGTTGGATCCCAGTTTCACTGGACAACAGGCAGGTGGACTGGCAAATTCAAATAATCCAAACCCTGGTTCAGGATCCCAGATGATGGCTGCAAATGGAAATAGAATAAACCTGCCCATTTCTGCTGCAATGTCTAGGACAGGAAATCAAGTTGCTAGTCTAAATCGTGTGGGAAATGCCTTAGCAGGCTCTTCAAACTTAGCTTTGATGACATCACCTGTCTCTCTACGGAGGCCACCTGGAGCAGTTGTCCCCGCACATGTCAGAGGTGAGCTGAACACAGCCATCATTGGTCTTGGTGATGATGGAGGATATGGAGGTGGTTGGGTTCCTCTTGTTGCTCTCAAGAAGGTTTTGAGAGGCATTCTCAAGTATCTTGGAGTGTTGTGGCTTTTTGCCCAGTTACCTGATCTTTTGAAAGAGATCTTGGGATCTATTTTGAAGGAAAATGAAGGTGCACTTTTGAATTTGGACCCAGAGCAGCCTGCCTTGCGTTTTTTTGTTGGGTAAGTATCTTATTACCCCTTTCCTCTGTTACCCCAATTCTTTCACATCGAGCTTTTTAGATTTTTATTTTTATTTTATATTTTTTAATTTTTTATCTAAACACTTATCTACTATAATTTTTGCATTCCTTCTTGATGCAAGGACTTTTGCTATATATTTACCTTTCCTTCTTAAAGGGGAATAATTGCAGTTGTGATATTGTGTATTGGTGCTTGATTTTAATCCTCCTTTTCTTTTTCAACCTGTTCCTTGCTTCTCTGATTGTTTTGTTGCCTTGGGTGATTTAGCCTGGTGTGAGTTATTGCCACAAAATTCCAATTATTGGATTTTGGATTAGGATGTAATATAAAATGCCTTCAATTATTATTTTTTATTTTTTAATTAGAGCATGAAGCGTAAAGTTGATTTTTCTATGTTAATTAATATTGTGCATATTTATACTTGATGACTTATTAGTTATATTTTGCAAAATGGGAAAAAGCTGATTACATTTTTTTTTCTGTACTATGAGAGTCCAAATTTATCATCAATTTCAGTATGCATGATATCTTATGGTTTTATGAGTTGATGCAAAATCCCTCCGGCCCATAAGTTGTTGGAAGTGGCTATTTGTGCTAAAGGGCATTTTGGCCTACGAAGAAGAGCCCTACAGGGATACTTAGACACAATTAATGTCCGAAACATAGGACATTAGTGTTGGAGAAGTATTAAGTCAAGAATAGGTGTCAACTCACTTTCTTCACTTATGCTCATGCTGTATTCAAGATGTGTCTGAGGTGAAAAAGTGCCTTTTAATTATGACACGGTTGAGGAGTCATGTCCAAAATGTTTCAGGCTCGTCAACACACTATTATAAAGAAATGTCCGTGCTTCCTAGATTTTGACACATGGACTGTCATTGAAACTAGAAATTGAGATGTGCTTCCCTATGGTATCCCTTTCTTTGTACCATCTCAGGTACAGGTTAAGTGTTGTTAAAGTGGGAGACCGGGGTGACCAACATAACTCTTGGAAAACAGTATTAATTCGGTCACCTCTACTCAGCCTAAGTTTTTGCCTCTTTGGGGTCGCCTAACTTGTAACATCAATCAAGGATGTTGGTTGTTGTTAGTTAGTCTTACATCGACTAATGATATGAGCCAGACTATATGATCAGCAAACCTCATTTTATAATTTAGTTTTGTAGGGTCAAGTTAAGTCTAAATCTATATTTTAAAAAATAACTAAGGTGCTACACATTCAATATTACAAGAATAAGAAATCAAATTTAAAGCCATGTGAGGGGAAAGCAGTGTTACAGGGGGGCTCATTTGCATATACACTATAAATTACAGGGTAATGTAGCAATTGGAACTAAAGTCATACATGGTCCTTAAAAAGTAAAACAGCTAGAGTCTTCTCAGGTTCTTAAATATTTGGTATTCTCATTCCAGTTATTAGACAATAAACTGAAATGCTTCTTTTGATCTATGCAGAGGATATGTATTTGCTGTTAGTGTCCACAGAGTTCAGCTTCTACTTCAGGTATTAAGTGTAAAACGCTTTCACCAACAGCAGCAACAGCAACAACAGCCAAATTCAAATCCTGCACCAGAGGAATTGAGTCCATCTGAAATAAGTGAAATATGTGACTACTTCAGCCGTAGGGTGGCATCAGAACCCTATGATGCTTCTCGTGTTGCATCATTCATAACTATGCTCACCTTACCTGTATCAGTGCTGAGAGAATTCTTGAAATTAATTGCTTGGAAAAAAGGATTATCGCAGGCACAAGTTGGAGATGTTGTTTCAGCTCAAAAACCACGAATTGAGTTATGTCTTGAAAATCATTCTGGGTTGAACGTGGATGATAACTCTGAGAGCTCATCTGCATTCAGAAGCAACATCCATTATGATCGTGTTCATAATTCTGTTGATTTTGCGCTTACTGTTGTTCTTGATTCTTCTCATGTCCCTCATGTCAATGCTGCTGGTGGTGCTGCATGGTTACCGTACTGTGTTTCGGTGAGATTGAGATATTCATTTGGTGAAAGTCCTAATGTGTCATTTGTTGGCATGAATGGTAGCCATGGTGGTAGGGCCTGTTGGTTGCGTGTTGATGATTGGGAGAAATGCAAACAGAGGGTGGCACGAACGGTGGAGGTTAATGGGAGCTCAGCAGCAGATGTAAGTCAAGGTAGGTTGAAATTAGTTGCGGATAGTGTGCAAAGAAATCTGCATATGTGCATTCAAGGGCTGAGAGATGGTAGTGGGGTCACAGCCAGCTCTGGAGCAACGTGATTGTTTTGTTAATAGCAGCAGTCATATCTACTACATATAATATATATATGTTGGGTTAGTGCTGTCAATATTGCATTTTAGTTTACCATGATATGAAATGGTGCTATGCTAAGTTTAAGCATGCCCCCACCATCGTAGCACGTCGCTTCTGCTCCGTAGGTTATGCAGTTCTATTGGGGTGAAGCTTTGCTGTAATGAAGAAAGTGCTGAGGTGATTACAGATAATTTTGATGAAATGAATTTTGATAGTCAAGTTTAGATTTGCAGGCACCAATTTTAGATTACTAACCATTTAACGAGTATTCGACGTTTCTCAGATCATCTAGGTTGTGTACAATATCTTTGCTGATAGTGTAGTATCATGGTATAACATGGCTGGGGGCGCTATTTTGTACAGATGACATCAAATGAATTAGTAAAGGAATTTTTTTACGCTCGATCTCTATGGACAATGAAAACTTGCAACTTATTCAAGGGACGTTGCCGCCAATTTAATTTTCAATTCATCTTGTCCTTGGCGATGCTCTCTTTCTCAACCGAGGTTGCTTAATGTAATTTGCAATAACATCATTTTCTAGGTTCTTAGTTGTGTAACGTTGTAACCGTTCGAACAGCTGCATGAACACTGTTTGAATTTATAGGTTATTTGGACCTTAGTATTTTTAACTGATAAAAATAATACTTTTTTTTCATATTTAGAAATATTAAAATCTCTTGAAGACAATTTTAGTGCTGACTGAAGATTCCACCCATCTTAAGGATTGGGCAAACCAAAATTTGAATGAAGATTCAGGAGATTGATTATGTATTGTTTATTTACGAAATAGGATTAGATATTTTTTTAATTGTTTGGGAGAGGAAGAATAAAAAGAGAAGATGAAAGAAATCTATTTGTTTTTAGTGTTTAAACATAGAAAAAAAGAGGAATTGTAAAAAAAGAAAAAGAAAAAGCAATTATATTAAAAGCAGCTTCTTCAATAACAGCAAAAACAAATTAATTTTTTTTTCAATGAAAAAACATTCGTTCATAGTAGTTAAGAGGAATTCGAATTTATTCTTATTCAATTTATAAAACAGTCTTTGATTGGAAAATAGTTATAGGTATAGATTGAGGAATGTAAGCTGGAAGAAAAAGAGAACCTGCCTTTTTCATTATAGGTATAGATTTCCTAGTAAGCTATCTCCTTGACAAAAATAAAATAAAATTGAGAGAGAGAAGCTTTTCCAAGATGTCATTTCTTGCGGTTGGGTTCATTGGAGTGGAGTTAGCGTCGAGACTACGCTGTCATCCCAAAATTGGATGCAGGGCGCGGTGTAACAAACTTCTCCAACCGAAGCAAAAGCAAACCCATCTTTTCAGTAGCCCCCTTATGTTCATCGAGTATCTCTAATGGCGCTGAATGCTTACTACTAAACCAATTCATATTTGTTCAAACACCTTATTCTCAAATGGAGGCATTCATTCTTGTGTGAGGAACCCTATTGTACCAAGAAACGAACAAATATTTAGCGCCTACACATTTCTATTCTTTCTCTCTCTATATATATACACACGCGCCGTGCCAAATTAAGTGAAATGCGTGCCGCACAGGTGAAGATTTTACCTCCAAAAATGATAAGAAATCCAGAAAACGAACAGCTTCGGATATGTTGACCCTGATTCCATCTCTTCAAGGTGTTGAAAACAACCAAGGAATCTGAAAGAGAGGAGAAGTTATCAAATGTCTTTGCCACAAGGTGCCATATCCGCCGAAATGATACCCAAAGCCGAAGGATTCAGTTACGGAAGTTTAATAGCTGAAGTGAATAAAGGGACTGTTCCATCCAGTATTTACATTGCCGCTCTTCTTCATATGGTCAGGCATTGTTCACTTTGCATTAAGCATTCTAATGAAAAGAGCATTTAGAATAGAGGCCGTTGGATTTATGAGCTTGTGGTTTAGTTTTGGTTCAAGTGTCCTTGCTCGTTTTGTTGTTGAATGGGAATCTGGAAAAGAGCACGTATCTCCGGATCAACTTTAGCCTCATACCAAGGTTTGCTAATTCCTCTTCAACTGATTGCTGCTATCTATTTCTTCTTTTTTTTTTTCTTCCATTGTGTTCATTTTTGCATTAGTAATAGACTTTTCTTTTCTGTTATGCTTCAAAATTTTGAAAATATGTGAAATTAAAAAAATATATATGCATCAAGCACGACCGTGAAGGAGGCGAAAACTGATTCATGATTTTGACGATGGAGATTCCATATGATTTTCGCTATCATTTAAAATCACAAGTTAACGTGAAAACCAATTTGACCTATAGAATTTTCTTTCAAGAATACTCGTATAGACAACAAATGATTTGATCCGTTCTTCTAACCTTGATATAACGTTAGAAAGTAAAAGTACATTCTCCGTTTATGTGAGAATAATGTTGCTCTTTGCACGGATTACCAAGAGTTGTGGAGTGAAGAAAATTGGCCAATCTTCTACTGGCCAATATATTCATCCATCTTTTATTTGAAAGCTCGGTGTGATGATTTAAATAACGAAACTCATAAAATCCCAGAAATACTAAAAACTACCGGATCATAAAGAAGAATAGTTTCTTTAAAGGCATAATAATGTCATGGTGAAAACTCGATACCTACTTATCATATAAAATCTACAATCTCATACACTCCCCTTAGAACTAGGCACCTCATTGTCCTGCTTCTCCTGTTCACCGATAGCAATAGGTTTCTCAGAAGAGTCCCCTTCTGTGGAATCAGGTTCCTTCTTAATCTCCGACTCAAATTCTTTTGCTGCCTACAATATTCACAAAATACAATAACCAGCAGGAAATGAAAACGTGCAAAACACCTGACAAGTAATATATACTATAACATATCTTTAACAATCAAGTCAAAGCCAGAATCCAAATCATTTTCTAATGTTATTTCCTCCTACAGAGGCCTCTCAAACATCTTCAGGTTCTTTAAGTTTAACACAATCTAAAAATTAGTTGTGAAGGTAATCTCCAACACACCCAGTGATGAGACTGGACATATCAAGTGTAAAGTTAACAGATTTGGATATTTAAAAGTGATCTAATAACGGTCCAATACCAGGTGATTGAAACAGACAAGAATGGAGAAATGATATGTACGATTGATTGTGAGTAAGAAGAAGAAAGGGGAAAGAATTACCTGTTGGAAGCTCTTCACAGTTTTGCCGATGCTTCGACCCACTTCGGGCAATTTCTTGGGTCCAAAAACGAGGGCTGCCACGCCGGCAATAACGACGAGTTCGGGCACGCCCAGTCCGAAGATGGCGTTGCAAGTGAGGCCTCTGTTTCTTCTCCTCCCACCCTTAATCCCCACTACGCTTACCCTTGCACTTCCTGAATTCAACGACTTCGGGTTGCCAAAACACAAAGATGAAGACGAACCCAAGCTAACTGCGGCTGCGGGTTTTGGGATTGAACTCGAAATCGAAACGCAGCTCATCATCCTCATCTCCATCTCCTTTCTCTTTCTCTCTCTTCCCCTCTGCGTCTTCTTCTGTGGCTAAGATTTTCTAGATATTTTTATATTATAACCTAACACCGTAAGCTTCCCCAACGACTAAACCAAAAAACACATTGACCACATGGTCTTTTCATGGAGTTTTAAAAACTGGCTAAAATACTTTTTTAAATATTCTTTTTAGTCTTTCATTTTTCTAAACTAAGATTATTAACATGCTTATTGTTTTCGATTTTATGACATGATTTTGAATATCTTTTTATTGATTTAAAATGTAAAAATTGTTTCATTATATTCGCGTACTTAAAAATTATACAACTCTATTATATACAACTAAAAATACCATAAACACGATGAAAATGGCATGAAACATAAATCACTCAAGCAATTGAAAGATTTATCATAGAAACAATCATATAACAAATAAAAAAAATGTTGAAAAATACTCTTACTTGGATTAATGAACTCCAAGCTCAAGCAGTTTAAGGAGTCATATTTTGCTGTGAATTAGCTGAAAATATATATACAAGGTTTGGAGATCATCAAGTTTCTCATCCCTTTATCATCTGTGTAATAGGAAATGATTACACAATTCATATTATTATGGTCGATTAATTTTTCTATTTTCCCTTGTAAATTATAAAGTTTGACTGTGTATCTTTTACCTTCTATTTAGTTTTGGAAAAAAATAATAAAGAGATCAAAATAGAAAAGAAATAAATTGACAAAAAATAAAATAGATGAAAAAATATAATAAAATATTAATTATTTGAGAAATATAATACATAATCTAAAATATAGGATAAAAAAGTATTTTTCTTATTTTTTTACTCATCTTCCACCAAACAACCAACAATAATTCTCCTCCTCTCTATCTTCCTCCCTCCACCAAAACGTGGTTAAAGATTGGTTAGCAGATTCAGAACCTGACAGCCTGAGACGTAGATACTACGTTCTGATTGGATTGTTGAACAAGTGGAATGTATTGGAGACGTTAAGAACACAATTGAAAGACGGCACAAAAAGGGGTGCATAACTGACAAGTTGATGATTGATTCTATTGGGCATGTTTCATGTTAGGAATTTAATTGCAGAGGATAGATACCAAGTGATGATTGAATTAAAAGCAAATAATATAATATCCAATTTGGATATGGCGTACTCTACCAACACTCGTTACACTCTCTTGTCACCATCATATCTATCTAATTAATATGTTACACTTCAGCCACGTATTAAGATTTGAAAAGTTCCATACAAAAAAGAAAAATAAGAGTGTCTATCAGAACATGCTCAATATGATTCACATGCATCAAATTGATTTACAACAAGTCAACAAGAATTTACTGTTACTTACAACTAGCAGAAACAAGAGTTTTCCAATAATTTCCTCATGAAAGCATAATGTAATTTAGCTACTGTGTTATTTCTCTCCACTAGGAGGTCCACGTGAATCTGCACCACCACGAATCCGCTTCTGAAGATGTTCCAAGCTAGCTACTCTATGCAGGGAAGTTCCTCCCCCAGTTTTGTTCCCACCTACCACTGCTGCAACGTTCTGCTGCACAGTTTTAATTGAAGAAATGCCTCCCAACCCATTGTTAGAAGTGGCTTGACAAAGGTGATGATTTGGGTCTTCTTGCACAGGAACAGCAGCATCAGCTGATGTCTCAGAAGGACTTTCATCGAACAATGGCATTTCCATTGATGAAATCTCAGTCATGGCATGAAACATCGGGTTCAACCCAGTAATTCTTTTCACTGTCTCTTCAGCCATCTTCACCTAAAAGGAAAACAACATGGAAGGAAATGATCATTTAGTATTGCTTTCCTTTCACTTAGTTTCTCCTCTATAAAAAGTTGAGACCCTTGATTGGGCTCCTATCCTTACCTTACTACCTAGACACCAAAAACAAGGACAAATTATTACATGGTCTGAGATCATCATAGTCCCAATAACATGACACCTAGTCCAATGTTATTAGTTTTTACTCCTATAATAAAAAGCTTGACTCTATGTTACATATAGAATAGAGATTGGTCAGAACCATGAATATATGGTGATCTTAAAGTATTTAATAATTTCTTAAGTTAGGGAACTTATTAGCAAGAGCATGTAGGTCTCCTATGTAACCGTCTTTACTTAAGGACTAGTATATACTTAAAGCAAAGATTTACCTTAGCTCTTAATGTTTCAACATCAGCTTTCAGTACTCTGTTGTCAACTGCAGCATTACTGTATTTCTGATTCACATCTGTTAAGCGCTTTAACAAAGACGAGTTTTCGCCTCTTAATTGGGAGACCTAAGATAGAATATAAGGTCAGAAAATATATAACTCTTTGAAGGAATTATTACGGAAAAATAAATAAGCACACCTGTGTCTCTAGCTCGGTTAAATGAGCCTGCTTTCTTCTTCTTGAACGTCTGGCAGACTCCCTATTAGAAAGCATCCTAAAACACAAATTTGTTAGGCTTTTATCAAACAAGGTGGAACTTGTACCTGAATTGAGCAAAATTAATGTCTTCCAATAAAGGAAGATTAACAATGAATCTTTTTTGTAAGAAACAATAAAATTCATATTTATTAAGCTCGACCACTAAGCCAAAAGTAACTATAAAATGAGGGTATAACAGTGCATGTTACATATTATTTCACTTCAAAGATCTAATATCATACAGGAAGTAGTTTGTCCGCCAGCCAAACATTTGGTAAATATATATCACAGGACATGATAGTATAATCAACTCCTTGAGACCAAAAGTACTAATGTTTTCTGTGCTACACAGATATTTCTGAGACTATTATAAAAATAATAGTAACTCACATGATTTCACTTTAAAGAACTAATGTAATACTGGAAGCTCTTTGTCTGGCAGACAAAACATTTGGTCTATTCATCATACATAATAAATACACCAAATGTAATATTAGTGTAATTACGTTATTTCACTTTAATGATCTAATATGATAATGGAAGAAGTTAGTCTGATAGGAAAAATATTTGGTCTATTGATCAGGACATGGTATTGCAATCAACTCCTTCAAACCTGAAGCATTAACGTTTTCTATGCTAAACATAGTAAAATCTGAGACTATTGTTACCTCCTTACTCGTTTTGCATCAGTAGGGTTCGTGTTTCCAGTCATATTAATCTCTTCCTCCGCTTCCTCATCATCTGATTGTTCTCTTGATGATCCACTCATTGTTGGTCTCATTGCAAAAACAGGATTCTTTTGCAGGGAAGGTGAAGAAGGAATCCCAATTGGTGCTTTGACATCTTTATTTTGTATTTTAGAGGGATCATTTCCCAAAGGACCAGAGCCTGCACAGGAAATAAAAGATGTAAATCTTTCAGTTCAGCATGTGTTGAATTTGACCATATTAGGAGAGAAAAAACTAAAAGGATAAAGCATTCTCAATCAAACAAAATTGTACAAGATTTTTCATTCACCCTACTCATGCAGCTTTAGGGAGGAGGGGTCTTGAACCTCTATTTTTTTCTTCAAATTATTATAAAAAAAATATTTTTAATTTTATCATATTTTATATTTTTGGAACTTCTTAAATTTTTTGACATCCCAAAATATTCCATCAAACTCTGCCACTGATCCCACAACCACACTCACTCTACGCTTTGAGCCTGTATTATCACATCACCTTAAAATGTGAGCTTCATTCAATGGACCTTCCATGTTTTCATTTACACACGCAAAGAATTCATAAACACATCCAAAATAATATATTAATTCAAACCTTTTAAGGTATCCTGCGATCCAACTTCAGAAAGATTAGATGTCTGTGATCCACTGTCAGAGAAAGTGGCCTGATTTTTAGATTTGACCAAAGATCCCTATTGCCAGGAGCAGAAGAAAACATTAGATACTGATTCAATTTCCAATGAGAAAGAGGTGACAGAAATGGGAGACTTATAACTTAATATATAAACTAGGAAAATACTTTGAAGAATTAGATTGAGAAACAGAAAAACCGTATAAAATATATGGTAGGTGGAGTGAAGACATTATATAAATGAAACTACAATATTTCAAAGGATATGGAAAAAAATGGAATTAATGCAACAATTCAATTTGGGAAAAAGAATGGTTAATTAATGAAGTTAACCAGGACTATCAAGTTTAATTGTGCTTCACCAAAGCCTCTTAATAGAATTGATGTTGAATGCACGAATCATGCCATTGTATGATGCATAATCGTAAGAATGATAAGCCTTGTAAAGGTGTTGGAATCCATGATCGACCACATTTATGGAAGCTCATTAAGGCAGTTGACCTGGTGCTTGAGGATAGATTTTCAGTGTTAAAATAATGTTTGATCAGCAAATATCACACTCTATAAACACATATGAGTCTGTCCCCCCTTGTACAAAGTAATATTTGATCATTTGAGCTGAGAAGGCTTATATGTTAAATACAATTAAAAGTCCTTTTTAGTGGTTCAAGTTACTTTATTCTAGAATTTATAGACTCTAAAACATAATAGACTAAAGAATGCGATACATGCTTGCACAGTAAAC
The DNA here is from genome assembly GCA_016859785.1 of Macrotyloma uniflorum. Lineage (NCBI taxonomy): Eukaryota > Viridiplantae > Streptophyta > Magnoliopsida > Fabales > Fabaceae > Macrotyloma > Macrotyloma uniflorum. Next base: position 1,796,503 of record BDMB01000024.1, read on the forward strand.
CAAATTGTGCATGAGAGCAACTGCAAATAGAAGAGAAAGTGCAGCAAATCTGCGGGTTTCGTGTGTCTTTGTTTGAATACATTCATCATGGTTTGACCTCAGACAAATGGAATTCAGAATATACTAAAAGCTAAACTTGTTTGCAGGTTCATTTTTCCCCACCATTCATATATAAAATACACAAGTTAATATATACCGTACAGAGATGAACATTAATACTAGATGAGAATTTAGCTAAACAAATTTAACATTGATGTTTATATCAAAGTCTATCAATATTTGAATTACATGGTAAAAATATAAAGTTATTCAAATAAGAATTTCAACAATACGCATAGAAGGTATATATTATATATAACTAATTAAATTTTTTTACCATTAGTTTAAATAAATAATTTTTCTTCTTAGTAGTCCTGTAGTTGAGAAACAAAATTTCATTTATAAGGAGACATAAATTATACAAAAAAAAAATATTTTCTAATACACATCAATTGTTGTGAATATATTTTACACATGTATTTTTCTTTTTTATGAAACTTGAAGAAAACAATGAAGGCAAATGCTTACATTGTTATACTTCATCGTAGTTTCAGTACTTTTTAAACTCATTGTTATAACCAAGCTGGAAAATTGCCAAGGATCAAGAGATATTGCAGTCACAGTTTTAGAATGCACATGTAATTCTCTAAAGAAAGAGTATGTGTTTTGGACAAGTTTTGAGAAGGAGAGAATTTTACTTCACTGAATCATGTTCAGATAAGTTTTGTTTCACAAATATTGATAGGAAAGATATAAACAACTAAAACAAAGTTCCAAAGCAAGAAGTGGAAAAAAAGAACAACATTAAGAAGCATACCCGAGTCAAAGCAACAGCAGCACAGGCGAGGTTAAGCTTGGTCTTAAGAATAGCTTCGTAATCCTGGGAATCAACATTTAGAGTGACAGGGATGTCGATGTTGATGTTGGGATCCTTTTTGGGTTTAACTTCAGAAGCAGAAGGAGAAGCTGCTTCCTGCAGAAACTGCTGAAACGCCCATTCCGATTCACTGCGATTCATTTTTGATTTCGACTTGCATGATTCCTTCCTCGCTGCCACCCAATATTGCTCCGATATTTCATCCACTGACAACACCCTTTCCATTCCCCCAATAATCCAATCCTATTCCTATGCTCCTATGCTCCTATGCTCCTATGCTCCCTCACCTTCAAAATCCAACTATCACAACTACACTAACCATCTTAATTTCAATTCCATTCCTCTCCACAAACAAACAACAATCATATGATTTGACATATGAAATCACATATGCTGCTCTCCTTCTTCTATGCTCTATCTTTACCACACAAATAACGTCACGTTTTATTGTTATTTAAGAGTATTTGGTGTAGGAGTTCCCACTAGGTTTACAATTGAATAATAGAATAAAATGATATTGTGAGGTGGCATTGCAACCTCATCCATTTTGGTTGGTAGGTCTTGACTTGTGCATCCTCATCCAATCCTTCCTTCCTTTTCAACGCCCACCATCCTTCTCTTTCATTCAACCAACTTGTTCTTAGTTTCTACTTTTGAAACCAATCTCATCATTTTCTCTAAATTACTCTTTTTTATGTCATCACTTTTTGTTATCTTACTCTCTAAAATACTAAATATTACCCTTTTAGTTTTTCAGGAAAAAGAAATTTATGGGATTTCATATATAAGCTCTTACTTATTGGTTATGTAATTTTAATTGGGGAACAAAACTAGCAGTAATTTTATGATCTTAAATATCTAAACTTGGTTATTCATGTCCATTTTAATATTATCATTCAATTCACATCACTTAACTCATAAAATTGTGAATCTGTGTTCCTATATTTGTTAGAAGATTATAAAAAAATTGAATATTTTTATTTAAAAAAAAAAAAAGAAGAAGAAGAAGGAAGGAAAGGATTATTTATTATAATTGATGCAGTTTGATGTGGTGTGGTGAGGTGTGAGTGAGTCACTGCGGATAGACACGACACGACTGTCTGTCTCATTCGGACAATCTTAGGTTGGATTCCTTCTCTTTCTTTTCTACACACTTTTCCTGTTAATAGTTAAAATATTATTTAAACCATTTATTAAATATATATTATTACTTCAAAAATATTATACATAAAAAAAAAACATATTCTTTAAGTTAGTTTAGTTCACTAACTTTGAAGCTACAGTTTTTTTACCTGGCTCATCAGTTATAACTATTAATTTATTTTTTATCATATTTTATTCATAATATTTTAATATTAGTCTTAGGATTAAAATCGTTTTTGCATAAATCAATGTGCGCGTGTCATTTTATATTCATTAGTGAATTAAATAATTAATTAAATGTTTAATCATGATTTTTAGATTTTAAAATTTGGGATTAATCGTGTTTTTCTCCCTCATTTTGAAAATTACTTTGATCTACCAAATTTAGAAAAATGTATTTTTTAGTTCTTAATTACTATTTTTTTAGAGACAAGAAACAGTTAAAATTTCTCTCTCTCTCTCAAATTTAGTTTTTAAGATTAAAACTGTATTCTTTTCAAATTTGCAAGATTAAAATAGATTTTTTAAAATTTAGAAATAGATATAAATTTAATTTAAATTTGAAGAATTTAAAATATAATTAAGTATTGAATCAATAGTTTTGAAAAACTAACATAATAAATTAAATTTAAAACATTTTATATATGTTAAAAAATTATTTGTTTATGCATGAAATAAATTCTTTATTATAATGGTTAAGTGTTATGGTTGGACTTATAAGGTAAAAGGTATAAATCTCATTTAAATATTTTGACAAATTTTCTTCTATTTTGATGTGACATCAAATCATTCATACCATGTTATCATTAAGATTATGTAAATATCATCAATTAACAAAAACACAAGACAGATAAATTTAATCATACAATTATGTTACATAAGATGTTTAATTCACTGAGTTGAAACTTAGATACTTGAAAGAAAGACCAAAATTACATAAAGATTATTTTCTCTTGATACATTTGTTTATGATGGTGCGGGTAAGTTAAAATGTTCTGTTTTTTTTTTTTTCATTATTATTTTATCTTATAATTAGTAATTTTTAGTAATATCCTGTAGTTCATTTTAAAAATAATTTTGTGGTACTAATTAGTCCTTAATTACTTTGGTTAATTTAATTATAAGAAAATTAATGTTAGCAGGTCTTTAATAATTTAACACTTTATTTTGATTTTTTTTATTTATTTATACAAACTAAGAATTAAGTTTAAGACCACAAATAATTTTTATATGGAATTAATTTAAATTTTTTTGTGAAATGAGAGTAAGATAGAAAGAGAAATTTATTTATTTATGACAAAAATGCTTTTCGAATGAGGCCGACTAATGGGCCCAACGTAGCTGTCCTTGTTTGGGCCTGGGTCTGAATCTACTACGAATTTGGTAGGCACACCCCTTATTTCAATTTCCTGATTAAAACGTGTTTCTCACACTATTTTCACATGCAAAAAATAATTTCTATAACTTTTTCATAAATATTTCTAATTTTTTTTATAATTTAAAATAAATCATATAATTAAGTTAAACAATATATATATAAAAAAAAAAGAATTTTATAAATTAAAGAAAATTAATTTAATTTTTTTTGTTTCTTGCATATACTTATGAAGCAATTGTTTGAAAGCATAGTTAACCAACTTGAAGTTTGTGTTTGTATGTAGGACTACCCCATGTGCAGGAATATGGTACTGATTTGGGTTTTGAATGTGGATATGTGGATGTGGTTGTTTAGGGTTTTTGAAAGCATTTTGTGTGAAGAATGAGAGTGGGAATTGTTTCCTAAAACAGCATTTTCTGTTTGATGTTTAATGCTTCTTCAGATCAGAGAAAACGAAAGAAGGAAAGTGCATTCAGTGAAAACATTAACTGAATTGAAGAAGAATAGAAACAGAAAGAGGAACCTGCATCACATTCTGCGAAGCACAAAAGCCAAAAAATGAAAGACGCGATTCAACCACTTATTTCCTTTCTGCACTTTCGTGTTCTGTTTTCTTCTTCTCACTGACGTGGAAAGTGATCTTCCACCTTAAACGCGCTTCAACCTCAACCTTTCAAATTTCAATTTCAATTTCAGAAACAGTTACACAAAAACACTTTTTTTTTACATTATTTTTTTTAATTAGTAATAAGGTATCACATAATATTTTAATTAAATAAAAATTTATTATACTTATTAATTTCTATAAAAATAACTTTAAACTATACATTCCTTTTAATAAATATTAAAAATATTTTATTAAATATTCTCCCACCTTAAACGCATGAAAGTATTAAATAAATAACTAAAATACTTTATTGATAAGAATGATATTCTTTAATATTTATGCATTTAATACTTTCTTTAAGTTCTTTTATTTTATTTATTCCTTAACTGATGCATTAATTTTTATTCAAAGAGTTACACATTTTAGTTAAACTTTTGATGAAACAACTATTATTTTTTTTTCTTCCTATAAGTACGTTTTCTTAATATAACTCTGGTCAAAATATAATAAAAAAAATAAATATAGGAAATTATTTTTTAATTTGAATTACGTTTTTTTAATATAATTCTGTTCAAACTATAATAAAAAAATAAATATAGGCAATTATTTTTGACTTTGAATTACGTTTTCTTAATATAATTCTGTTCAAACTATAATAAAAAAATAAATATAGGCAATTATTTTTGAATTTGAATTTGAATTTACTGTTGACTGACATTGTCCCTTCTACTGTATGAAAATCCCGTTGATGAAATACTTGTTTTTATTAATTATCAAATATATGTGCAAATAGAAAAAAAGGTTCATGAAAATAAAATAAAAAAAGTATATTCTAAAAGTATTAAGAATAAAGTGAATAATATTGGAATTTAGATAGAATGTTCTAATAGATAAGAGTATAATTATTATTTTTAGGTATGATAAAAATATTATTTTTATAATTACTATATAAAAAATTATATTTAAAATAATTTTTTATCAAGTGATATTGTGAAATTCAATTAGATATCATTCTTAAAATAATTATTATAAAATTGAAGTGACTTATCACATAATATGAAGAATTATTTATTGATAAGTATGAGTATATTAAATGAAAAATATAAATTGAATATCTTAAAATAGATAATAGATTTAGAATGATTGTGTTTTTGAAGAGGAAATTGAGAAAGAAAATGAAAAATTTTGGTTATGCTGCAATGGATCTAATAGATGGGAAGAAATAATAAATGAGTGGCTCTGGCTTCACACAGTGGCACTCTGTTCTATATATAGCATTCACACCCACCACACACACAAACACATGCACTTCAAACCCACAACAATCCTCTCTTCTTCTCCTTCTCCCAATCCTTTTCACTTTCAGTTCTCAGGTATTCTCCTTCCCAAACCCCATCTCTTTACACTCATTTCTTCAAGCTTTAACTTTTAATTATGCCTTATTACTCTCTCACTCATCTTTCATCTTATCAAATTCTCTACTTTTCCTTAATCTCATTACTTCCCGTCTATTTCGGTACTCATATTTTGCAAAATTTGTATCGGCGAGTTAATGTTTTTTAAATGTGCCTTTTAATTATTTTATTGCTTTTTATAATGTTGTTCCATTCCATGTGTCCTTGTGTGGGGTATGTGCTTCTTCTAATTCCTGTCGGTTGGTTTTCATCTCCCAAGGTTGTGTATCTGTTTCTCTGTCTGGTTCTTCCTTAAAAACAGCAACTTGCGTGGTGGAATTATTGTTTGTGGCAGGTTTTATGCATTTCTGACTAATTCATTCTTGTGGGATGCAGCATGGGAAGTTCCGGAACCACCGACTATGGAGCATACACTTACCAAAACCTTGAGAGGGAACCTTACTGGCCCTCTGAAAAGCTCAGAATTTCCATCACTGGGGCTGGTGGTTTCATTGCCTCACATATTGCACGCCGCCTCAAGACTGAGGGGCATTACATCATTGCTTCTGATTGGAAGAAAAATGAGCACATGACCGAAGACATGTTCTGCCATGAGTTCCACCTTGTTGATCTTAGGGTTATGGATAACTGCTTGAAAGTTACCAAGGGTGTGGATCATGTTTTCAATCTTGCTGCTGATATGGGTGGCATGGGTTTCATCCAGTCAAATCACTCAGTCATTATGTACAACAACACCATGATTAGCTTCAACATGATTGAGGCTGGCAGGATCAATGGTGTTAAGAGGTCATTGAATTTGAACAAACATGAGTTGTGCTGTCACTTTCAATTGCATAATAGTCTTTTTCTCTGTCATAATTAAAGGTCTTTGATTTTTGCTCTTTCTTTTTTTGTTTTAGATTTTTTTATGCCTCCAGTGCTTGTATCTACCCTGAATTTAAACAGTTGGAAACAAATGTGAGTTTGAAGGAGGCTGATGCCTGGCCTGCTGAGGTTTGTTGCTGACCCTTTAATTAGTTGTTCAAGTTATGCTGGTTATTCACTTGTATACTGAGGTTAGCAAGGGCATACTTAATTTTGTGACTTTTTTCCAGCCACAAGATGCATATGGGCTAGAGAAGCTTGCAACTGAAGAGTTGTGCAAGCATTATAACAAGGACTTTGGAATTGAGTGCCGCATTGGGAGATTCCATAACATATATGGTCCTTATGGGACATGGAAAGGTATGTTCTTGACTGAGTTGCTAGCTTTTGCAGTTGTCACATCTATAAGTCAATAAAGTAGTTGACATTTTTATGTAGCCCTTTTGGATTTAAGAAGTGTGTTGCTTTGTTGTTGTCATACAGGTGGTAGGGAGAAGGCTCCTGCTGCATTTTGTCGGAAGGCTCTTACTTCCAAAGATCGATTTGAGATGTGGGGAGATGGATTGCAAACAAGATCCTTCACCTTCATTGACGAGTGTGTTGAAGGTGTACTCAGGTGTGCCTTGCTGATTTTGTGGCTAATGGCCATTACATCTAAAATTAATGACTTATTTACAGGGTTTCTCATTTTAAAATTTAAATTGTGTATACATGTTTTTATGAATGCTGAAAATGAAGCCAGTAGCGTGCATCTGCCATTAGTAAGTCATATTCATGCTTAAACGAAAATTTAAATAATTGTAAAATCTCTATATTTATTATGAAATTGCTCGTTCTGGAGATGTTTAAAGATGATCCAAGAATTTTCGGTATGCAATTTTCATAAGTAGGTTTTTTTGTGAATCCAGTTGCACAAATTGGGCAGAAACATTATTATCTCAATCAACATCTAATGAATTTCATGGAAGCAAGATTGATTGAAGTGACTTTACAAAAATTGTGTAGTGTTTGATCAAGTCAAGTCTATATTAGCTTCTTTTATGCCTTCTGTCGGTAGCTCTAATTCCTTGGTAAGATTTAACATTACAGTCCTGGTTGATTTTTGTGTTTAGATTGACAAAATCAGACTTCCGGGAGCCAGTGAATATTGGAAGTGATGAAATGGTCAGCATGAATGAGATGGCTGAGATTGTTCTTAGCTTTGAGAATAAGACCATACCAATACACCACATTCCTGGCCCAGAAGGTGTTCGAGGACGTAATTCAGACAACACATTAATTAAAGAGAAACTTGGCTGGGCTCCAACTATGAAGTTGAAGGTATTATTGTTATTTTTATGGGGTGAAAATCACCATGTTTTCATTTTAGACAATTTGTTCCTAGTTCTCACTTCATGTGAAGGTTTTCTAACAGTCATTAGTCCATCACAGTTTTCTTTTAATGTGGCTGTGTAAAATTATCTTTCCTTATGTTATTTGGTAAAATTTCCTACCAATTTTGATTTATCATCATCAAGAAAAGAGTAATGTAATAGATATATTTGTGAACATTATATTTTCTTCTCACAAATTCTGAAAGTGTTTCATTTTTACTTCACTTCACTGTCTAATTTTTGTAGTTGAATTTATCTCCTATTGGGATTAGTTCAACAGGATAGTATGTTTTACTGATAATACCTGAATTCTCATTGTAGGATGGGCTGAGAATCACATACTTCTGGATCAAAGAGCAGCTTGAGAAAGAGAAGGCAGAAGGTGTTGATTTGTCACTGTACGGATCATCTAAAGTGGTGGAGACTCAAGCACCCGTTCAACTGGGCTCCCTTAGGGCTGCAGATGGCAAAGAATAAAGCCAGAAATTTATGGATTTAGTAATAAAGTAATAATAACTTTTGTTGGAAGTGAAGGGTTAGTTTTATGTTTATTTTCTAGAGATCACTTTGTGCAGCAGATGTACCTAAATGTTTCAACTGAAGGGCTGGCTTCGATGTTGCTATTTTATAAAAATCTTTGGTCACATATTCCTATTCCTATTGTTGAAGTTAGTTTTGGAATTTGTTCATGTATTTGAAACGGATGGGGCTATGTAATGTGTGGCTCTATGCTATGTATTTCAGGTTAATAACTGCTGCATAAGGCGATGCTATTGTATTGGAAATTTTAAGTTGTGTTTTGAGTCTAAATATTGGATTCACTATGTTTAGCGAAATTTGGATTTGGATATACTCAGCTTCGCAATTTGTGCAATCTAACTAGTTAACAAAAGTTGATACTCCCTGTCTCAGTCATTTTTAGTAAAAATAGAAATTACTCCTTCTGTCTAATAATAATAATAAGGTAAGAACAATTACTAAATAAATGCATCAAAATTAATTTAATCATCATTAATTTATTTTTTCTATCATTAATATATATAAGAATATAAATGAAAAAAAATTAATTAATTACTCCTTTTGGTAGGCATGGAAAAATGTGTGGGATGAGATAATATATTCTGTCCTCACTTGTTTCACAAGCAGATCACTGACAAGCTTGTTTATATATTTTTTATTATACTTGTCAAATATTAAAATTAATTTTTTAAGATTAAAATAAAATAGATTTAAAGGATTAAAATTTTGAAGATGCTAATATTCAATAAAAATTAAGTTTTAATTAATAGTTACTATTGAATAATTTAACATATAAAAACAATTATTCTTTTAATTTATCTAATTAAAAGTATTATTAACCAGTTAAGGTTTGAAAAATATTCATATAATTAATTGTATTTTTTTAAAATAATATATATATATATATATTTAAAAAATAAAATTTAAAAAAATTTCAAATTTGATAAATCAAAGGACTAGTGGGTTTCTCTAAGGAATCCTTTTATTAATTATTATAGATTATAGATTACTATTTATGCTTTTATATTCCATTAAAAACAAAACATTAATAATAGAAGTTAATTTGGTATATTATTAATATTTTCTTACAAATTAAATTAAATTAAATTAATTATGTTTTATTGATTTGTGTAATTATAATATTAAAGATTAGAAAAATTATTATATTAGAAAAGTAAAATATATTATTTTCTTACTAGGTGATTATTATGAGATAGATTATATTATTTTAATTGTCTTTTTATAATATCAACGATTTTCCTATTATATTCTTAATCATCTATTCAAGTGAGAAAATAATAAAAAATGTTAGAAGAGAAAGTAATTGATATAAAGATATATAAAATATTACTAAATGTTTTTTATGAAATAATTTTTTTTAGTTATACTATGAAATTTGAAATATTAATTATATTTTATAATTTTTAAGTTAAAATATGAAATGAATACTAAATATATTAAATTTAGTTTTCGGATTCATTATTTATTTTATTAATTTGGTCTTTTTATTAATAAATAATTTAATTAAGTTTTTAATTTTTAAAATTGCAACAATATTGTTATTCTTTTATCTTTGAAATATGTGTAATTAATTTTATGAATCATACATTGATTATAAATTATCATTATGTATAAATTAAAAAAGGTTAATATTTGTTTGTTAATTATGTTACTGTTAATTAGATGTAAAAGGAAAAAATATTATATTTAATAAAAAAAATAAAAAGATTTGATTGATAATTTTATTAATAAATAAAATAATGAACGTATTTTATATGTTTCTTATATAAAAACTATTTGATATGATAGAAATGTAAATTTAGATTAATTAATACTTCGAAACATGAAACGTAGAGAAAGGAAGTTGTCATGTCACAACCCTTCCTCCATATTCCTTTTCAACAACTAACACTCACATTGCTTTCACTCAAAAATCCATACTTCCACTAAAACAAAACTCTAATTTCGTTTCAAGAAAAACAGTCATCCTCGATGTGACGCTCATGAATTGGGTCTTCATTGCTTGCTTTGGTGTGTTACTAGTAAAGTTTCATACTTACTTAATTGGAGAATAAATCTCAAAACTTTTTGTTTTTATATAAAAAAATTGGAAGCTGTATATCAAGTTTGATAGATTTTATTTTTACCTCCCTCTACATAACAGATATGAGTATAATACTGTTATTTTTTCTTTCTCTCCATTTACATAACAGAAAAGGATGCTCCCCTTCAAACCAAATAAGAAATTTTTTTTCTCCCATTCTCAAATTGGACTAAATAATATGTTAATATTTTATAAAACTTGAGTTATATATGAACTATTTTTTTTATCAAGACAAGTTTATTCGAAGGAAAATTACCGGGATCGATTAAAAGGCCCATGAGTAGTTTATTTAAGGCACCCCCACAATTCACATAAGTAAAATTCATTATACAGTATACATATATATATATATAGCTGAAGTTTGCTGCAATAGGGGGGAAGGGGGTGCGAACCCCAAATGTTCTGTAATGATGCAAAGTTTACAAACATTAACATATGAAATGTGGTCCATTAACTCTTAACTTATCCTCCTTATGATAAGTCCTGATACACAGGATTAGCCTCAAGTTGCTCTGCGAATTTTTGGAGTATATCCTTCAGAAGTGTTGCCAACTCTTCTTTACCTAATTCGCTACCATCTTTTTCTTTTGTTATATCATCAAAAACAGCGTCATAAAGAAGAGCAACTGCCTCGTCAGCTTGAACTAGGGGTAGACCCAACTCCTTTGCGTTTCTCTGTAGATAGCTCCTTATTATTTCTCTGCTCCCTAAGCCATCCCTTGCTTCCAGTTTTTCCCTTAATACCTTCTCCACTATGCTGTTCAATTCCTGTTCATTGGCTAATATCTGCACCATTGTCCACAGTAAAAGTTGATAAATAAGAGTTTGCTTGATTGAGGTGTTCAAGATGCCACAATTAACTTCTAAACTCGTCTCAAGTAATGGCTGGATAGTGGAACAGGTACACGCTTTAATGGGTTTCTATGTATTTTAATAATGATGATTTATTTTGTATAAACTAAAAGGATGATCAGTCTCTAATTTGCAAAATGTAGTAGCATGGTGAGATATATATGAATTCTTTTTTTATTAAAACATTGTATTTTTAAATAATGTTTGAAAGATACCTGTCTTAGCTTAGAACCGTTAATGATTTGAATATTCTGGATAACAACAACATTCTCTTTCGAAAGTTCCTCTTCAAGATCTTGCAGTACAGACTGCAGAAGCTGTGCAAACTGCGCCTGCCCCAATTTTTCTTCTCCATCCGCTCCATGTTTTCTCAGCAAATCATTTAGCTGAGGAAATTCTGCTCATTTTTTCTAAAAGGTCAGTTTTGTCAGACCTGGGAGATTGACATGTATAGTGCTGACAAACTTATTAAATAAATCCTACATATCATAATACATCACATGTTGTGCCCAGTTTCAAACAATGGAAAATATACTTCATAATTTCCTTTAAAAGGATATAAACTTGTGCATTCCAACACATTAACTAGGATGAATAGAATCATAACCTAAGAAAATTTCCAAAGCCAAAGAACATAGGTCACAAACGCTATCAGTGTAGCAAGATATACCTACTACCAATCAAGCTAAATTCTACATTGGCAAATGGAAAATAAGACATTAACACAGATAATAATCATCATCACAAGTACAAATGGTCAAAGCCATGTTGCATAATATGTGGCCGTGAGGATGTGAAAGCCTCGTTAATTTCGAGGCCAGAGAAATAAAAACGTAGAAGTCAGTGCCCCAATTATAAAAGTCCAAAGGATCAGTCATTTTTTTTATTTGGTGTCCTAGCCTAGTGCAGCTGTACACTTTGGCAGTTGCCTTATCCACAATGTCATAGGAATGAAATGTTAGATCAAGACACCCATCATAATTTTAATTCACTTTCGGAATTCATTACATCATTAACCATCCTAAAAGTTTGTTACTGTGATGCAAACTCTATAAACAATGAACTCGGCCAGTTCTAAGAAGAGATAGAAGAATTATATATATGCCTAAGGGGATCAATCATGGCAGACTAAAATCTTTCATCTTTTCCTAGATATTATATTTTTGAAATCTTATATGCCTGTTGAAGTATTTCCTTCTTAAAATTGCAACTCCATAGAGAAAACCGTTCTCACCCAACAAATCCACTAAGAGACTATTGGAATCAAATATGAATAATAAGTCCTATATTGGGTAAGAATGGACAAAATGAGTAATATTTAAGAAAAAAAATCCACAAACCTATTGCTTTAAAATTTTGGGTTGGAATTGGTGCAAAATTCTCTTATATGGTAGGTTTATGATCCATTAATTAATTAAAAGATCTCCCCCTTAATGAGAAAAAGGGGCAACTAATACTTCAGGGAAAGAAAATCTTGAAAATCAAGTATGATTAAGAAAAAAGGATATAGATAGATAGATAGAGCAGAAACTTATTGCTCATGACAGGAAAAAGTTCCACGAAAAAACAAGTTATGTCATCGGATTTCAGACTATTCTTTCACAAGGCCAAAAAAGCATAAAGATGAAATAGTAATCAGTGAAGTGTCTCATACTTTTACATCTTACAGTTGAGGGTCATAAAGAAGTGTCTCATACTTTTACATCTTACAGTTGAGGGTCATAAAGAAGTGTCTCATACTTTTACATCTTACAGTTCAGGGTCATAAAAACAGATCATTGCGAATATGAGATGAACAAACAAAATTATACTGCAACCTATGCTTAAGTTAATTCCCCTGAAATCAAAAACCAATATAAGGGCAAAGCAAACAAAATCTTCAAACTAAAAAGTAAAATGAACCTGAGAAAGGAGGAACGCCCATCTCAATTCCCATCTGGACAAGAGCATTCCGAATTTCACTCTTGCTGATTTTCCCCTCGTCTTCAACATCTAAGTCAGTGAATAGACTTTCTGCTAACATGGCGAAGTCATCCTCATCCTCTAATAACAAACGGAGAGTACTTCCATCCAAGATTGATACAACAAGAGGATTATCTGCAGACACACAGAACGACAAACAGTATTCATTTTCTTGTCAAAATTTTCAGAACCAATTGTTTGCTCGTAAAAGCATGAGACGAAAACTAATCCACAAGTTCTACAAATGTAACAATATTATTATTCTAGTCACGTTCCAGTCAAATTCGATCAAACAGGGAACTCAAGATTTTTCTGCTTTGCGGTATTATTTTCTCTACAATCGTCCTATTTCAGTATTTTCAGCAGCCAGCCAGCAACAGGAAGACACAATAACAACAGGGGGAGATCTACGCAACCACGAACGAGAATTAGTGAAGAAAATACGAAGACTCTTAGTAATTTCAACCGAACGAAATAACAAAATCAATTCGGACATACTTCACATGAATTTAAAAACAGAATAAGCATCAAAGTCACGGATCGAGATTTCGAGATTAGAGAACATAAATATATTAATAGCAAAAAATACGCACTCAATCGATCATCAGCTAGTGCAGGGACTATACAGCTTCCCTTCATCCCGAGAGAAAACCGTTAATCTTAACAACTAGTATTTTGTTTAATGTTTTTCAGTTTTCAGCGTGAGGAGGTCGATCGTGATAACATGTTCAGCTATAGTGCGTGAGCAGAAGAAGATAGTAAACCTTTGAGTTCATCGGCGATGGCAGTGATGTAGTCTCGGAGGACATCGGAGGCCTTGTCGGCGGCGTACTCGGCGGAGCGGAAGGCGTCAGCGTGGGGTGTGCGGAGGCGCGTGAGAGCAGAGGCTTTGAGAGAATCGGGTAATGAGAGACCAAAGAGGGAAGAAGAGGCGCGGGAATGGGCAATGTCGAGTATGTTAGCTCCGGTGACTGAAGCGTCGCCTAAGGACAGATCGAGTCCTCTGAGGTGCGTTCCGTCCAGTATCTGCAATGCTCCGTCTGACATTTTCGTCTCTTTGATTGGAGTGAAGAATACTTCAACTCTTTTCTCCTACGCGTGACTCTCTTTCTCTCAAATCAAATCAATTCAAATACTTTCACCCCTTTTCCACCTAACAACACTTCAAATTATATTTTCATTCTTTAGGAAACTATTTTCTTTTAATAAATAATAAATAAAAGGATAAAAGATATAAAATAATTACCAAAAATTATGTTTGAAAATTAAAATACTAATTTCACTTAAACAATTGAGTTTTCAACATTCTCTTTAAAATTCATTATATATTACGGAGATACGTGTTTCAACTGAACTAGAAAACACGCGTTTATTTAATTTCTTAATTAAAACTCTGACGTAAGAATTGCGTTTACATGTGAATTAACTCATTACAAATACGTTGAATATACATTTGCAATTAATTATCATAAATTTTCCGTTTTCCTCTGCAATAAGGGAATTGTAACCTTCCTTCTACATATTGGATATTTTTAGCTATAGAACTTATTTGAAGAAAAATGTAGTCAAAAATCGATTTAAATTGAGTCAATAATATTTATTCTAAATATAAACTTGTTATTATTAATAAATATTAATTTATATTATTGAAATTTTGATTGAATTTTTACATGTATTTTGAATATTAAGAACCTATTTCCAATATTAAAATCCAAGTATTTTTATTTTTATATTAAAATTATGATATCATATTTTTTTCATGTAGTATTATATTATTTAAACATTATAATATTTTTAGTAATATTAATTTGGTCATGTTTTGACCATTTCATTTTGAAAACATTGTTTTTGACACTTATTCAAGCTTTCAAGTAAAAAAAAAAAAAAAAAAATTATACACAAGCTATGTTTTTTATTTCATCATACAGATTCATCAACCAATAAATAAAAAATACAATATATAATCATAAATTAAAAGAGAAAAATTGAAGATGTGAACGCGTGTTGAAATGAAGGAGCTTACTTCTTGAATAAAAATGAGAAAAAATTTCCATCCTTAATGGACACGTTTAGGATGACTTCACAGAGTTCTATTGCTCAGAAATTTTCATCTTCTCAATTTCATTCTCTAATTTATTGTCTTCTTCTGCTTTTTCTCATCAACTTCATCACTTATTAATATGAAATAAATGCATATATAGTTTTACAATAATTTGATAAAGAACGATTGTGGTACCTCTATATATATATATATGAAAAGTATAAGAAAAGATGCAATATTAATAGGTTAATTTCCCACATATACTAATGAAACATTAAAATGATTCCAAATAACATACATTTAACTTTGTCTATGTTTAGATGTCTTGTGCGTGATTGAAGTGATTATGCAGCCAACATCATTCTGACGAACTCTTGATAATCAAGGAGGCCATNTATATAATTATAAAGAGATTATAAAAAACTGTATTACATTATAATAATTTCCAATCACAAAATAAACTTTATAAAAAGATGCAATATTAATAGATTAATTTCCCACATATACTAACCAAACATTAAAATTATTGGAATATGCACATACATTTAACTTTGTCTATGTTTAGATGTCTTGTGCGTGATTGAAGTGATTATGCAGCCAACATCATTCTGACGAACTCTTGATAATCAAGGAGGCCATCACCATCTAAATCAGCTTCTTTCACCATTTCTTCCACTTCTTCATCTGTTACCTTCTCTCCAATAGTTCTCATCACTGATCTCAACTGCATGCATGTTCACATATACATTATATGCTTCACACTTCAACAAATTCAATTAAGATTCATATTTCTCTTAGCAATTAACAAATCTAACCTCACTACCCGATATATAACCATCTTGATCTTTGTCAAACACCCTGAAAGCTTCCTTCAATTCCTCTTCTGCTTCACTTTCCTTTTCAATATAATACATATAATCAACGTGCGTGATTACCAATTTAGCAACGACTTAATTTATCGTCATTGATAATCAGACTAGTTATCCAAGGGGTTGCTTTTGTTTTACATTACATTCATATAGAATTTGTAGCTGAAATTAATATGCATATGCTACAGAATATCAAAATAAGTTGATTGAACTTTAGAATAAATTAATGAGGATGTTAATTTCTTTGCATTCACCTTCATTTTTCTTGCCATGAGGTTCAAGAATTCCCCGAATTCTATGGTTCCGTTGCCGTCCGTATCCACTTCACTCATCATAATTTGCAACTCCTCCACAGTTGGATTTTCATCTAATGATCTGATCGCAGTGCCTAATTCTTCCATGTTTATGCACCCTTTTCTCCAATACATATATTTATATCATGCAATCACGTATAGAATGAAGAGAAGAGAGAAAATTAAGAAAAGAGAGAAAATAAAGAGTAAGGAACGTACCATCTCCATCTTTGTCAAAGAGACAGAAGGCCTCCAAAAACTCATCAATTTGTTCTTCCCTCAAAGCCTCCTTCATGCTTCCTTGGTGCAACAATATTGATATAATTGATTTGATGTAATTAAGTTTCAGTTGAATAGAAGCTCATTTTATGCAGAGATTGCAGGGAGAAAGAGGGAGACCACACTGAAGTGAATAAAATGTGGTCACTTTGACCAAATACAATTCAAGTATTTGTACTTC
Source organism: Macrotyloma uniflorum (assembly GCA_016859785.1). Taxonomy (NCBI): domain Eukaryota; kingdom Viridiplantae; phylum Streptophyta; class Magnoliopsida; order Fabales; family Fabaceae; genus Macrotyloma; species Macrotyloma uniflorum. Next base: position 1,813,299 of record BDMB01000024.1, read on the forward strand.
ACTATTAAATTAGGTGTCTGCTTTTCGTACGAAACTAGGTCGGGAATGTACTTAGCTTTGAAAAAAAATCAAAACTTTAATTATACATAAGCGTTATAAATATTTTGTTTAACCAATTTAGTTGGACTAATTTTATTTATATACTTAGATTAAAATATATATTTTTATTAAAGTGTGAAAATTAATTTTCCAACTCTGAAACAAACAAGATAATTTATAGTTAAAAAAAGTTAATGAAAATAAAGTGGAGACATCTGAGTTGTAGCATTTGGAAATTAACACCAGAAGTTGACCAAGAAAGAGGAAGAAAGAATTGTAAGGACAAGAACAGTAACAAACAAATAGATAACTTTTCTTAAAAATGAAGGAATTGGTGGTGAAGAATGTATGGTGATAGAGTTCAACGCATGTGATGTGGTTTTGACTTTGCCTCACCCGCTGATCCACGTTACTTTAACTTCTAATCACTACAGTTTCTTTCTTTTCTCCCCATCAATAATTCAGACCAACTTCCCTACAAAACACTCACAATCACAATCACTTATCTCTTTTCTAAATTTGATTAATTTTTCTGTCATAACTATATTAAATATTAATCATTGTTTTAATGTATCCTATTTCTTTATTAAATAATTCTCATTCTGCTTAATAATAGTCATAAACTAACATTGTTTATGGCTAGAAATAGGTTTTGGTAAATATCATGCAGATGCAGTCCAGCAATTGACTTTGATTTTTATTCCTTGTCATTAAATTGCGTGTCTTTACTGTAATTGCACGACATATTACATTCCAATTCCTCATTTTGGCAATGACCAATGGTATTGTAGGAGAAGGTTTGGGGTGAACATAAATCAGGTTAGATTAGACTCAACTTTCATAGGATTAGATTTCATTTTTGTTAAAACAAAAACATATCATTTGTCTATGAATTCTCATGTATTTTTACCTTTATTCACATAGGAAAAGATACGAATTTAAGTAGGTACTTTGGCTTGTTAGTCTTTAAATAAGTTAAAAAATAAATAAATTGTGGAACACAACCTTGTTTATGAATTGGTTTCATGCAAAAGTTGTCCAACAATTTCTTATTGTAATTCAATTGCTTTTAATTTTAATATAATTAGATGTCAATTACTGTACAACTGCATTCATTTAGCAAAACAAGAATAAGGTATTAAGAAATAAACAAATTGTAATAACATAACCAAATGAGAAAGCAAAATTATAAGTTATACAATCATGGAATTTATTTCTCTGTTCTTTCTTCTGCAATCATGTTCTACACTACATTAAAGTATCTCAATTCTCCATCATCACGTGTCTCTACCAAGCAACCTTCCACCACTACCACTTTTTTTTCTTTTTCTATCTATTATGTATTAAACTTATAAGTTATACTTTTAGAATTCAAGAGCTAGGATTGTTGTAAGTTAGGGTTATAATAAAATGGTCAGGGTTCATTGGGTATTAAACTTAAAAATTAGGTTTTAGATTTAAAAAGTTAGGGGATTGGTAGGTATTACACACTTATAAGTTTCATTTTAGAATTATAGATTCAAGATTCTTCATTATAAAGAGTTTAGGTTTGTTAGGTATTAAAGTTTTAAGTTAGGTCTTTATAGTTAAAGAGTTAGAGTTTCTTAGGTATTAAACTTAGCCTTTTATAGTTAAAGGGTTTGAGTTTGTTAAGTGTTAAATAATAAGTTAGGATTCTACCTTTAAAACGAGTTAAAATTCTAATAATTTATGAAATTGTTTAAATTTATTTAATATTATAAAACTTAAAATTCTATAAAAAAAATAATGATTTTAAAATTTTATAATCATTTTCTTCTATCACATATCTCCTTTTTTTTATTATTATTATTCATTTTCACTCTGTTTTCTAATTTTCATGATTTTGTAAAATTGTAATCATTTTCTTTTATGGAAAAATTATAATTATAATTTTTTTTTAAGAATTGACTCACAAAGTGAATAAGGTTAAAGTAAGAATTTTCTTATCAATAGTTGAAATGATTTATTTTTAAACTAGTATAACTATTTACGACCGATTTGTGACGTTCATACGTTATTTCATAGTTAATGATCCTGTTCTGCATGCCGCGACATATATACAATGAATCAATGGACAAAGCCGGCTTCGTAATGTCTCATATACTCTCATCATCCAAGTAAATAAAAAGACAAAGTGACGTGATTATTATTTATGAATACACTTCCAAGAAGATTGAATCTATAAACCTGCAAATAGCTAGAGTATCATAGAGCCTTGGCGTTGAGCACCCACACTCAGGTTGAATCCACTTGAAGAAATCTAGACGTGAACATATACGAGGTAGTGTAATGGAGTTTCCTCCGAACCTTTTGCCAGACGAGGCCAGCCCAGAATGGTTAAACAAAGGAGACAATGCGTGGCAGTTAATGGCAGCGACGGTGGTGGGTCTCCAAAGCATTCCGGGGCTGGTTATTCTCTACGGAAGCCTGGTGGAAAAAACATGGGCCATTAACTCCGCTTTCATGGCCTTCTACGCCTTCCCGGCGGTTCTTCTCTGCTGGGTGGCGTGGGGTTTCCGCATGTCATTCGGCGAGAAAATGGTGTTCTTCTTGGGGAAACCAGGGGTGGCGCTGGACGAGGAGTTTCTTCTGGGGAAAGCGTTTCTGGGGCTCTTTCCCACCGCTACCATGGTGTTCTTTCAGGGCGTGTTTGCAGGGATTACTTTGATCCTCATAGCTGGGGCGTTGCTCGGGAGAATGAACATTCGTGCGTGGATGCTGTTTGTGCCGCTTTGGGTTACTTGTTCGTACACGGTAACTGCGTTTAGCATTTGGTGCCCCGAAGGATGGTTGGCGAAGCTTGGAATTATTGATTTCTCTGGAGGATATGTTATTCACCTCTCTGCTGGAGTTGCTGGTTTCACTGCAGCTTATTGGGTGGGTGTGCTTCTGCATTTCCTCCTCACCGTTCTTCATTTTCCATTTCTTATTTTAAAAATTATAACTTTTCATACTAAATTTCATGAAAAGACGTGTTTTTTCAAGTTAAGAAAGTGTTTTTTCAGATATCTATATATCTTTTCAGTTCCTTTATATGATGATTGCATGTGTGATGGTGGATGAATAGGTGGGTCCAAGATGTGAGAAGGAGAGAGAAAGTTTTCGATCAAACAATATGATTGTAATGCTAGCAGGCGCAGGCCTGCTTTGGATGGGTTGGAGTGGCTTCAACGGTGGAGGTCCGTTTGCGGTGAGCACGGTGGCATCTCTCGCCGTCCTTAACACACACGTGTGTGCCGCTGCTAGCATCATCGTGTGGGTCCTACTCGACACTTTCTACTTTGGTAAGCCCACTGTGTTCGGCGCCGTACAGGGCATGATCACCGGCCTCGTTTGCATCACGCCAGCTGCAGGAGTTGTGCAGGGTTGGGCTGCGATCGTGATGGGTTTGATTTCTGGAAGCGTTCCCTGGTACACAATGATGTTTCTCCATAAGAAAGTACCTTTCTTGAACAAAATCGACGACCCCATGGCGGTGTTTCACACCCACGCCGTCGCCGGCGCTCTCGGCGGCATCCTCACCGGCCTCTTCGCCGTTCCTAAACTCTGCCGTCTCTTCTACATGGTCCCCGATTGGGAGAAATACATTGGCCTGGCCTATGCCCTCCAGAAGGGTGCAACTGGAGCTGGTTTAAGACAAATGGGGATCCAAGTCGGGGCCATAATTTTCGTGATCATCTTCAACTTCGTTACGACGAGCTTGATTTGTTTGGTGGTGGGGGCCATAGTGCCTCTGAGGCTTCAGAGCAATGCGTTGCAAATGGGTGACAAGGCAGTGCATGGAGAAGAGGCTTTTGCTTTGAATGAACAATCTGAGAAGTTTGAGAACCTGAAGCACAATAAAATTTATGATACTCAAGACTTTTCCTTCGTTAGAGACCCAGGAGCATTAAGCCAACTTCAAATGGTATAAGTTAGTCAACAAAAACAAAAATGTTAACTTCTGCATGCTTCTCCTACCAACTTTGCTTCATCTTCCTCCTCACGAAAATTCTTCTTTAATGTTCATGAATGAGACTTGGTATTTGCTGAGAAATTTTCAGCTGATTTTGACTTATTTGTTGTCCATTTTAATAATGTTGTTTTTCCTACTTGTTATGCATTTGGCTATTTCTTTTATCGTTATTGCTACATATTTTTAATCCTGAATTTTAACGAACATGTCTGAATTTATAGACTATGGGATAGTGACAAATTTGTTTAAACAAAGTATTTTTAGAAGGAACTTTGAAGGATGAACTTCAATGATTAAGAAATTTGCTTATATGATATTGGGTTATCAAATAGGTTTAATGCAGTGATCTATTTATTTATTTATTTTAAAATAAAATAAAATAACTCGTTAATTTATCCTGATCACACTTAAAAATAAAATTTTCTTAAAAAATATTGATATGGAAATTGGAATAAATTTTTTGAATGATATCTTGGCCGAACATTTCTAGTGTGAGTACCATTAGTTAAATAAGGAACAGCTAACAACATTAACAATATTAGAACATACTTATTTGGATGGGTCAATGGGTGGTCAAGAAGCTCCATGGCATAGTATGGTGAGAAAAGTAAATATTATTTGATATTTTTCTTTGTTTTTTTTATTTGTTACATCTTTTTATAAAAAAAATGTTTACTATTTATTTATCATATTTTAAAGATTAAGATAATTTTAATAATGTTTTATCAATAATAATCATATATTTATAATTAATAAATGTAATTTAAATTAATAAACAAAAGATATAATTAAAAAAAAAAAGTATGACAGCACTAGTGATATTGGCATAGTATACTTCACGTTTTCTTTTGTTTGAAAAATATTGGCATCAAAATTAACGATAAGAGAAACCATAACCATTAGTCAATGTTGATTTTAATTTATTATTATAACAAATTTAATATAATAATATTAAAAATGTATTATTTAGATTTATTTCCATATATCATATTTATAAGATTTCTTTAATGAATTAAATTAATCTAATTTTTTAACTAATAAGATTTTATATGTATAATTCAAACTAATAAAATATATAACATTTTTTATATGTAATTAGATGACAGACATAATTTAAAAAAATTGAATCAAATTTAGAATTTAAGTTTTATAAAGACTAAAATTACATATTCTGGTAATTATAGAAATAAAAATATTTAATTATATATTTTATACTATAAATTATCTTATTAAATTTTAATTTTTTTTTTACTCTTGTTTTTATAATCATATAATTGTTATAGATTATTTATAGTGAAAATTGTTATCAATTTCTCTTCATATTTTATTTCTTTAATGGTGGAAGTAAACAATGTGAGATTGAAAAGCAAACAATAAATGTCATAAATTAGGCAAATTCAAAATCAAATTTAGAAACCACACCTTTTCTTGTTAGTCAACTTGTTAGTCAACAAAGCAACATACACAGTTTATTTTGTTAGAAAATGGTCCCATCTCTGGATTAGAAGTGATATAGATAAGAAATAAGAAAAACATATTTTATATTAATTCAGATATAGGAAAAAAAAAATTGAGCAAATTATATGGATGAACTTAAAAATCTTTTAAAACACTCCTCAATGGTGATTCTATTTTCAGTCAATTATTTTTATTTATGATATAAGTTAGATTTCAAAATAAAAGTTATTTTAAATCAAGATTAATGAATTAAATAATATTAAGTAGTTTTCTTAATTAATATAAAGTTAGTTATTTTTTATCATATTTAAGTCTTAAGTGAGTATGAAGAATAGAATAGAAATAGAAAAAAAAAATATTGTTTGAATCGATAAAAATAGAACAAAATTATAGAAATTTTTCCTTTCTCTCTTGTTTGAATGAGTAGAAATTTAGGGTGTGAAAAAATAAATTAAAAATAAATAAACAAATTACATAGAAATATTTCTATACTTATAAAAAAATTAAGTTTTAAAATTAAAATAAAAAAAAAGTCGAAGATCATATCTAAAAAAATCGGAAATAGATAAGTATTTTTAGCCAAATTCATAAGTAGAAGTTAAACTCAAAATAATTTGATCAAAGATATTGTAATTTTGAATGGATAGATAATATAAAAATCTTGGTATTAATGATGCAACAAAATTTTCAGTGTTAAATAAGTAATCTTAAAACATTCATGAAATTCAAAGGAAAGTTTTGTTATGCTATCAATTAAATTTCTGCTAATAAATGTTCACGTTTAGAGATGCAATAAAAAAATTGTAAAACTTGTAAAATAAAAATATTAAAATGTGTCCATTTCTATCTATATGCATATTTATTTCTAACACAATCACTAATTTACTATGTCGGATAATTAAAATTTTATAACAACACAATATGTTATTTATCATTGTATATTATAAAATAAAATGTAAACAATAAAATATTTCTATTCTATATAGAACATTTATAACACTACATGAATTTTTTAAAATTTAAAAAGGATTTGGGTTACGTAAAAAATAGTTTAGAATAAGTAAAAAATCATAAAAATATAATTATACACTTGTTCAAATAAAAATAAATTATAAATATATATATATATATATATTTTCATATAGAATAATTTTAAATATTTTCCTTTTAAAAAAATTCGACCCAATTTAACTACTTGTGTTGATTAAATAATATTAAAATACATATAAACATAATGTTTTATTAATTAATAAATTTTACCTTTAATACTAACTGACATTAATAAAATATTTATTTAAAGATGTCAATCTTTAAATTAATCTCAACATTTAACATTTTTAAAAATTAATGATTCGCTCTTTAATTAAAGATATTTCGGAAAAGTATTCACAAGTAAAAGTTGGAAATAATATGAATGAAGTTTATATACCAATAAACTATAAATATCGTGCAACATAAATATACGTATAATTAAAATTATCTTAAAAATTCAATTATATTTAATCTTTTATATCTTATCACACTCACCTAAAATCACTTAATATTTTTTAAGATTCCGTTATTCTATTTTAATCTAAACATAAATTCTCTCTTAGTTCAAGAAGTAAAATTAATCATAAATTGAATCAAATCTATAAACTTAGATTCTCTCTAAGTTCAACAGGTAAAATTAATTATAAATTGAATCAAATCTATAAGTAAAAAGAAGTTACTCCTAACATAATATTCATAAAATAGAAAAAATAAGTAAAATTAATTATGAATTGAATAAAATCTATATATAGTGCAAAAGAAGTCACTCCTAACACAATATTAACAAAGTAGAAAAAAAATACAAAATCTTATGAAGATCTAATGAGCTGTTTAAGATCTTCAATGACAGGTCTTGATTGAACATCTTCAAGATTTGTTAAAGTGATGACAGTTTCTTTAGACACAAAGCACCTTTCCTCTGTATATAACTTCTCCTGAATAAAAGGAGAAACAACCAGAGCTCCTAACATTTCAGAAAGAGGTTCTGCTTTATCTTCCACCTATCATTAGGATAAGACATGAGTTTAGGTTAGAACATAAAAATAAAGATGAAAAACTCAAAGCATTGATTTCATCATTTCTAGAAACATTTTTGGAGTAAGTTCCTAAAATCATAAATTTTAAGGGTGGAAAATTTTGGGATGATTTTTGTTCAAAGAAAGTGTGACATGAATTCAACTAAGTTAACAATAAACTAGTTTCATAATAGTACATATGAAGAAATAAACAGTTACCTCAAATGAGTTCATAAGTTGAAGCATTTCAACTTGGACTCGAAGGAACTTAACATACTTTGCAGCTGCATGAAGCATCTCAGCTGTGTTCATCTTTGATCCACCAGGAACCAACTTTCCAAGCTTTTGGGTCTTCTCACTGATCTTTCTTCTTCTTTCTCGTGCTGCTATGCTCTGAGGAGATATGGTATTCTTGTTTCCTTTCTTCTCGCATGGAAGATCCACGCAAGTAACATCAAGTTGTGGAAAGAATGGTTGTTGCAGTTCCTCAGCTTGCGAAGGGTAAAAGTTATTACCATAAGACACAACAAACCCATCTAGGTATGGTGATACTGTTTGTGTAGTAAGGTCTTGCAGGGAAGAGTGCAGTTCTTCATGAGAAAACTTTTGACGTTTCTGACATTGAGATAGATTGTAATGTTCTGAAGGATGAAGAAAACCACCAATGGGATCAATGTACTTCTCAAAAAGTAGGTTTGAAAGAAATAAGCTTTCATCTAAAGAGGAGAAATGGTGTTGGAAGTTTGATGATGCATCTTCTTCCCGTATGATTTCAGGAAAGGTGTTTGTTTCTGGGTTGGATATATGAATCTTGTCGAAGTTGAAGTTAGATTTTGAAGCCATCATGACAAAGATTCGAGAAGAATATAGAATATCTTTAAACGAATTATAAAAAAGAGAAGGAAAAGACTGAATAATCTTTATAGAACTTTGTATGGAAATTGTGGATAGAGATAATTTAGGAGAAGTTAGAAGCAGTTATTTGGAATTAATTTTAAAAATTATTTATTTATTTCTTTTAAAAGTTACGAAGACATCGGAATAATAACGAATATGAAAACTGCAAGAGAGAGAGGTAAAGAAAAAAAAACTAACGACATCACCTTCTTCGTGATAAATCTAAATCTTATATTTATTTTTATATATTATATATTTATGTTTTATGTGAATTATTTAAAATCAAATATTAACTCATTGCATGTTTTTCGTGTAACATAATCTTAAGTAAATATAAAAAGAGAGATTTAAGGAATCTGTTACGAGGATATGGTCAAGACTTGAAGAGCAAGAAATTTATAAATGAGTTTGTTATGAAAATGTGTAAATTATGTTTTTTTTTAATATTTTATGTTATAAAAAAAAAAAAAACAGAATCTAGTGTAAGATATAAGTTACAAAACTAATCTGTGTTTTTGCGTGTAAATTATTTTTAAAATACAAAGATAAAATATTTTTATTAGGGAGAAGTGAACTTTGTCTCCATTGTGAAAAGTCAAAGTGTGTGGTGGTCAATTTTCTTTAACACAAAAACATATTATATTACCCCATTCCTTACTTAGCAGCCAACAATAAATTCACTGATTAAATTTGATGACAACTATTCAAAATTCTTACTTTCATGTTCAACTTTCAAAGATAAAAAAACTCGGGTGTCTTCATTCATGATGAAAGATTGATATCATATACTGTAAAAGTATTCGAATCATAGTTTATTATATATAATAAAATTATTAATTTAATGATTGGATTAAAAACATGTGTGGACTATCTTTCATAAAAAAAATAAAAAATTGCAGAAAGAAACCAAGTATTAGTATTGATGTTTTATTTGAACATTTTTCTATATAATTCTCATTGTAAATGTTTTGTAGGAAAGTTGATCTGAATTATTGATGGGGAGAAAGAAAGAAAAGGTATTTATTAGAAGTTAAAGTAACGTGTATCAGCGGGTGAGGCAAAGTCAAAACCACATCACACGCGTTGAACTCTATTACCATACATTCACCACCAATTCCTCCATTTCAAAAGAAAAAACATTACATTTTTTTAAAGAAAAGTTATCTATTTGTTTGTTACTGTTCTTGTCCTTACAATTCTTTTTTCCTCTTTCTTCGTCAACTTCTCGTGTTAATTTCAAATGTTACAACTGAGATTTCTCCACTTTATTTTCATTAACTTTTTTTAACTATAAATTATCTTGTTTGTTTTAGAGTTGGAAATTTAATTTTCACACTTTAACAAAAAAAATATTTTAATCTAAGTATATAAATAAAATTAGTCCAACTCAATTGGTTAAACAAAATATTTATAATTATAACTATAACTCAACACTTAGTACAAATAAAGTTTGATTTTTTTTCAAAGCTAAGTACATTCCGGACTTGTTTCGTACGAAAAGCAAACACCTAATTTAATAGTGAAGGACAAATAGTTGAATTGTAGTTGGTCAGAGTGACCACATTTTATTCACTTCAGTGTGGTCTCCCTCTTTCTCCCTCCAATCTCTGCATAAAATGAGCTTCTATTCAACTCAAACTTAATTGCATCAATATTATTGAACCAAGGAAGCATGAAGGAGGCCTTGAGCGAAGAACAAATTGGTGAGTTTTTGGAGGCCTTCTGTCTCTTTGACAAAGATGGAGATGGTACGTTCCTTACTCTTTATTTTCTCTCTTTTCTTAATTTTCTCTCTTCTCTTCATTCTATACGTGATTGCATGATATAAATATATGTATTGGAGAAAAGGGTGCATAAACATGGAAGAATTAGGCACTGCGATCAGATCACTAGATGAAAATCCAACTGTGGAAGAGTTGCAAATTATGATGAGTGAAGTGGATACGGACGGCAACGGAACCATAGAATTCGGGGAATTCTTAAACCTCATGGCAAGAAAAATGAAGGTGCATGCAAAGAAAGTAACATCCTCATTAATTTATTCTAAAGTTCAATCAACTTATTTTCATAATCTGTAGCATATACATACTAATTTCAGCTACAAATTTTACATGAATGTAATGTAAAACAAAATCAACCCCTTGAATAACTAGTTAACTATATTGTATTATATTGAAAAGGAAAGTGAAGCAGAAGAGGAATTGAAGGAAGCTTTCAGGGTGTTTGACAAAGATCAAGATGGTTATATATCGGGTAGTGAGGTTAGATTTGTTAATTGCTAAGAGAAATATGAATCTTAATTGAATTTGTTGAAGTGTGAAGCATATAATGTATATGTGAACATGCATGCAGTTGAGATCAGTGATGAGAACTATTGGAGAGAAGGTAACAGATGAAGAAGTGGAAGAAATGGTGAAAGAAGCTGATTTAGATGGTGATGGCCTCCTTGATTATCAAGAGTTCGTCAGAATGATGTTGGCTGCATAATCACTTCAATCACGCACAAGACATCTAAACATAGACAAAGTTAAATGTATGTGCATATTCCAATAATTTTAATGTTTGGTTAGTATATGTGGGAAATTAATCTATTAATATTGCATCTTTTTATAAAGTTTATTTTGTGATTGGAAATTATTATAATGTAATACAGTTTTTTATAATCTCTTTATAATTATATAATTTCACCAGATTTTGTTGTATTCTATTTTGTTCTATGTATAATTTGATATAATGATTTGATAATTTTTGTTTTATTTTTCTTTTTATTTATTATATAATTAAATATGAATTGTATTTTTTAAATTTTTTTTATTTTACTATTGTCATTATTTTTTTTCATCATAATTTTCTTATTATCATAAATGATACTCTAAATTTCTTATTTATAGATCTTATTTCATAGTTTAAAAAATGTATAAGATAATGTGTTACTTATATTATATCGATAGATAAACGTATATCTAATACAGATGCAACGTATCCACTAATCAATTTTCTTATTTTTAGAATAATTGTTCACTTCTGGCTTCTTCTTCTTTTTTTTTCTTTTTTATTTTTAAATTCTTTGTTAATAATTTCGATTAATTAAATTAATCAAATCAATCACAATTTTACTTTTACTTTGTACGTACTTATTATGCCCACATGCAGAACCTAATTAAAATATATTTAAGTTAATTTAAACCCTGTACTATATTAAATTGTATATTTTTCTTAAAAAATACAAATTTTAACTTTATATATTCAAAATAACTGATTAATTATTAGGTTTCTCATAGACTCGTCGTGATCATGTGTGCGTGACAAAAAAAGTGGTTCAGTGTAAGCATTTATTATATTTATTTTTATTTTTTTTCAATTATTTATTATTATCTTTCTCTAAACATATGTTAATAATTTTATTTACGTGGCATTTTTCTTTTTAAATTTAAACTAATGTGATTTATAGATTTATTTACAAATTTCTTAGTTTCATGCCATTTTCTAAAAATTAATTTTACAAACATTTAAACTAAACGTACGTAAAATCAAGTTGTAAAGATCAAAGAGGAATGAAAAGAAAAAAAATGCAAAAGCAAAATCGAATTACTTCTTCTAATTGCCGTATGTTGCAATTTAACATGAATAAAAAGAATAATTATTTTTTTATTTCTTAAATTAAAAAAATTAAATTTTAAAACTTAGTAATATGATTTCAGTCTTTAAAAACTAAATTGAAAAAATTAACAACAATTTAAAAATCTTATTTTAAATCTACAAATTTAATATTTAAAAATTAAGATTATATATTTTTTTTTTTAATTTTGAAAGACCAAAATAAATATTTTTAAATTTGAGAGACGAAAATTAAAATCATCCCAAATTTTCAAAAGTTAAAAATATAATTAAACCATAAATTTTAAATATATTCTTAGATTCAATTTTTAGTGTCACTGTTTAAATATAACTATAACTAATATTTAATGACTACCCCGAACTTTTAATATTCGCTATAAAGGTCATTGATAAACCATGCGAACAAAACAATACAAAATTACCACTTTATTACCTTTGATTTTATTTATTACCAATAAATCCTTAACGGCATCGAGTTTAAAAGTAAGATTAAAATTATTAATTGAAGAGTTAAAAGATAGCTAGTGTATGCATGAAAGCAAATTTACATTTATATATTTTTTTTTTTCATTCCTTTAAAATTTAAAATTATTATTTTTGTTTCTAAAATTTATCGTAAATAATGTTTATTTTTATTAATTTTAAGTGCCATAATAACATTATATTATAAACATTAATGAGCTTAAAATTATTATAAACATTAGTTTAACATAATGACTTCTATATAAAGTCAAAGGATACTGAAAATAGAAATAGTAATTTTTAATTTTAGAGATATGAAAATATGAAAATTAAAATTTATTTAAATTAAATAAAAATAAAAAGTCTAAACTTTAAAAAATATAAAAATACAAGTGGTGTTACATTTACGACTAATCTTATTTGACTGATGAAAAGAGAGTTACTGTATTTTGAATAAGCTTATGATTTTTTATGAAGTATATTCAAGTTTTACTAGTGAAATAATCACTAAATCTTATCTAGTTAAAATGTATAATGTGTGGTAAGAAATAAATTTTTTTGAGAAGTGAAATATAAAATTGATTGAAAAATATTAATTGAGTTATTGAAAAAAAAATTGTAAATATATAATGTAGATATAATTTTTATAGTATAAAATTAATGAAAAATAAATAAAATTTGAGACTGAAATTCATCAATAAAGAATAACTTTTTTCTAACCACAATACTTTAATTAAGAGTTAATTCCAAAAGGAAAAAGTATGCATATTTGTCATTATTTTCCTTTTTCAAAATGTGTTTTTTTTTTGGTTATGGTGTCTGCACGGTTTGACTTGAAGGTAAAGCAAGATGAAGACACTGTCGTTGGTACACTACATTCATTGGGAAGTTGAATAAACCTCGGTGTGAAAAATAAAATGTCAATTAATATTTAAGAAAAATTTTGGCAGATAATGTAAAGAGTGGCTTTCAAAAGTGGCGCTCAGAGAGTTAGGTCCACCAACCACAGCTATAACATTTGAAGACGAATAGAAAGAAGAAAGAGAGTGACTTGAGTATTGGCAGAGGAACACAGAAATGGCAGGTATTCCTCGAGTGAAGCTTGGAAGCCAAGGCCTGGAGGTTAGCTTTTGTGATGTTTGATTTTGATTTGATATCCTTAACTCAATTAATCGTTCTGAGTTGGTACTCTCCTTGTCCTGTGTGTTCATTTTTGGTTTTAAGGTTTCTAAGTTAGGATTTGGATGTATGAGCCTAAGTGGAGTATACAATGATCCTGTTCCTGAAGAGGTTGGCATCTCTTTGATCAAACACACATTCAGGAAAGGGGTCACTTTCTTTGATACTTCTGATGTTTATGGAGCACATGCCAATGAAGTTTTGATCGGAAAGGTTAATAGCTTAACACTTTAGCAAATAACAATTGACAATGTGAACTAACATAAGATTTTGATTAACTCTCAGGCGCTCAGGGACTTGCCTCGAGATCAAATTCAGATTGCCACAAAGTTTGGGATCGTCAAAATGGTTTCTAATAACGTCATAGTGAACGGTTCCCCTGAATATGTTCGATCCTGTTGCGAGGGTAGCCTCCAGCGCCTTGGTGTCAGCTACATTGATCTGTATTATCAGCACCGTGTTGACACCACAGTTCCAATTGAGGACCCTGTGAGTGTGCCACCTAACGTTTTTTTGTCACTTCTTGATGTGAGGATAATTTGGTGGCTCTTTCATTTATATGCTGTTTGGTTTTCTTTGAATGACAGATGGGAGAGCTCAAAAAGCTGGTCCAAGAGGGAAAGATAAGGTACATAGGATTGTCGGAAGCCAGCCCTGACACAATTAGGAGGGCACATGCTGTTCATCCCATCACTGCAGTGCAAATGGAGTGGTCACTTTGGACTCGCGAAATTGAGCAAGATATTGTTCCACTTTGCAGGTACTTCTCCAAGGTGTCTCTCATGTAAAATGTTTCTTTGGAGAGTTTGCACATTGTTTCATGATTCCCGGACACAATTGAATTTTGAAATTTAGATTGCTTAAAGTTTTACCTTAAAGGTTGAACTTGTGGATTATCTATGGTTATGAACAAATATGTATAAAGGTTTTTACAATTATTTGACCAAAAAAGTAAAGATTAAGTTATCATCAAAGGGTTCCTGTTGTAAGGATCATTAGCATTCAGGTTAGATTGCTCTTAGGAAATCATTCATTCAAGGTATCTGTATATCATTTGATGACGGTTTTGATAAGAACCTTGTGAAAACCAGTCACAAAGGTACCTTTTGTAATTGGCGAGTTCAAGGTCTTATAAACCTCACACTAGAACTTCCATACTTTGCAATTGGATCCTAACTTTCCACCATGCTCTGTAGCCTGTGTACTGGCATGTTGACTAGTCCTGGTTAGTGCTGTTAAAAAAAATGAACTAATCTGAACCGTATTACATTAAAAAAAGGCTGAATTGTTTCAGAAAAAACTGAACTGATCTTTTCTCTCAGTTTAGTTTTGAAAAAATGAATTGCTTCTAAATAGAACTGCTTAAATTGAACTAAACTATAACTTACGAGATTGCAAAATATGCTTTAAAATGAGATGTTCGTTGATAATTGTTCTAGCCAAAAAAGACCCTTAAGATCGGGTTATCTCAGCCAGAGCACTCAATGTATATCTCAATACCATAAGTGATGACTCTAATGATTTATTTATAAGTCTGAATACCGTTAATTTCCACATTTTCCATTCCAATAATGGTGTTCCATGGTCCCTTATCTTTTAGGTCACGGAACTTGACCCCAAGTCATAATATATAGTGTCGTGTCTATACGAATCTAGGAATATCTTGGGGTTGATTAATGATCCTGGTACCTATAAAACCGGAGTTGGATACATTATCTGCTTAATATTAACTAGAAAGTTAACATTACGTCGTAACTGAACGATACCCGATCGGTTCTACATTATACCTGACCAATTGGTCAAGTATGCCCTGAGACCGGATAGTAAAATAATATAGTTTAAACAATTCAGATAGTTCAAAAGGAGTTCAAAGTAATTCAATTTAGTTTAGTTCAATGAAGCTGTTATGCAATTCAGTTTGTCTGAACAATTATACAATTCAGTTCTGTCGAACTACTTTTAATGCTCAATTCAATTTTACAGTAGTTCAGTTCAGTTTATTCATTTTGTCCACTTTTAGTAATTCTACACGTGCCCCTCTTTTACTGCTGATAGACATAGTAGAAGTCTCTAATACAAGTTATTAGAAACTAGAGCAGGATTATAGAGCAAACAGCTCCTATTAACAGGTAAATGTACAAATGACTCCCAGGACTTTCGAGAGACCTGGACTCTCCCATGATAATCTGAATTCCCTCTCAAATCACACGATAAAATCTCACTCTCACCCTTTTTTCATTTATAAGCACCATGCTTATCTAATTTTCCCAGCCCCCAACTAACTTAGTCTAATTATTCTAGTAACTATGTAACTGAGGTTACCTATCAGGTTTCTACAGCCTTCTTTGTGGTCTATCTGTTTTGTAGTCTATTTATATTTTTTGAGAAACTAAAAAATGACTCCTTGAATGATTGGGTTTATGGCTACATATCTCTAATGGTTTCAGAAATGGCGGGTACATACCATTGTTTTTTCTGTGACATCTTCGAACAATGGTCTTCTACAGTTAAACTGCCCTGTGTGTAGTTCATTATCCAGCCATTCAAGTTATTATATTATAATCTTCGTTTTTAAATTGTCAATTATAGAAAACATGAACGGTTAGGAACCAATTTCTTTCAAGAGAAGACATTTGTTTCTTTTCTACAGATTCCGTTTTTATCAAATAGCTTCAGTTGCTTCGATTGTACCCTTTTTCATTTGTGTTTACACGACCAAGTTAATTCATTCATTTCCTTCGTGAATCTTCATTATATGACTTTGATGGCAAGTTGGCAACACTTACAGGGAGCTTGGAATTGGAATAGTGCCATACAGTCCCCTTGGCCGTGGATTTTTTGGTGGCAAGGCTGTCATAGAAAGTATACCTGCAAACAGTTTTTTGGTATGGACTTAATTCTTTTCCTTCTGATGACAGTTGGACTAGTTCATTCTTCACTAACATTTCTTTCCGCAGGCATTTCAACCAAGGATACAGGGGGAGAACTTAGACAAGAACAAAATCTTATATTCTAGGATAGAAAAGTTGGCAGAGAAGCATGCATGTACATCTTCACAACTTGCTCTCGCATGGATTCTTGGTCAAGGAGATGATGTGGTACCCATCCCCGGTAAGTGATTTTTAGTACCTGCACTAAATTTGTTATGAGTTGTAATCAGTATTATATTATATGAAATTATCTCGAAAATCTATTATGTGTAGAAATTTCTTCACATTCATATTGCTTCGAAGGGTCTTGTAGGAAAATAATTACCTGTAAGGTTGCCAATCATTAGAGAGGCCCCACCAAATGACGAGTCAGCAGAAATCAAGGCAATGGATAGTTGGAAAGGAATTATGTTGGAGATTCGCAAATGAGAGAAGTGAGAGAGAGTTAAAGGGGGAAAATAACAAAATCCATGTGGAAGGATTTTGTATAAGAGAGAAAAACAAATGGGTGGAAAACTATGATATGATTATTCCTCTCTGAATTCTGCTCTGGAAACCTTCTCTGATTCTGTTTCTGCTCATAGACATAAAAAAAACAGCGACTCAGTAACCTTTTCAGTATTAGTATCATTAAACTACCTTTCCCTTTTTTTCTTTATTTATTCATCAAAATGGTCCTGAAATTACAATCACCTGTAACTTTAGTCCCTAAATGATAGGAATCCATCAATTTCATCCTTGACTATGACAATTATCTGTCATTTTGGTTTCCTGACATTGATACACCACATTTGATCTAATTCTTGACTTTATTGTGTATTAGTCAATTTATCTCTAAAACAGTAGGAATCAAATGAATTTATGATTGTCAATTTTAGTGACCAAATTGACAATAGTTTTTTAATTGAGGAACTGAATTGAATGAAACTTATGAAAGTCACAGACTAAGTTGGCATTTTTATAATATCAGAGGCTAAATTGAAAGGTCTTTCAGTCAAGACTAATTTGACATACTAATAGCTTCTATTACATACCATTTTTTCTTTGAACGAAGTTGTCCCTCTTGTCCTTGACATTTCAAATGACAAACTACCAGATTTTTAAGAAGACAGAAATCACCTTGCTCATCTTCTATTTTGCCTCCCGTAATTGTTGCTGTCATTCATTATTGCCCTATAGGATTTGTTCCAATCATTTCATTTATAGCGTTGGTTTGAAATATTTTTTGTTTTACAATGGTCTATAATTCATGAATCATGACTCGTCTGAACATATGCAGGAACCCCTTAAATGTAATTGTTCTTTCCTGTGAATTGACGTATCTGGAACCTCTCATGTATTGTAGGAACAACTAAGATAAAAAATCTTGATAGCAATATTGGTTCATTTGAAGTGAAGCTCGGGAAAGATGATTTAAAGGAGATAACAGATGCTGTACCAATATCTGAGGTGGCAGGGGATCGAACTACCGATGCATTTGTTAGATGTTCATGGAAGTTTGCTAATACCCCACCAAAAGCATAACTAGTTTTATGCCTCCCAATTTAATCGCAAAACTTATGTTGTATTCTTAATTATGCACATGTTTTTACATGAGGAGACTCAAGCCAACAAATCCATCATTGTTCCAATCATGGTTTAATCAATGTTTCTGTGATCATTTTTACATGCACAATCGCATTTAAAGCGATTGTGCTTCAAAGCTCAACAATATTTTTTGTAATGTAAAAATAAAAAGGGTAAAATAAAAATTGTTATTAATATTCTATTAAAAGAAAACATTTTTTTATTGTTTCTTAAATTAAGACTTTTAATTAATATTATCGTTTATACTTTTTTAAAACTTCTTATTATGATTTCACTTATTAGTTATTTTCTCATTTATTATAAATGTTTAAAATATTTAATAATCAGATAGAGATACAAACTTTTTTTTTTAATTTGAAAATAGTAAAATAAAAATAAAAAATGTAATATTTCATGAAAATAATTAATAAAAGGCATCCTAATATCTTTAAAATATATAAAATATTTTTTTTCATTTAATAAGAATAATAATATTGGTTAAAGAGTATTAAATACTACTTTTTGGAAGAAAAGATAATTAAATACCGCCAAATGTTCTAATTATCCTTTCCCCATTACAATATTATTTATCATTTTAGACTTCATTTTTGTTTAAAAAAAATGATTTACTTTAGAAATTCAAGGTCTAGTTTTTCTTTTTAACTATATCTTTATTCTTTGGTTCCCGTTTGAAAAACAACTTCGAAGGACTTAAAATACACGAAACTTTTTGGATATTTATTGGTGCATGAATATGTAATTAGTTATAAGAAATTGAATTAAACTAATTATTTGTTCTTTTTATATGTGAAGTTTTACTATATATATTAATTCTTACTATCATTTAATTGATGAAAGTTAATTATAACAAAACGTGCATCACTATATTCATACACAGCAATGATTTAAAGATGAAACTGAAGGAGAAATATAATATTATTATTATTATGATATTAATAAAAATGATTATTAACTGAGTATATATTTTATAAAGAAATAAGAAAATAAACAAAAGTAACAAACAATAGGGTATAGAGGGTGTACACAAATAGTAGTATCAGAGGATACACCAATACATTTGCAGTGGTTATAAATCAGGTTCCATAAAAGCTTTCTGGTTCTTCCAAATTAAGCACGTGTGAACAATGTGTAAGAAGCTTTAAGAGTTGTCTGGTCCCATAAGTAAAAGATGCCAGCATTACATACATAGAAAGAAAGAGACAAGAACAAGAAAACATTAACTTTTCCAACAAGTTAAAGTAAAATCAATTGTTCATTCCACAACCAGCAACAACCATCTCTGGCTCCAACTCCATTATACCTTCATCTTTGCTTAGTTCACTCAGTTCTTCCTCCGCCAACATCACCATCACCATTCTTGAAAGTCCTACTTCCGAGCTAGGCATCACCATGATCAAACCTTCACCCTCCACATTCCCCACACGACACGAAACATGAACTGGCTTTTCGTTATTCCCAAAAACTGCACTGTATAACAACGACTCCTGATCTTCCTCATCCACCAAGTGCTCCATGCAAACACAAGTTAACTCGCTCCCGTACACGCATTTCCCTTCATTGCTAGCCCCTATGTCTTCCTCTGAAAGCCCTTCCAAGTGCTTATGCACTGCACTAACTACGCCTCCTAAGTCCACTTCTTTCACTTTCTGCGACAGCGTTGAAAAGTGCAAGGCGTTTCCGAAGTACCCAAATGGGAGGGAAGGTTTTAGGAGACTCCTGAAGTCGGTGCAGATGCATAGAGAGTGAGTTTGGACGTGAGTTTTTGGAGGTTTGACACGAGCGATGCGAGTCCAAAACAGCGCGGCGAGGAAGTCAAATGGGGTGGCGTTGGGGCACGAGTCGTGAACTTTGGAGAGGCACTGCTTGATGGTTGAACTGGAAAACTTGAATGTTGCTGTGGCAAAGTTTGTTGGAGAGGCTGTTTTTATGAATGATGGTGATGGCAATGTTGCATGGCCACGAGGGAGAGAGTCTGCATTGGCTTGAGTAGGAAGTGGAGCGATTAGAGGAGGGTGGCTGATGGGAAAGTGGCGGTGAATTTCCGTCCATGATTTGAAGAATGATGCTACGAAAGTTAGATCTGCCACCATGTGACTGCAACTTACTCCTATTGCCACACCTCCATCTTGGAAGCTGTTTATCTGCAGCAACACCCAATACTATGTTGTCTCATCCTATACAAAATCATCCATATATACATAATAAAGGTCTAAATCTTCCAAAAAAAGTATGATTTTCATCTAAAGCTACAATTTTTTTATAAGTAATATAAACATAATCAGCCAATAAAAAATCAAGTTAAGTATGACTTCTAAACTACTAGCTATCATTAAAATCAACAAATATTAATATTACATGTGATAATTTATAACGCAGCATAGAAATCATTTATGTGATTGGTGTGTTTAATTTATTTTATACTTCTTTCTGTTACATCATCGATCCAAACATCTTAACTAACAAGTCTGTCTTTTCTTTTCTTGTCTCTAGTACAAAAAGTCGTCTCCTCTTTCTTTCAACCTCACTTGCAAAAGAAATTATGTAAAAGTTGTCAGTTAATTTCTCACATCCATCATGTGAATGCAGAATCTATAATGAAGAGCTAGACCCTTTATTGGCAGAACAAAACGTGGAAACAGCAATTAAAATATGAAAACTTTAATAGTATTGTTATTATACACGGATTGAGATGTTGAATACAAACACAACCTAAATCAAAGATTACCTGAATTCGAAAGGGTGACCATGTGGAGGGATCCTCAGGCATATCATCCCATGCAACCAGAAGCTTCTCCTCTGAGCCAGAGGCAGATTTGAGCCATTCATGAAGGGTGGCCTTCACGGTGGCCTTTATGGTCCGAACCCCCGCATCATTGCACTTCACTTCCCACTCACCATCCTCCCCTCGAGCCAACCGACCCGTCACAACAGGGTACAGAGTCAGAACCTCTGACAAGGATTCCCTCAAAGGGTCCAAACCAAAGGACTCAAACCAGTTATCCTCGTTCTTGTAGTAGAATATAACGTGCAGACTGTGGCAACCCATGGCATGGTCCCGAGCGGATAGCGTGTGAACCTTACCCAAACTAACGGGTCTGCTTGACACAACCGTTAGTTTTGAGGTCAGGGTTACCCTCAACTTCGACATGCTTATGCTTATGCTTATGCTTGTGCTTGCCTTTGCCTTAACCAACACCAGAATGTGTCGTTATATCAGTGTGTCAGACAGAGGAAAACAGAAACAAACAATGTTGGCTAAGTATTTCTTTGATGAAACTTGTTTACATTGCACATTGCTTTATATGGTGTATATATAAGTACAGAAGTGAACATAAAACAAGAGGGAAGAATGAAGAGTTTTAAGCTTAGTGGACAGTTGAGAATTAAATACAGGATGGTAATGGTTGGTAGTTTTATTTATGACTCACGCCTGTTTCTCAAACCTTCTTAGCTAGAACTACAGTAATGTCAAGCTTAACTATGTTCACATGCCCCACTTCTTTTATCACAAACTAGTAAGGTATTAACAACATTCCTGAATTGCAAGAACATTTTAAAATTATAAATTTTTTAAGTTTTGATAATATTACTTATCTTAATAAAAAACTATTAAGGACATAGAAATTAAAAGCAAAGTTTTCAATGCACTTAAATCATGAACTTGAATAAAAAAGTTGTATTTATTAGTTGTTTTCAGCAAATATATCCTTACAACTCTTGTTTAATAGGACCAAAGAAGAAGACTGATAAAGTTGTATGTTATTTAAAATGTAAAAAAACAATTCTGAAAATAACTTATTTGAATCAAGACATGTGTTGTCTACCATCAAGTGTGTCTATCAGTTCACAAGATTATTTTACATTAACCAGACACTTTTACTTGACTATCACTTTCATGCAGATACACCATTTTGTCCAAGTTTTTCCCATCAAAGACTATTATGGATGCAAATATACTGCTACTTGAATTTAATTGTCGTTGACACAAGTTTTCAGTTTAGATTAGATCAGAAAGCTATATGGTTTATTGCTGGCACCCAGATAGAAAAAGTATTCATTCTTACTCACATTTGCAGATAGTATATGGTAAAAGTTTTAGAAAGTAGATTCATATAGCCACGTCTATCTAATTGTGCGGACATAAAAGAGTGAATGAATTGAACAAGGACATTTTAGTGAGTGTAATTGATGATGTGATGGAGCCAGCTTTGAATGGAGGTGGAACAGGTGAGTCTGTGTGGTTGGGAAGTGTTTAGCAAAGCACGGTCTTCAATGACGTGGGATTGATTGTTTACTGTACACATGTCCTCCAAGACTTGATAGTTGCATACCCTACACGTCCCCTTAGACTTGTACACATCTTCCATGGACACATCTTTAAATATCAAAGTTGTCTCTGCACCAAGAAACTTTCTTTAAATGCTTCACAAAAACTATTTATTATCATAATATGTATTTTGAAATACCTTATACCTTAGAATGAGTTAAAATATTAAGTTAAATAGAGATTAGAAAGTTAAATAACATAAAAAAAATATAAATTTTTAATTTTAAAATTTTGAGTAAAAAATAAAATTATATTTTATTATATGATTGTGATTTAGTCATTGATAAAAATTTCTCAGGCCAATGGAGAAACTAATTTTATCGACTAAAGAATATTACAACTATTTTTTCTCTAAATTAGATAATTGAATAAATAATCTTCTTTTTATTTATATATTAAGAAACTTTTTTCCTCGAAATGAAGATGCAGTCATTTGCATGTAAAATATTCTTTTTCATATTAATTTTTATTTTTCATACAACTAATATTTGCTTTTTATAGTTTTTACATGCTTGTGATTACATAAATATAAAATAAAAGGATTAAATTAAATAACCAAATCTATATATATAAATAAATAAATAAAATTTTTAAAAACATACATAAATTTCTTAAGATTAACCACTTTTTTTTTACTTTAATAGGAAATTTAGTAATGATACTTGGAAGAAAATAATATAAATTTGAAAATTAATTATTTTTCCTAATTATAACATTTAGGGGTGATAGAATGTATAAGAACGGAACAAAAGTTAAAAATATTCATTTGATTTTTTTTAATAATTATATAGAATTTATAGATTATTTCATAAAAAATAAGTTAATAAATTTTAAAAAATGTATTAAAATTATCATAAATTATGTATAATATATTAATAATTTTAAAATTTTCTAAAAATAATTTCATTTTATATATATTATATTTCTTTATGAGGATTTATCGATTAATATAAGATAAAACTCTAAAGTTGTAAAGTATATAAAATTTTGTAATATAAATTGATCAAAATGTAAGACTTTTTAATATTCTTATAATTAAAGTACACATAAATTAAATATCTAAAAATATACTATTAATATTATACTTCCAATAAACATTTCTTAAATTATTTGCATTAACCTAAACATGAGAAGAAGTTAACAATTTTTTATGACATGATATTATTTATTGTGAAATATACTATAAAATATGCTTGAATTTAAGTTCTAAATTTATTTTATTATACGATTTAAGTAAGAAAAAAAATGTTCATATGTAGTAAACTTAAATATATAAAAAAAAATATAACTAGTTCAACTTTATTTGGTGTTATTATTTAAGAAATATATTAATTGAAACTTGTATACCATTTCTAATAAATATAATTAAGAAAATGTACTGAAATAAAAAATGGTCAACGTTCTTAGTCAACATGGTATATTTGAGTATTTTTGCATATATGAGTTTATATGGAGTCATAACACACGTGTTAAAATATGAAAAACAGAAATTGGACTAAATCCATGGGATATTTTTTTATTCTTTTTTTATTGTAATTTTATTTTTCGAAAATAATAAAACAGTTATTGTAGGTTTGAATAGATTTTATTTTTTAACTCTAAAAGTTAAAGTGGAAAGTTATTCTGTGATCATAGTAAGGAGTTAGTTCCACTACCAGACGGAGAGAAAGAAGATGGTGGCGCGCAGGTTTCAGGTGGTTCACGACGACTCTGACTTTGATATCCATTACGACACCGACGATGGCTTCGAAGTCCGACTCTTTCTCTGTAACCTTTCTTTCTCGCAACTCAATTTAACTATCTATGTCCAATTCATTCCTTCATTCTTCCACTGTTGCAGGTTTTTCAATTCCAGCTTTATTCCCTCACTTCCGTTCCACCTCATCAGCAGAAGGTTCCCATTCATTCGCCTTCCTAATTCTCAATTCCTCTCCCAAATTTCATATCCTCATTCCTATACTCTGATTCTCTACTTATATTGCATAGATTTTTGGAGCCGAACAAGATACTCCAGTCACCACTGACTCGGATCTCATCGCCATTTCTGACAAACTACGACTCGTCTCGGTCGACGAATCCCACTTTTCCTCCGAACCCGAACCAAGCAATGCCGATTTGTTGAAATCCGATGAGGAATTGGCCAGACTCTTGCAGGTTTCACCTAAGATTAGGTGATTTTGGAAATGGAGAGCTTTTCTAGTTTCAACTTTATTTCATTTATACTTTGTGTGTGTGCATGTACTATTATGTCTGTACAGGCAGAGGAGGAAGCACTTATGTTGCAGGAATATGTCTCCAGCGAAAATCCTCGAGCATTTGATAGTAGAGTACGGTCCTACATTGGTCAAGTTCGCATGGTACTTTTCAGCTTGTTGACTTAGTAATACCTTTATCTTCGATTTGAATGAGGAGAGTGAGATATTTGGTTCATGAAGTTTCTTAGCATGTGAGAACGAGAATTAGTTTTACAGTAAAGTAGATAGACTCTGAGAAACTGGCTTCTGTGTTGTCGATATGAATGTTATTATATCACAATTGATTCCCTCACTCCATGTGTTCATTTGTTTTGATATATTGCAGTATGAGGATGCAACACGCCAAGAGGCTGCTAGGAAGTCTGTTCCTGTAGAAGAGCTTGAGGAGAAAGCTTTGGTCTCTTTGGCCAAGGTAAGAGCATTTATCTTAATAGTACAAATCTGTAGTTTCGTTTTAAAGGATATCAATTTACGTTAAGTAAAACCAACTCTTTCACTGTAACTCTCTATACAATTATTTAGAAATTCATTTAACCTGGAACTCTCTTTTTCTACGTTTTGACGAGAACTGTTTGTGAATTGCGATTCTGTTGTCATTTCATAAGCATATCCTTTCCTATGATCCTTTTATTTTTTTGTAATCCCTGAGCCTGGTAAACATTTTCCAGGAGGGGAACTCCAAGCCATCGAAAATAGAACAAGATCATGCTTTCATGCTGCAGCTGCTTTTCTGGTTCAAAAAATCCTTCAGGTTTAAATTGGTTATTATATTTTCTATTCTGCCTTTAATGCTAATGAACCAAACGTTTCAATGGCCAATAATTCCTTAAAGACAGAACAGAGTGGATCAACAATATCTCATGCTTCATATAATTGCTGGCGTATTTGTGATTTAACTCAAATATGATTCTTGCAATGTTTGTCACCGTGATAGACATCAGTTAACCTGCCTGCACTCATTCTATTTTTCCAACTGCATCTGATTCTTTTCTTATTTCTTTCTTGTTCTTGCCTAATAGATGGGTGAATTCACCATCTTGTCATGATTGTGGTAAAGAAACTGCAGGCCAGGGCAATACTGCTGCACTTCCTTCCGAGACCCTTTATGGAGCTTCTAGGGTTGAACTCTATCGGTATGACTATACTTTAATGTGAAATTACTCTGATTTAAGGAAAAGTGTCTCCTCAAATTATCATAATTGATATTTATCTTAATTTTCTTATGACATGATGCATCGGAACTAATTGTAAACCTTCTTTATGCTGTAGTTAATCTACTGATCTGTCTGCAACATATCTTTACTGTTATAAACTTAATACTTTTTTTAAATTTGAAAGTATCCTTTTTTCAAGATCAGCAATGTGTTTCGTGTTTGATTTTATTTAGAGGATGTTTTCGCCAGCAAATCCTATTTTTATGAGAAGAATTATTCCTCCATTACATATTACATATCTATTTACAATTAGGAGATCCGGTGATAACATACTAGTTTTTGTTATTGTAACTTGGATTCTTTCCTTTTGCTTCAAAAGCATTTTTGAAGGTTTCTTCTCATGTGACTAACTTTTTAGCTTCTATTTTTTTCCTTACTTCTTGTTTTTCATGTTATTCACATGTATCTTTTCACAACCCAGCTGTACCTTTTGCTCCAAACTAACTCGCTTCCCTCGGTACAATGATCCAATGAAGGTATTCAACTCATGTCAAGTTGTTATAACTTATACTTGGTTGACTTTCTATCCAACTGCTTTACAAATCACATTTATGTTGGATACTGATATTCCCTTGTTAAATTTGCAGCTTCTGGAAACGAGAGAGGGCCGCTGTGGGGAATGGGCCAATTGCTTTACACTCTATTGTCGAGCTTTTGGCTATGAGTCACGTCTGGTTTGTAACTGCATGAAATTCAGTCTTTTCAATATGCTATTTTTTCTTGGTTTTTATCCTACAATTGAGTAGATAACACATTGGTTTTCTGTATCATTAATTGCAAGAATTTATAATGTGGACCTGGTTTTGAATCTTTAAGCTACTTATTGTGGTATGGCACATGATGGTTATGATATTACGAATGCAGTGCCCAATGTCTTGCGTCAAACATCTACATGACCAAATCTTGTTCTCTGTTAACTGATTTAATTGTAGTTTTACTTACATGAAATATATGTTCAGTTCTGTATATAGGGGAAAAAGGCCATGCTTGATATTCTAAATTAAATTTTTATCTGTAAGGAAAAGATAGCCATGGTTTAGAGATGTAAGTCTAAATTCAATTCTTGAATTTAGCTTGCATTCTTATCAGGAACACTTTACCCTTTACAAGGTGCTGTTGCTCATTGATTTCTATGGAATGATTGGGCCATTTTTCACCTACTAGGGAAGAGGGGTATTGATTATTGATGTCCTTACAGTTTCGGTGGTGAATTTTATCCATGGTAAAATTGAAGTTTGTTAATTTTTTGTTTGCTTATATATTTTTAACCTAGGGTATGCATGTGCTTGTTTATCTTGTGAGGAATAGGTTTCTTGTCACTGATTTTGGTCCATCTCCAGATCGTGGACTTTACGGATCATGTTTGGACTGAGTGCTTCTCTCAATTCTTGGGCAGGTAAAAATAAAATTGACCTAAAGTTGCTGGTTATCATAATCCTGATGTTAAAACTATTTTTTTATTAGATGTATTTGTATGTTCTTACAGATGGATGCATCTTGACCCATGTGAAGGAATCTATGACAAGCCATTATTATATGAAAAAGGGTATTTATTCAATTGTTCAGTACTTTCACTTTACTGCTTTCATTGCTATCATCCATCTAATTGACCGTGAGAAAAATATTGTTCTTGTCCTCATTAGGAGTTTCAATCTTGCTTTCATGTTTGCTCACTTTTTTTTTATATCTGTGGCATAGGTGGGGGAAAAAATTAAATTATGTAATAGCCATAGCAAAAGATGGGGTTTATGAGGTCACCAAAAGATACACAAGGAAGTGGCATGAGGTAGGTTTTACAATTAATGCTCTTTCATGTGCATGAGAATCATGATTTGCTGATAACTTACAATGAATTTTTGTATCTTTTCAAAATTGAGGTCCTATCTCGACGTACTATGCTTACAGAGGCTTCTGCATCATCTGTATTATATAATATAACAAAAGAAATTCGAAGAGGCTTTGCATCTGAACTACTTTCAACTATTCAAGCTCGTGATATGGAAGAAAGGGAAGAACTTGAGAGAAGTTTTCATGCTGATGATGAAGAGTCACTATCATTACCAGGAAGAAGAAGTGGGAATGAGGAATGGCGCAAATCCAGATTAGAGATTGGTTCTGATGAGCTAAGTTCTTCTGCTTGCCCGGTTCGTTTGTGCGTAGATGAGCACGTCACAAGGATTTATAATGCATTCCGTGCTGTCCTTTATCAATTTGTTGGGGAAGAACTAACAAAATCAGAAGCTGTTGAAGTACTCAAGATTACTAAAGGAATCTTTTTGGATCTCCGCAATTGTCCTTTTAAAACTAGAAGTACCTGCATCGATTCAGTTCTAAATAAACCAAAATTTCAAAATCTGTTGCCATCTTTTGATGACTTACTTTGTGCTCTTTCATTAGAGAAAAAAGTGAATACAAATGGGACATTTGAAATTGGTTTGCTCGGTGACCCTGTAGTTACTTCTTTAGCATTGCCTGTTGCCCTAGATGCTCTGGATGACATGATTTACAATCTTAACAAGTGTGAAAACTACGGGAAGGATATGTTTCTGCTGCCACTTCTAAAGTTAAATAGAATACATTCGGGTTCAGTCATAGCAAGTTCAGAGGAGTTGCCTTTTGGGATTGTGAGTTTGTATATAGCTGGATATTTTATATGTTTACCATACTTGTGCCTTACAGCAACCATAAAGTTATCCCTGTTTTATCAAATTTCAGATAACATCTGCATTTGATGGAACTCGAGTTTCTAAATGGGAAGAACCAAATGGAGCAAGAGGTATAGTTAAGCATTAAATTACTTACGACATCATATTGTGCTTCAAGCTTAAACAAAGTTCTATAGAATTTATTAAGGTATTGCTGTGTTTCACCTACAAATGGAAAAGCATGATTTATACCGTCCTGCTAGAAAAGAACAAGTTGTTCAGTCACCTACCATATGGTTATACTATTATATACTAATTTCAAGTTGTAATAAATTGTCTATATTGATGAAATTTTATTAATGGGATTTTGATTTATTGTAACTCACTGGTTGATTTTTGTGCCAACTACATCAAACTATCTTATCTTTGTTGACTACTACGCCTGATATTTATCTTTGCAAATATTTTGCTTTAGTAACTAAATTTTCTCATGGGTATTTCCTTAATATCAATTATATTTTATGAATAGATTGTAAACAAATCACTTGCAATTTATAGTTTTAAGTTACTAGTGGTCAAATGTTAGTAAATTGACTTTTTCTAGTTAGTTTCTCTGCACTGTTATGCATTTCCATGCTAAAACTCTCATTCTTAAGAGTTTTGCTTAGTTGGTGTTCCATATTCATAATTATGAAAAGTGTTAGCCACGGAAACTATAGTCTATTTAAAAGAAATAAGGGTCAGAGAGAAGGGATATGAGGGACGAAGCATTGAAAAAATATAGTGGGCCCAAATTGACTAAGTGGGCCCTAAGCATAAATGAATATATCTGGCAGTGTGTCAATGCGGAGGGGAGAAGAGGACGAGAATTTTGAGTAAAATTAGCGTCCATTTAGCCTGGATAGAGATTGCAATAAGAATCCTGAGATATTTTTTTCACTTTTTTCTTTTACTGGAT
Source organism: Macrotyloma uniflorum (assembly GCA_016859785.1). NCBI lineage: Eukaryota > Viridiplantae > Streptophyta > Magnoliopsida > Fabales > Fabaceae > Macrotyloma > Macrotyloma uniflorum. The sequence continues at coordinate 1,842,892 of BDMB01000024.1, forward strand.
ATTTGTTTTCCAGAGGATTTCCTTGGTTCTAAGGAGTCCCTTTTTGATGGATAAATAATATTTAGAGAGTTTCATTCCCTTTCTAAATGCTATGACAGTTTGAATCCAACTGTCAAAAGTATAATTACATTTTATTTCTACTGCCCAATCCCTTTTTAAAAGGTCCAGACACTGCTGGCTTGATGATCTGATATAATAATATTGTTATACTACGTAGGTTGTTGGATCGTGTATAGAACATTTGATTACAAGATGTTTGAACTTGTAGCATATGAGTTGATGTCAGCCAATGATGCACCAGAAAGGGATCCAATGAACTGGTACGAACTTTGGAATGTATGCTGAACTACTCTTGAATCTTTTCATTATTATTATTATTATTATTATTTATTGATTAACGAGTAGTTGAGTTAATCTGCCTTAATTTATAGAGTTCTCTAATCCTAATAAACTTCATTGCCCCAAATTATGTTATGTAAACATGAAATTTTTTAATTTAATTGTAGTGAATTTAAACAGACATGACTGACTGTAATAACTTTATTTTTACTTTCAAAAAATTATTTCATGTTTTTTAAACAGGTGACAGTATAGTTTATTGGTATAAATAACACTTGTGCTGTCATCTTATAACAATCAAATCTTTAAAGATAAATAAAAGACAAGGTAAGCAAGCAAATTATGTCATTTTGTGTGCGTGTCCTGCTTTTGCTCTGCCCTGTCAAAAATCATATGCATATGTTGTTAAAGTCGGTTTTTTCCCCTGGTTAGCTAGTATGTGTTTGACTAGCTCTGTTTTCCAAAAAAAAATTCTAATAACATTTTCTATGTTTGGTAATGAGTTTTCATGTATAAGTTTCTGTTAATAAAGCATGTACTGAGCATTCATGATCTTGCAACATGTTATGTACTCAGGATTCTTGAAGGGAGCAGTGATGAGGGGATCAGCTGGCAAGTTTTGGACAAGCAAATCTCTCAGTTATTTGAAGACCGTTTCCAGCGTAGAACATACAAAATCAGTACAAGCTTTCCATGTAACGTTTTCAGGTAATTTACCTTAACACAGTTTAAGAAACTTGAACAAAAAAATCTACTGAAACAAAATAATGTGTATGCTTGTGTTATAGTTTCTTATTTTTTATTAAAACAAGTATTATGTGTATGCTTGTCTTTAAAACCCATTATAAATATATACTTCCATATAAATAACTATTCTTTATGTTTTTTGAAACATTTTGACAAATGAATAGTTTTCTTTACATAAAAGTTCAGAATATTATTTCAGATATTCTTATTGTTTTATTTAAATTTTGATTTTTCTTATTTGTATCAGTCTACTTATTCTGGGCTTACAATAGTGAACTCTTATAATTTTTCCCTTATCTCTACCTTAATTATGTTTTTACACTTTGCCGTAACCAAATAATTCGGAAAGTGTTAAGATAACAAGGCTAACGTAATGATTATTTTTTTGATAAAAACGAAAATGACCTTCAATTATCAAAAGGAAGACATCAGAAATTAGGTACTTATAAGAAGATTATCATATCGACAATTTGATTCTAATGAATATATTCTAAAGTAAGTTGACAATTAAGACCAGAAAGGTATATTGCATTTACGAGGATTAATACGTGTCTTGACATTGTGATGCATGATTGTTTCTTATTTGGCATTGACTAAATCTGTTTCATATTCTTGTTTTTTTAAAACGAAAATTATGTTTTTACAGGTTTAGGTTTCTGGCGGTCAGAGATGTACATTCTACTTCCCGGCTGCAAATCGGTAGCATTGACCTCTATGCGAAATTTATATGAAATGTAGGTAAATTGGGAGCATATAGGAAATTCTTATAATTTATTCTTGTCAATGTTTTCAATATAGTAAAAAATTTATGTGGAACTGCATTGATATTAAAATATTTTATTGGCTTGATTAAAAGGCTAGAGGTTTTACTTAATTCTTGGTACCCTATCCCACCTCCTGTACAATGTTAATAATGATGCCTCAAGTTACATGAAACCATTTGATTCATTTTTGTTGTTTACCTGTCATTCCTACTATAGCACCTACTCACTTTAAAAATGGGATGCTTTACACGCATAACTCATGTTATTTTCATTTTCATTTTCATTCATATCTAAGCAATAGTTTCTTAAAAATAAAGACCAATAGTGCGTACAAGTTCGATAGTGTTGTGATGAAATGAAAACCTTGGTCTTGATAACAATGATAAAAGAACTAAACTACTAATACAAATAAAATATATGACAAATACTTCCTAAAGCACACCCACCAGATGAGTCCAATCTTATGCCTAAATTATTTGCAGTCCACCCAATACAGTGAGCCATCTGAAAGTACTCGCACCAGCAGTTCTGTTGCTACATTTGCTGTGTCAACAACAAACTGAAAATCACATCGATACCCTTCTCGAATGTTGTTATCCCGCTTGAAATCAAACCATCCACCTCCAAGAAAATGACGCTCTTTGTTCGCTGAGGAAAGGACCGAGACCGGCCATAGTCTGTTACTCTCATCCCTCAGAGTTATTTTTGGGATGAATTTGATATTCATGTTCTTCACCACTCTTCTAGGAAACTCCTGCAACCCACCAACACCAATTATATCATCTCATCCAAGTCATCAAACTCTTTTATAACACAAACCAAATTGAACAATTTTATATCCCACTTGATCCCAAGGCCATATCCATTTTAGATACATGTTCAACCAAATATGTTTGTAATTTTTCTTTTCATTTTTTAAATAATTATATATTAAAAACCATAAAAATATATTTTATTTAGAGTGTATTCGACAGGTTTTTAGGTTTGCTTTCAACTTAATTTTTATTTTTATATTTATCTATTAGTTTGACAACTAATTTTATCAAACACTTTCCATTCTACTAGATAACTTTTTAAGTCTTTTTAAAGTCCAGTGAATTAATTTTCTGCTAATTATCATTGTTGTAATATTCTTATAAAATAAAATAAAATTGTACATATATGTTAATAATAAATGTAGAGTAGAGTAAGTACATAAATTGTAAATATATGTAAATAATAAAATAACTAACCACTCTTTTCAGTTTATAGGGAGAATCAAAATATATTTGAAAATGAGGATTTTGCAATCCACCGTTTGTCAGATCAAGTTTCTTCTCTTTTTGGATATCTTTTTCTTCTTTAACTCTTTTTGATTTGCCCCGAGCTCTTGTGGATGGACATGCACCTATAAGCATTAAGCATGCAGAGTTGTGTTTAACATTTGGATAACAATGATATGAGATTATGCAATAAAAATACTTAAACAACTGACCTTCTACTTCTGATTTGACATTTATTTTAGGACCTGGCAGTGAGCGTTTCCGTTTCAGTTTCCGTTTCAGTTTCCGTTTCAGTTTCCCATGACTCTGGATTTTATTATTATCTTGATCAGAGTCTTCTTCCAAGTTCACAATGGGAACGATTTTTTCACTACTAGGAGGTGCAGCTACTTTCCTGCACCCTGTTTTCGAAAATATCTTAACATTAAAGATAGACATGCCATCATACTGAAAAACCAAAAAGTCCCCTTCTTCTAAATTTTTCTCCTTGGCAAATTTCTGCCACCCATCTTTAAAAACCAAACGACCCTCGATTTTCTCCAAGTTAACATCCAAACATTTTCCATCGTGATCTACAAGAGTGACCTTGCATGGTGCGATTCCAGTGAAGAACTTGGTAAAAGATGTTGGTAGTTGCTGAAACAAGCATTAAAAAAATAGACTAGCGTTATACTTTGACACTAAGAAAGACTGTTTTTTTCGGATAAATGAGAATAAGGGGTTTTGAACTTAGACTCCATAAAAACTCTCCCTCCCACACTTAGATGGACCCTAATGGTTACACTAGTGAAAGACAGAATACATAAACAAGAAAAGATAACGAAAGGATTCAAAGCAAGAGTCAGAAACGAGAGTATACCAACTGGGTAGAACCTTTCTGGATCAGGAAAACTTTGAAGAATTCTATTAGGGTTTTATCGCCAGAACAGGGCAGTGCGCTCTCCATGTGGCTCTCTCTAATTTCCGGAACAATGCGTGAGTGAACACCAGACATTAAATATTTACTCACAAATTCATGAGCATTGATGTACACAATCTGTAATGATCTTGCTTGTTGTAGACGTTAGTATATATACTCACAAATATAAAGATACTCAAAAATATAAGAATATAAGAATGGGATATGAAAAAGATATGATACGATTCACAGTAGGCATGTATCATGTAACCTTTTTTTAGATAAAATATATTTATCTTTTCTATTATTATTTTTAATTTAACGTTTATAAATAAATGACTTATTAAAACTATTAAATGAATATGAGAGATAGATACTGATATAAATTTATATTCTTTTATATTATCATACATAATATATTTATTTTATCTATTTAATACATCATATCTATTTTATCTATTTAAGTAAGGTAAATATATATTTTGTAGATGATTAAAAAATAGATGATTTTTTTTTAAGTATATTTGTTTATCTATATATAGATATAGATAAATAATAAATTTTTTTTTCTTTTTTTTTTCTTTTTTTCTCTGTCATACAAAAAAAAATATTTTTATTTCCATAATATTCAAATGGTTTAATTAAAATTAAGAATTTAAATAAGGAGTAACTCTATCCTTAGAATAACTTAATTAATTAATCCTCATATATTTATTATCTTATATTTTACGTGGATTATATATATAAAGATATTATACCTTTTATTTCTGAGTTAAACATTTGAAACTTTAGAAGTCCACGCCATAAAATTTGTCAGAAACATTTATTAAAATTGTGTATGTTTTATGTTTTATTTAATAAATAGCTTTAATGATTTTATAATTTTTAATAAAGTTTAACCAGTAAAAAATTTTGTAAGTTTTAAGTTTTATTTAATAAATTTTAACTAGTAAAAAAATTATATAAGATAAAAAACTGATAATATTTTATATTCACATGTAATTTTATTTATTTTGGAAATATTTTCATTTAATTACAAAATTATAAAAGAAATTGAAGAAAAAAATAATCTCATTTATATCTTATAAAAATTATTAATGATAAGATAAAAAGCATTAGTAATTGATAATATTTTATATTCACGTGTAATCATTAAATATGTAATTTTGATATTTTAAAAATATTTTACATTTAATTAAAAAACTATAAAAATTGTGAAAATATTGGTTAAATTGATTTAATTGGTTTGATTCTCATCCATTTTACCATTATATTTACAATATATGAAAATTAAACATTTAAAAAATATATACATGATAATGTAATGTTTAAAATAAGTATTGTAATATAAAAATTAAAAAAAATTATCTTGAAATATAATACTGAATTAATAAATAAATATTTAAAATAGTTTAGTCATTGAAATAAACAGAGTAATATAAAAATGCTAAAAGAAACTAATGTTTCAAATTTTCTTATTTAAGTTTTGGTAACGTAATTTTATTAATAGTGTTTGTTAAACAAACTTTTTTTAGTAACTTTTAGCGTTTTTTTTATTATTAAAAATAAATTTTTTTTAAACACTAACATCTAATTTTTAGTTTTGTGTATTTATTCTTTAAAATATTTATTAAGTTTTGTTTTTACTCTTTATATAAGGTATATTTTATTTATTTATAATTTTTTCCCACATAAGATACTTAAAATGTATATATTTTTTACTAAATAAAATATTGCCAATGATAAAAATAAGTTTTCTTCTTCTTATTATTATTATCTATATACTTTTATATTATATTATTTAATATTTCAGATTATACTTCGATACATTAATAATAGATGGTAGATTTGTCTTATTTTAAATATTATTTTCACATTATATCATGCATTTTAACTATCTTTTTACGTTATTTTTAATATGTTATATCTATTTAAAAAATTTCCTTTTACTTTATTATAAATTTAAATAGAAATATTATAAGATAAGACTAATAATAAATAAATATTATGAAATATATATATAAGTATAATAAATATAATTGAAATAATTTTTTACATATAAAAAATTATAAGAGTTTAAAATTAATCAAAAATACTTTCAGAATATATTTTATCAATAAAAACTTAAAACTTATATAAAAATCATCTTATAATCATGTATATTTCTATCATCTACATCTATTACTAACTATTAGTATAATAATTGAATGTTTATGATAAAAGAGCTATACAAGTCCTAAAAAATAATCTGAGTAGAATAACATCTAGTTAATTACTTAAAGGAGGATGAAAGAGTTTTTAATTAATATTTACGTAAAAAAAAATTCATAACTAAAATGTAGTTTAATTGGCAAAATCTGTACTCTTTCTGTATTTTCATTTGTTTCTTAAGATTATTTGAGGGAAATTAAAATATATAATAAATTTTATTGATATTTTTATTACTTTTTTCTTTATTTCAAATAATGAATATATAAGTGTAAAATATGTAAAGAATAGAAGATATATAAAATAATATAATTGATAAAAAATAGTTAATATAAAATGTAGAATGATAGAGGGGATAAGGAAAGGAAATGCAGAAATTGGTTGGTGAAGAAATGGGGGAGGTTGGAAAGGGAATATGTGTTGTGGAAAGAAATAAACGAAAAGAGATAATAAAGAAATAAAGAAATAAAAAAGAAAAAAGAAAAAGGGGGAAAAGAAACAAACCTGGGTGTAGTTGGTGTGGCACTCACAGTGGTTCAGTCTCTGAACAAAAGAAAACAAGGCCCACTAATCAATCAATCTCACCTTCAATTCTTCTTCAATGGCCTCCTTATCCCTCTCTTCACCAACTTCTCTATCCTCGCTGCACCATACCGCCTCCACGCGCCTTATCCTCCGCACCCCTACCTCCCTTAAACTGCGCACCCGTCCTCACTCCTTCCCCTCCGTCCGCGCCATCACCCTCACCCAGGACGACCTCAAGAGACTCGCCGCCGACAAGGCCGTCGACGCCGTCAAGAGTGGCATGGTCCTCGGCCTCGGCACCGGCTCCACTGCCGCCTTCGTCGTCGCCAAGCTCGGCGCGCTCCTAGCCTCCGGCGAACTCACCAACATCATCGGCGTCCCTACCTCCAAGCGCACGGAGGAGCAGGCCCGCTCCCTCGGCATCCCGCTCTCTGTCCTCGACGACAATCCCCGCCTCGATCTCGCCATTGACGGCGCCGACGAGGTCGACCCCGACCTCAATCTCGTCAAAGGCCGCGGCGGCGCCCTCCTCCGCGAGAAGATGGTGGAGGCCGCCTCCGACAAGTTCATCGTCGTCGTCGACGACACGAAGCTCGTCGACGGCCTCGGCGGCAGCGGCCTCGCCATGCCGGTCGAGGTGGTTCAGTTCTGCTGGAAGTACAATCTGGATCGCCTCCAGCAACTCTTCAAGGAAGAAGGATGCGACGCCAAATTGAGATTGGACGAATCTGGCAAACCCTACGTCACCGATAATTCCAATTACATCGTCGATTTGTACTTCAAGACTCCAATTAGGGATTCCCTCGCTGCTGGCGCTGAAATCTCCGCTCTCGAAGGCGTCGTCGAGCATGGATTGTTCTTGAACATGGCCACCTCTGTCATCATTGCCGGCAAATCTGGCGTTGAAGTCAAGAACAAGTGAGAGAGACGCTTCACCAATTCGCAATTTGATTTTTTTTTTTCTTTTCTCATCTTGTGTTTGTATTATTTTATTTTCGGAGGAATATTAATAATAATCATAGCGCACATTTGATTGCAGCGATTTCTATTGTTTATAGAATGCATTTATGCATCTAATTATGCACACAATATTCATCTTCCCCGTCATTGCCGAGTACTTGATCTTGTGACTCTAATTCGTAATTCCAAACTTCCTAAGCAATAAAATTTTAAAAACTAAATCTATTCGATTACTAATGGAAATTTGTTTGAAGTTAAACGTGTACAAAAAAATTTGTTTCAGGTTTTAAAAATTTGCCCAGGTCTCCACGGCCACAACGTGGAATTCTTACCACTAAACTACAGCCACTTCTTGATAAGAATTTCATAAAAATTAAAAATTTAGCTTTATCAAATAGATTAAAAATTTATAATTTAACACTTGCATGAAGACTTACCATATAGGCATGAAATGCGATGAACCTAATCTTGAACTTGATCCAAGATATAAGATGAGATACAAATAAATATAACTATTTTTTAGTGTATCTCCTATTAGGGCCTTGTTTGACCTAAAATTGTCGTAAGAGACCATAATCTATATATTTAAAATAATATATTGTTGAGGATAAAATAGAAAAATTATTTTGTTGAAGTTTTGGTAACATGTTAGTTATTAAATGAAAAAAAATAATGAAAATTATTTTATTAAAAAAGGTGTTTATTTAAAAATTAGAAAAACGTCATTAAAAGGAATGTAATTTTTCCTGCAAAAGAACTTGAAGTCATTGTAAAGAATATAGCTATTAAGTGAGATTTCATTAATTAGAAAAAACTTTGATGTAATTAAAAAAAGGAAATCCGCCACAAGATTCAAAAAATAGCAGAATGAGAAGTGAGCACAAGACTCCATTTTCTTTTAATAAAAAAAGTCTTACATTCTGGTCGCTAAGTTTTCTAATAAAATTATAACTTGGATGACACGTAAATATTTGTTTAAAATTCTGCAACACACATTTATTGAAAAATAATTATTATTGAAAAGGACATTCACATGATGAATGTTGAACTGGATGGCAATATATAAAAAAAACATGATTTATGTATTGCTATTATTATTATTGATATGGATTTCAGAGAAACAGATACAGAGAAAGGAGAAAAAAATAAAAGAAAAATACAATAGCATACTAATTAGTAGATAAAAAATCCAATACTCTCTCTTCTGATGTTTGTCTTTTCTTCATCCATGATTCTAAGTTGTATTAACTAAATATTAAGTCTATTTCTCATAGTCAGTTGAAGTGAAAGGCCATAAAAATCTTCTAATTTTGTAGCAGCTAACGCTGCATATTCTTGACTATATCAGAGCCCAACCCAAAAGAGTACAACAGCATAGACATAATTCGAAGTCAAAACACATAATTAAGTAAATTATGTTAATTTATTTATCTTCAACGTTAACTACTGATGTTGAGTTGTAGTAAACATTTAGATGCCATGGTTGACCACTTTACTTTTAATTCATCTTCCCTCAGGAATTAGAGAAATTACTTGTACATTTAACATCATCGTGTCTCGTAACAATTCCATGGATAGATAGATATATGGTATTTCAAATTATACAGTAATTTCTCCTTGACATTGATAGAATAAAAAAATACTTTCATATTAACTGATTTTCTTAAAGATCTTTGCAGCCTTGACACTTGCGTGCAAGTCATTCATGGCCCTTGAATCCCGGATTAAGCCTCAAAGAAGCTTAAAAAATGTTATAAAACCGTGACGTTTCTACCTTCTTATTTCTATAGAGAGACACTGTCAATGAATATTTGAATGTACCCCTCTAACAGCTAGTAGAACCTGATTAAAAAAAAAGAGAGAAAACCCTTTAATATTTACAGCATGGTCCCCTAAATATTACTGAAGCCAGAAAAATTTACAGCTCTTGACGATCAAGCTGAGGCAATGTTGAAGTGGAATGCTCCACGAGGGTGGCAAGTGCCAAATGGCTTTTAACAGAGAAAGCTTTGCAGGCCATAGGCAGCAATGAAATAGTTAAATAGCAGCACAAACACCCAGAAAGAGTTACGGTGAGCAATTAGTACAGTAGAAGAATGCAGTGTATATAATACATGTGAAGCAAGATTGAAACTAACACATGAATAAGAAGACGAGACCCCTTGTGTGTATTTACTAATTATGTGGTGTTTCAGGCAATAGGAAGCTCGGACTTGTTCAGTTCCCTGGTCCCTGCCTTTTGAAGGGTGAGCGACAGAAAACAAGAAATGGGAAAAGCCAGCAAATGGATCAAAAACTTCCTTCTAGGGAAAAAAGATGAGAAAATCAAGAAGATCGATGCATTCTGCCCCGAGGATATTAAGAGTTCCAACACGGGGAGCCTGATTGTGAGTCCCAAAGTGAAGCGGAGATGGAGCTTTGGAAAACTAACAGGTGGAAGAATAACGAGCAAGATAGTAGGGCATAAATTTTCCAGGTCTTTTGACTCAGGTGACTCTGCGAAACTGCAAATACAAGCCTTGATGGAAACTAAGATACCAAGGCGTCTTCCAACCCCACTGGCAAGGACTTACAAAGATAAAAACAAAGCTGCTACAAAGATTCAGGCTGGCTTTCGCTCATATTTGGTGTGAATTTCTTGTCAAATATTTTATGGCCACATCTAGCTATGCTTCTCCTTTGATAATTAGAATGTTGTATCTTACTATTTAATAGTTTTTCTTTCATTACGTGTAAATTTTCAGGCAAGGAGAGCATTGCATGCTTTAAAGGGATTAGTCAAAATACAAGCACTAGTGAGGGGTCACCTTGTGAGGAAACAAACAACCGCTACCCTGCGTGGCATGCATGCGCTGATGGCCATACAAGTTAGAGCACGAATTCACAGAATTCAGATGGCAGAGGAAATAAACCTCCTTGGAAAACAGCCTCCACAACATAGAGAAGCTCCACACTTCAGAGATCTCAAAACAGAAGAAAATAAAGTAAGATTCAGGCTCTGCAAAATACCTCAACATTATCATCTGAAGATTGACATAACATGATAATTCAAGTAATAAAACCATGTATTCAATTTTAAAGTAGATCCTATTTAAAATTCATCCTAATGATGCATTAGGCTAATTTTCAGTTATCTGTTCTGTTATGCTACATTCTAGATAATTTCTATAATGGCTATTATTTATAGGATTCAAAGGATATGAGTGTGGAAGAAATGTTGGAGGTTTTGAAAAGCAGAAGTGGCCCTCTAGATGGTTCATATGTTAAGGCCAGAGAACGTGATTCCATGACATTTTATTCGAAGCATCTGCCGGTTGTTTCTAAACGAAAACATCAATACAAGAATACTCAAATAGTAGAACCAAACAGCCCAGAAAACTACCGTGCCATGTCTGAATTTAACACAACAACAATAGCCTTATCAACTTCTCAGCGTCACTCAGTGCCTCACCGCCAATCACTGTCACCAAATTACATGAACAAGACTGAATCTTCAAGGGCTAAAGCAAGGTCGCAGAGTGAACCAAAACAACGACCCAAACGGGGATTGAGGCACAAAGGCAAGTCTGTGGAATCCCCATTGAATGGTCCAAGACAAAATCTTTTCTCAAACTCATTACGTTTCGATCATGGAAGCCTGGACCATTGGGTTATCAATTTTCAAGGATCACTGAATGACAGCAAGCGCGATTCCTTTGGCAGCAGCTCGATCACTACTGACTCATATTATTGAATTCTCCTGCTTTGTCACAATACTATGAAATGATTTTAATTTGGACACCGCAATTTCATCACCCATCTACCTGTACTTCGCAGCATAAGCTTGGTGTGTGGTAGGATGCCAGATCAATAACAAAATCATTTATGAAAGGGAAAACATAGATATAATTAGTAAGTGTTTTTTCTTCCCTAACTTGTGCTAACCTTCAATACGAACATTTAAATTTTACGTATTATCAAAGTAAAACTCTAATTTTAATAGACAATAAGACAACTGTGAAGTGGAATAATCATTTAGAAAGTGTTTCTAAATATTATCATTTTAGGTAATTATTCTGATCAAATGGAAAATGTTATCAATTCTTGAAAAGATCTATCGTCTTTCTCATTCATCGGATTGAAAATGAGTTACACATTGTTCAGTAAGTGAAAAGAAGTGGGTAAATGAAAAAACGTTGTTACCTATAAAAAATTAGCTGTCTAAATGTGCGAAAAGAAACACCGAACTCTACAAACATGATATATGAGATGTTACAGCAGTTTAGGTGGATTGTTCTCGGTTGAAAGTGTTCTCTTTGAAACTCTTGCTCAACCAAATAGCAGTTTCCCTTGGGGAAGCTTTCCCTGGCCCAAACGGTTTTAATAAAACTCCAAGTTCTCCATACCTTTCCTGCTGTAGTAATCTTGCACTAAATTCAAGCAAACCTTCTAATGCCTCTGCCCTCTGTTGGAATGACGAAGTATCAAACTGTCGGTGGTGCAAGTCTGAAGAGTTGTGGCTTGATGCTCCAGCTGTTGCATTTTGATCAGATGAGCCACTTTTATCCTCATCGTTTTTCTTGAACATGCTGTGCTTGATTCCCTGCCAAGCATCCGTACAGCCTGGCCTAACATAGGATGTGTCACATACCTTGATTGTGCATTTGTCTATCAAAGTTGAATCATTTCCACAAAGAGGGGAGCCTGAGGAACCCTGTACCGAGTTTGGTGACGATCTATTGATGGGAAACAATTGGTCTTCATATGATGCTAATGGGAATTCTGCTATCCTATCAATCCGGGGAGAGTTAACTGAAATATTGGGTGAATTTACAAGGTCAAGTAAACCAATACTGGGCCTGCGAGGAGGCTGCTGAATGGCACAACTTCGTGGGAACGGCAACGATGCTCTGCGAGTTGTATGGACAGGTTGTTTCGTATTGTGTGAAACAGGAAACTGCAACCATGGACTTCAGAAAGTCAGGGAAAAAAAATCTTAATTGAATAATACCATTACACGTGCAAGAGAAGTTCATTGTAAAACATCCCACTCAACAGAGATCACATGTTTAAGTTTGCTCATGATATACCATGTGGCAAACATTAAATAATGATTGATTCCAGCTTGCCTTACCGTCTTATGATTATTTGAGGATACCATTGATTTCTTGGGGGTGGCAGAAGCTTTTGATGCAGTTAGCCTAGGAGTCTTGGCATTACTAGAAGTTTTGGAAACAACTGACTTATGGAGTGACTTCATGTCGTGTTTGTCTCCAATAGAAAGTTCAGCAAATCTTTGATTTAAATTATCAGGAGTACAGTCTATCTCTAGGGTCGAGCATAGAGAATCTTGCTCTGCTCCTGATACACTGGGATTTAAAGTCCGATCATTGCTAAAAGAATGCCACTTATACCCAGAGACGGAAACAGGATCATCTTCTGACTTCAAAAATCTAGTTTTCTTCATGTAGTTGGATTCTGGCCAATGACCTGGCAAAGTATTTCGCCTTGGGCTATTCATTTTGAGATGGACCTTAAGAACATAAGGTTGAAGATGTTGGTGCCCGAGTAGCTCTGCAGCCTGCATCCAAAAGTACATGAAAGAAAAATAAGAAAGAAAGCATGGTAACAGAACACCACTTCACACAACCAATTTCACTTCATAGTCTCTGTCTCCAAACTAAACACAAAGCATTGTTTTAAAAGCATTGGTCTAACTCTAGTTAAAGCATAGTTGAATCAACAATAATTAAGTATATATTTTTAGTATTCATAAAATTATAAAATAAATAAACTAATACAATATGAAAAAATTAGTTTTTTTAAAAATATGAAAAACCAAGTTAGTAAACCAAATTTAAATAAAAATTAGTAATAACAGTATTTGTGTTGACCTTGTGTTAGACTAAATACTAACATCTATATGTGGACCTCATTTACGACCCTTTATTTTTCTAAAAGGTAATTTTAAATTAAAATATTTTTAAAATGCAAAAAATAAATGTTCTTTACTAGTATTAGATCAATTTGACTAGTTCTATGACCATTTGACCTTTCAGGTTGAATGCACGGGACACCCCACAAGTACTTTCCTAATTTACTCAATAAATCGATCCAAACAAATTAAATCTGACTCTGATCATGTAGAATCACTTATTACAAAGTTTATTAAATTTCAGAAGACATTTAAAATTTTACAATCATTTAAGCACTTCTTTACTCATTAAGGTTATTTGCATATGTAAGTGATTTTATTATTGATTTAATGAAGAAATAATAATTATTCTTTTGCACAATGGAAGATATCTTTACATGAATGGAGCATAGATAAAATTGTAGTTAAAATATAAGAGAAAAATCTCATTAACGTTTAATGTGGAACCCATCATCAACCCAACCCATCTCCAAAATGATACACGGTACTAGATGCTGCACCATTAAATTGCATAGAATTATTCCGTGTCAGAGGAGAACTTTTATACATACACTAGGTCTAAGCTCTGGATTTTTCCGCAGCATGCTTTTAACAAGACCACGACTGCCAAAAGTGAAATAAAAAAATAGTTAAACAATCAGACAGTTCATAATATAACTAATTGATTGAAATAAATTTACAAGAAACCTCACTTTCAATTAGCTTTGCTTAGGACAGTGTTAGGTATTAGGTCAATAAAAGACACGACAAAGCAATTAATAACTAAAATATAAGCCACAGTAACTAAGTGACAAAAGAACGAGGACTTACAATGCACCAGAATACTTTGTTGGCAATGGAGCCACTATTGACTTGTTAATTTTGTTAATCAGGGCTTGTATATCCTGTTTGAAAAAATTGAAAGAAAATTATATATACTTTTAACAAAGAGCAATTTTTGCCAAAAATATATAAAAGCAGTAAATGCAAGCAGTTTTAAAGCCTTTAGAGAGAGAAATATGTAATTATGTATAGCCCTGCAGCTAGACAAGTGCAGCTGATAATCAATTAAGAAAGTCATAACAAAGAAGAAAGACACAAGTTTAAATTAGGTAAACTATTTGGATTTGAATGTATTGGTTAATCCATAGAGAACAAAAACATGTTGAAACTAGGTAATGTAATGGGATTTGGCTGCTTTAAAGAGGAGTGTGTATTTTAGAGAATAAAATGCAGAGTTATAACCTTTGATTGAAAAATTAAAACACTACATTTTAACAGTTTAATAGTTATAATGTGCATGTATACATGTACAAGCATAACAAACTATGCTGTTGATTTAAGTCAATGATTTATAACTCCACAACTTTTCCTATAATCTAGGGTGAACGTCTCACTTTAGAGGAACCAAATTCAATTCAATAATAATCAAATTGATGTTCAGACATTGGTATCTTATTGATAACAAACAGAAAATTTGTACTACGACAGCTGCAATGAAAGTATTAAATCTGTTTCGAGAAGATGATATACAAAAATAAAAAGCCTTATGATTATAGAAGAAAACTTACAAATGCTTTGAATGCAGGCTTAAGCGAGGTCATTTCATATATACAACACCCTGAACAACCAATTTCAGAGATCATGAATACACAATCAACTAGACGAAGGAAAAACTTATCAGACAAAAATAATCATAATAAATGAGTACTTACCCAAGGACCAAATATCTGATTTAGAGCCATAAGGTATATCAGCAAGGAGCTCAGGGCACATATAGCTAGGAGTTCCCACAACCTAAATTACAAGACATTACTTATGATGACCATATAAAAGTTACACTCACCAAGGTAAACTCATTCTTAGATTAAATATTCCTTACAGAGGAAGTTAAATCATCGGAAGTCAACATTTTGGCAAGTCCAAAATCACCTGATTCATCATTGACCACTAGTAAGCAAAATTTTAACCATCTATGCAGTTATGCTTTATTTCGAGGAACAACATAATAACTTACCAAGACGTATGTCATGATCTTTTGTCAAGAATATATTTGAACACTGATAGAAATACATAATTCTCATTAATATATTGCTTAAAGGAATTTAGATGGAAATAGGAATACGGTCACTAAGCAGAGAAGATTCTGTAGCTAACCTTGACATCACGATGAAGAATATGGTTCACATGCAAGTAATCAAGTGCCATAAGAAGCTGAACAAGCCACTTACATAGTTTCTGCAAATAGATGACAATTTTAGATTTTAATTGTCCAAATATAAATATTATCTTGTTTATAAAAAGATGAATATTCCTGTCTAAAGGAAAAGGGACATAAAAATTTATAATTTCTGCAAGGACAAAAAAAACCAGACATAACCTCCTCGGGAAACATAACCCCACTAGCTTTCTTTATAGCTTCCGCCCTATGTTTCATCAAAGGTATATTTAAAACAGTATTAACGACCCAATTTATTAAAATAACCAAGGGAAAGAATGCAGAACCATAAATTGTAGGCTAGCAAAAATCTGAGAAAAGAAACTTACATGTCTCCACCCTCACAATAACCTATAATAATGCATACATAGCAACCCTGAGAAGGAAGTTAGGGTACTGTGTCATCCATCAACAATCAACAATAAAGAAAAACAGTAATAATAAAAGGAAATAGCTTAATTAATTATCCAAACAAGAGAATAAACTTAAATCTTAACAAATAGCAAAGCTATATAACCTACTATTTTAGTCAACATTACTGTATTCAATTGAAGATACAAACTAAACCATCAATGGTGACACCAATTTATAATCATTAAAGCGAATAAAACCAAATGAAATAATGTTAGTGTCAGCAATACGTAAGACCAATCCAAGAGTTAAAACTACTTCAAATATTTTATAATGCAAATATAGAGAGACTTAATAGCTATCATCCAATAGAAGCTTAATCGGTAAAGCATCTAGTAGAAGCCATTCTTATCTTGACTTCTTGAAATTAACTGAGAAGGTGAAGAGAATTAGAATTCAAGAACCACATACCTTTTCTACCCACGAATCTTTATACTCCACAATAAATGGGTTTCTTAATTTGGAGAGGAGTTCCATCTAAACAGGTAAAAAAAAAACACGAAATGAATAATATACTAAATCATATTCACAACAATATGCTGACTCATATTCACATCAAATGTTCTGACAAGAGTTTGTTAAGTTTACAGCCAAATTCATATCAAGGTTTGAAATTTCTTTCACGCTGTTAGAAAATGAAAGTCCTCTGGAGCACTCACTAGAAAAGAAATCACAGCAGGAAGGTAGAAACCATGTAGCAGAACACATGCACACGAAGGGTTTACAGAAAATCGCACATGATGTTTAAGTTAGTCCATTTTTTGAAATGCAAAATTTAAGAACAAACCTCCTGGTGAGCAGACCTACGAGAGCGCTCAGTTTGGCGGGCAAGGCGAATCTTCTTCAGCACATATCTATGTAATTGACAAGACAAAGTTGAAATACAGTGATAATAGACATAGGCGCTGAAAGGGAAAATTGAAGGTAACATAAGTTCAATTCTCACTTTTTCTTCTCATGCTTATGTTTCACAAGAAGAGCAGAACCAAAAGCCCCTTTTCCAATTTGCTCAAGTATTTCATACTGCTCCATGTCATCAATTAGCAAGAGATTTCCCTCTCCTAGATACAAGCACGTCCGATTCTTTCAAAAAGAATTACAAAGGAAAAAGGGCTAATAATAGTAATACTAAACCATAAATCAAAATTACAAAGTCAATTACTGAAATCTAGCGATATATCGGAAGGAATTTTACTACAATGTCAGCGGAAAATGCTCAAAAAGCACATATGCTTGAAGGTGAAACTTTCTCCCTTTCTCATTGTAAATACAACAAGGATACAACATTGTAATAATAATGTGCACAATAGCAACAAGTAGATACCGATTACATTAACTTATGTATGAAGGTTGAAGAATCAGGTATAGCAATTCTTAGCGAGAAACCTAGAAACTGCACAAGGACACACGGAACGCTAAGACTTGTTTGTTTCCTCTCTTAGTTTTTGTTTTTTTGTTTAATATAAACAAAATTACATTTACGAACTCCGCAGTGCAAGAAAAGCAGTTACAGACCAAAAAATTTCGCGAAGCGAAGTCCAGAGGAAGGAAATAGCAAATTGGAAGTTAACGTGGAAAATGGAGAGAAACTGCGAAAAAAAAAAAAAACTGAGAAAACGAAACAAAAATAAAAGGAAGAAAAGGAAAGAAGTGTACCTGCGACCGGGTAAGAAGAAGTTGAGGAAGGAAATAGAAGCGATTCAAAAGGTAGAGGGAAGAGACGAATCTGAGAATGCGAAGTTGAACATTGGCAAAGGAAGTGCAAAACGACACCGTTGTTGGAGCAGAAGCAGAGGAAGCTGCAGAAGCTCTTTCGCCATTGTGGTTGGTTTGTAAGAGAGAAAACGACGTTTTACATTGCAAATTATGAAAGCAAGCGGCTTAATTGGTTACTGCGTGCTAGAAAGAGAGGTTTAAAGTTGATGATGATGAGAGTAAGTGAAAATGATAGGGGTCAACATTAGAGTGATTAATTAATTATTCATCATTAACGCGCTTCAGATCTCTCCTACATTACTAATTAAACCTCATTCCTGAAAGCAATAAACAAATTCAAATCTCAGTCAACATTTTTTACCAGTCAATAAATTTTCAAAAACCATTTAAGTTTTACCTATTAAGAATCATAGTTAAGAAAAACAGATACACTAGAGGCTAGGAAAACAAATTTTGCAGAGCTTGTAGTGAAATTATTATATATTAGGGAATATGGTAGGGTTCGTAGCTTTAATTAAAAAAATAAAAAGGTTATGATTTGAAAGGTAAAGAAAAACACAACTATATAATAATTATTATGTAATTTGGAAATCATAGTGGGACACGCACCATTCTTCTTCTACCAACTCAATTCTTATTTCTTAACAACTTCCTCTCATTCTCAATCATCCACCTTATCATCCGCCGCATAATTTCAGTAGTTAAAATAAATTCAAATTCAAATTTTCAAACATCACATACAGTAGATTTACCACTTGCCACTGCTTCTACTGGAAGAATTTTTACCTCTCATGTGCTTCAGTCTTCTAATGGTGCATCTCATTTAATTTGAGTTATTTATAAAATAATTATAGATGTTTAATTCACTCTCAAAATTAGTTCAGAATATAAAATTTATATCTAAAATTTATATCTAGTTATATATTACAGTTCAAATGTGAGATTTCTCAACAACTTTATTGACCGAATCTAGATTTAATAATCTTGTTAACTTAATTCTGATATCATGTAAAAAAGATATTATGATATCTAATTTATTCTCAAAATTGGTTTAAAAAGTGAAGTATACTTATATACTTACACTTCAACTTCGAGTGAATGTGGATTTCACAACAATTTGAAAGAAAACTGAATTTGTTTGTTAATTTCATGATATACAGTGACACAATGTCAACAAGTTTTTGACCAAACTTTGAAGATGTACAAAATCTCAACAGAAGAAGTCCTTTTCAAATGAGTGGCTCCAGCTCCATCCAAACTCACATCACATTATTGGTTCCATGGTGATTAGCCTTAGGGTTTTGAGCTTGCCAATGAATTGGTAAATTGAGATAACTCACCTACAACATATAAGTACCAAATCAATCACAGAAAAGAAAATTGAAAATGTTGTAAGAAACAACAATGCTTGTAACATACACGCCAACTCATCAACCTCACTTCAAATCAAGATTGAGGAACAATACTTAAAAAAAATTGTCACATAATTTTATTTTTATGAACTTGATCCTTTCATTTTGTAGTGTATTTCTATGAATTTCTTTTGATTCTACTCTCATACCTATTAAACGCAATCTCTTTAATAGATGACTCCATTTAACTATACTTCTTTAACATTATTTATCTATGTTTAACTGTAATTCTTTTATAGTTAATTATCACAAAAGAAAACAAATGAATAGATAATAAGGGAATATAAGGTTAATTTAGTGATAAAAAATAAAATGAAATTAAAAGAAAATAAAAGTATAATAGATAGTAAACCCGAGTCTACACTTATAAAAAATGAGTATATTAACTATTAACATTTCTAGAAAAACATAATATATATTTTTCTATCGGTGTATATATATACAAAAGCTAATAGACATATTACCTACTTCAAAAAATAAAAATAATAATAATTTAAAATGCATGTCTCTTTCAAGTTTTCCATCGAGTCAACATCTTTACTATAAGAATGCAACACACATTTTGCTTCCCTTCAATTAATTCTACACAGATTTAAAGAGATTTGAGGTGGCAAAATAATATAAACAAAAAAAAAGATGAATGTTATATATATATAGAACAAAATGGCCTCTACTAAGATTATTTTTAGCCTAGCTGCATACAATTTCTGTCTTTTTTCATTACAATGGCAGATAATGTATATATATAACAAAGATTTTTGAGATTTGATAAAAACCTTCATAGAGAAATTTGTAGAAATGATGAAGGGTACATTGGTTTTAGTTTTTTATGTGAATGAGGAGAGTTGAATGAAAGAAGAAAGAGTTTGGAAGATTGCGAAAATAAATAAACAATCAAAACAAAATAAAACAAAATCTAAAGACGGTGGGATTGGTGGGACAACGATCTATGCGACCGAGGACCGAATCTAAACGTGTTTCCCATATTCACATATCATATTATCAAATATCAAATATCAAATATCATATATTATTTATTATTTTATTATTATTATTATTTTATTATTATTATTTATTATTATTATGGCTACTAAAAAATGAATACCCATAACCCATTGGCCATTCCTACTCACCAATCAACTTCCCCACTTCTACACCGCACCAGAAAGCGACACTGCACCCTGGAACACAAAAAATTGGTGCTACTTGATTTTATACTTTTCTTTCTCCAATTCATTATTTTAAGTAAATAAAATAACTTTATCTACACGCGAATTTTCTCATTTATTTCTTTGGTTAAAAACATTTTTACGAAATAATTTCTTGTTTCGAATTTGATAAACTGGGGTTTCACTTAGTAATGTATGGTGTGACGAAATGTTAAACTTTTAAGTTATTTTGGGTGCAAGTGGAGTGTGGTGGGCCTGTGAGGGTAAATATGATGGGCCGAATGTTTGAAATCGGGCCTAAGTGTTATTCGGGTGGGGGGTAGTGGACCTGGGCCGATACTCTGATTTGAGGAAAAAATGAAATGGCTTAATTACGTTGACTATTATGGTTAAAAGTCAAATAATGAAGTGATGAATATTAGGGTTTGTAATAAGGGAGAAGTGCACGCATGCACGCACGCACGTGTAAGCGCTTAGTGAAGAGAAGAGAAGAGAAGAGAAGTGATGATGCAGAGGAGCACATGGGGATGCATGATGTATGTGGCAGTGTGTGACAGTGAAAAATGAATGGGTGTGTCTCTGTGTGTTATGCAGAGAACTGTGGGGCCACAACCACCCTCATATGATATCAGATACCTACCCAACTCTTCACATTTCACTTTTTTTTCTCTGCACTTCCATTACTCTAATCTTTTACACATAAACCCTAAACCTAATTTTGATTTACTTTTAATTTAAATATGTAATCTTACACACTCTGCAAAATTTGAAGGAGTCATTAGTGTCCAATTGTCGATTATCTGCAATTAATTATGTTTTTTATAATTGTTATAGTTAGTAACAGATATTAACTAATTATCTGAATTTTCAAAATACTGCATGTACATTTTGTTATTTTTCTTTTCTTTTCTGCATATTGGTATTATTCT
The DNA here is from genome assembly GCA_016859785.1 of Macrotyloma uniflorum. Taxonomy (NCBI): domain Eukaryota; kingdom Viridiplantae; phylum Streptophyta; class Magnoliopsida; order Fabales; family Fabaceae; genus Macrotyloma; species Macrotyloma uniflorum. Next base: position 1,864,343 of record BDMB01000024.1, read on the forward strand.
AATAATAATAATAATAAATTGAACTTAAAATTTCAAACAAATTATCCAAACGTTCTCTCACCAATTCAACTTAACGAGTTTATTGGGATTATCTTAATGAGATCCAAAACTCATACAATTAGGAGAATTTTAAGGTTGTAAATTTCTAAATCACTGTTATTTAACCGATCAAACCGATACAAATTCTTATTAAAACTCAGCTTTAAGAGTTTTCAATAAACTGATTCAAAGAGATTTTATTGGTTCTCTTTATATTTAAAATATAAGTAATTGTTAAAAAGTGATTTTATACAAAAAAAAAAATTGTATATAAAAAATCTCTCTTTTATTGCATATTTTTATTTGAGATAAAACTAGTATAATATTTTAGAGATAAAAATATATTTAAGCTTAAATGCACGTGATTGTGTTATTATATAAGTGATTTATATTAGCTAGTATTGCATGATTACACCAAGACAAAGCATAAACACAAAACTGTAAGCTATGGATTTTATTTCATTGCATTGATTTTTTTGTTTACAACAGATTATTCATCATTCTTACATGGTTTCCTATTTAAACAATGATTGAAAGCTTATAGATTTATTTTAATTAACCTTCCAAGTTCTCTGCATAAACAAGAACAATTATAAAAGGGAAAAGAGCATTCAAACCACCATCAACTCTTACCCTTTTAGAAACAGACACTAACTCTTAATCTTTTATTATTGCTATAGGTCCTTCCATTAACTCGATGTTAATAATGACTGTTGATTTAAACTGAATTAGTAAAACAAACTACAGAATCTAGACACATAGTTTCATCAATGTTCTCCTTTTTGCTTAAAGAATGGTGTTGCAGAAGTGGCTCTTTCTTCTACAGCTAACATTGGTGATCTAAATTTGACTGATGACAAATGAACTGTCACAAGTACTCAAATTGCACAAATAGGTTGGTGGAGACAATTTATTTCTGCTGGGAACCATGGACAAAAGTTAGCAAAAGAAGAATGAGGGTTCCTCATGCATTCCCTACATTACAAATTGGTTTTGTTAAATTATAGAAAGTAATTATTGATATTTAACTCACTTTCAATACCAATACTAATTTAAAAGATAAAATTTATATTTTATTTATATATTATAGTTTAATTTTATGTAAATATGTAAGATTAAGAATTTAAGAAATCATATTTAGTATCAAGTTAAAAAATCGTTTTATTGAAATAATAATCCAAGTTCAAGTACTAATTAAAATAAAACAAGAGTTTGTGATGTCTATTTGCTAAAAATTAAAACTTTAGGGTAGTTTAATGTTGTTTTCCATTATAAAATATACCCAAAACCCAAATAATTTGAGTATGCTTTGTGAACGAAGAAATAAGAACAATGGTTTGAACTCCAAATTAAATTAGGTTAACCGTACAAATTAGGTTAACCCCAAAGAAGCTTCTGGTGGAAACTTAACAATAATGAAATAATGATTGGAGATTAAAACGAAGAAGTCAAACAAGGATGATTTTGGAGCTGTGGGGTTTTGATGAATTGACAAAACATTACCTATATTTTTTTTTTCTCATGTTTTATGTATATTCTTTAAAAAATAATTAAACATGAAAATAATTCTACAATTTGGTTCTGATACAGTAAGAAGAAAACAAATTATTTAAGATGCTTATGCTTTTACATAATATAAAGATTTAATTTAAAATTTTGCAATGTTTATAAAAAAAATTAAGAAAAATAGATAGCATTCTCTTCTAAAGTAGGAAGAAAATTTTAAGATAACTTAAAATGTTTAAAAGATACTTATACTTATTTACTTTTCTGTAAAATTTCACTTCTTACATAATTAACTCGACTAATTTTTTGGAACTAAATTAACGGTATTTTTTTATTTTTAAATAAAATTATTTTTAATATTAACTTATCCTAATTTAAATTTCATTTTAAATTTTGAGAATATGATGCATCATAATTTAATATTTTTTATAACTTTTCTCACATTTAAAAGTCTTATTACTATTATTATTTTTTATAACAATTGTTGAATATTTTGACAATATTATTATTATTATAATATGTTTTATTTTTTTTTAAATTGTATTGTAATTTTCTATAGTATTCACCTCCAAACATCCACCATGCACAACTGCAATCTGGGAATTTATTTAATTAAAAAGATGAATATTTGTGTATAATTAATATATAAACCAATTTAGATAGATAATCATGCAAGCTAGAGAAATAAGTTATAACTCTTTTCCCTTTGGATGAAAACACTGATAATTCCTTGCCCTTTTAAACAATTAATTCTCATCCCAGTAGATTTAAAAAAAAAAAACAAGAGTTTTATAATTTCAACATTTTTATATCTTATTTATTTTCATAAAATATGTTAAAATATATTTAAAAAAAAACTAAAAGAAAATGAATATATTTTGAAAAAGGTTGTACAAAATAAAATATTATTCCTGAGAATGTCTCATCCACCCTTCTTTTTCCTGGGGTCAGTGTGTTCCCAAGCAACGGGCATTAGTGAATACATGCATGAAACATCAATCTCATAAAAAATATGTAAATAGAAGTGGCATTATAAGGTCTTCCATAGAAGAAAAATATTGTTCTGGTTCCTCAACTTGTCGGTGCTCACCAAAACTCAAAATATACATATTCAATTAATTATGCTGCTATATATAAAAAAAGTCTTCCCACCACCAAAACCAGAAGAAAAGGGAAATAGTGGAACTTATTAGGCCATATAAAATAGGCAAATTAATGAATTTGAAAGTAATCACAATCCAAAGAAGAAGGTATTACTTGATAATTTCAAAGTTTTCTCACCTGCATGATCAATTAACATGCATACTGAACCAAACCACCAGACCCCACTTGAGAAGACTCATCAGCTTGGACTTCATCATCATCCGGTGGCAGTTGGCCAGAATTTGCGGTTGGACTCATGTAGTTTCCTTCCCTTTCAGACTGTGCCACAATTTTTCCCTGACCATACAAGCAACTCAGTTGATGGAAATAGGGACAGGTCCTAGAGTTAATGGACCTTTTCTTATTAACATCCTTGGTTTTTCTGAAGTACTTGTTTATGTTCTCCCACTTCTCTTTGCACCTCTTTGCACTTCTCTTGTATCCCAGCTCTGACATCCCTTGCGAGATTCTCTCCCACAGAGGACCCTTGTTTCCTTCTTTCTCTTCATTGTTGTTGTTACTTACACTCGTGCACCTCAGGTTTATCAGTGCTAACACTTCATCCCTTGGCCATCTTCTCCCAACATCCTCTTTCGAAGAATTCTCAGTGCTCACTATTGGGGTTGCTGAGGTTGCCTTATATGTGGAAACTAAATTTGACTCTAATGGAATAATATTATTATGGCTATTCAGTGAAGAACTAGGGTTGTGGGGTGTTGGGGAAGAATTCGAGGAAGAAGGAACTTGTAATAACGTGTCACTTGTGCTAGGGTTTTCTGTTCCCAATGTAGTTTGATCATGATTCAGAATCATTTTAGGAGAAGGTATTGGATCAAGATTGTTGTCTTCATTGGAAGGACTGTTAGGGTTTTGCGAGTGCAATGAACGATTTGGAAGATTGTAGTTCTTGGCATTTTGGCTTGGAGGGGATGATGAAGTTGTTGTTGCACATTTCTTTAAGAATTCAATTATGGTGGCATGTCTATCTCCGGCAATAGCTTGCTCCTGTGCCATGATCTCAAGCTCCTTGTTCATCCTCTCCATCTCTTGCTTCTTCCACGCTTCCTCTCTGGCGAACTTCTCTTGGTCCCTTTTGACCATGTCCTCGAGGAGCTTGTTGTGAATCTCTTCTTGCTGAGCCATCATCTTGTTGACAACACTCTCGCAAAAACCCTTGAACATTTCGAACCTATCACGCCTCTTCCTCTTGCGCTCCTTTGACTTTTCCACCACAACCTTTTCACTTGTTCCATCACATTGTTGGTGGCCCATGTTGTCTCCTCCTAGGTGGAGGGTCTTTTCACTTCTCACAACCCCATTATCACCTTCGCGATCACCACCACCACTCGAATCAGGGTTATGACAAAGCTCCTCCAGCTCGCTAAGGAACCGGTAATTGTTCTTGCCGTAGTTGTTAATGTTGTCGAAATATCTACTCTCATCTTCGAACTTCTCCTTGCACTTCTCAGCACTCTTCTTAAACCCAAGCTCTGCAAGCTTCCTGCACACATCATAAATACAAAAATCCAAAACCCACCACCACATAAGCATTTCTGTTATTTTCATTTATTTGCTTCATACAATTGTAAGTACCTACTGTCCTCAACGCTTAAAATTAATGGTTTCCTTCCTTCAACTTAATTTCTTTCCTCTCCATGGCCGACTCAGCCTTATATCTTTCTCTTGGGGTCTGTGTCTTGCATTGCAGTGTCAGCGTGCCAGCTAAATTACTATGGTGTGTTGGTGCACGTGTGCGCGTTAATTTGTCTTGATGATTAATCGAATGTAAACTTTATCTAACTCATTAGTTTTATCATTCTCCCAAGATCATTAGTCTCAATTCAATTAATTCACTTTCTTGCTCAAAGGAACAGTGACTTAATTAAAAGATAACAGTGAGGTTGAATTGAAAGCATGTACTATGTATATATATATATATATATATATGTATGATTAATGTGATGTAGTGGTATATATGTACCTTGAGACGTGGTCCCATGTGAGTTCTGGGAACCAATTTTCCATGCTAGATCTGATTCTCAAAAGTGCAAGCACTTCATCGTTGGTCCAGGAATCGGTTAAGTCTGGTAATTGGGTTTGATCTGTTTGAATCTGGACGTTGTGGATTGGAGGAACCTTGCGTTGTTGTTCATGTTTGTGGGTGGGAGAAGGAGGGTGCAATGGGTGCAAGAGATTGGTTTGGAGTGGCAAGTGGTGTTGAGAATGAGAAGGGTTATAGGGATCAAAGGGTAGGAAGGTAGTTGGGGGAGTTGAAGAGGCATGGAGAGGGAAAGACAAGTGGAGAGGAAGAGTGGTCCTTGGTGCTATGAATTGGTGGAACTGGTCTGGTGCTCCATCGAACATGTTGGTGTTTGTGTTGGAGTGCTTTACCTCTACCTTTCTCCTCAGTGCTCACTGTAAATCAGCACATTGCTACAAGAAACTTTTCAAAACGCGCAAACTTAACTTCTCTCTCTCACTCACTCTCTCTCTCTCTCTTTCTCCCTCGCGTTTATCAAGGAGATTGTCCTTGCATGAAAAAGAAAAGATAGCCCCCGACACCCTTTTAGGAGAAAGTGAACTCACCGGCCACCCTCTAAACCATAGTATTTTACGCAATTAAATATTGTGTGACCTTGGACAAGTCAATCCAACCACGTTGCCATTCAAGGTATATTCAATTCATTTCAAACTTGTCCAACCCTTTTTCTCTTTTCAAACAAAATCCAAACTCATCTTTATCACCCATTAAACACACCACACAAGAATATTTTTCTTACTCACACTCTCACAATTCACTACTCATCCTAAGTAATTGCTTAATTTATCAGTAACAGAAAATTTGAACCTTGGCAAACCAAAGCATGTAAGCAGTCCAATAAATCATTTGAAAATTCTCAACTGCACAGTAAATCAGTACACAATTTGCATTATTTAAAGATGTAATAACATGTTACATGTACCTTATCTTGTATTTTATAGACATATGAGTGAATGTGAAATGATATGATATGGGGGTTGATGCAGACGCGCGAGGGGAGTGAGAGTGTGGTTAATGGGAAGAGTAGAAAAAAAAAAGTGGTGGTGGCATGGAGTAGCTGACGGTGATGATGTTGTAATTAACGGCATAGGGATGGCAGGACACGTGAAAAGAAGCAGAGAGTGGGACCAATGATTTAAGGATGGGAATCTTCACTTGGTACAAAGGAATACAGTGGTGTCGTACAGGAACAGCAGCCAGCACGTGCAAGAGCTTACTGTGTAATGGACGCTTGCACACAGTCACAGAACACAGCCAAGAGCACATGGGATGAGACCAAGCTTATGCATCAAATTCTTTGTTTTGCATGGTATGGTTTGTAATAACACCTTATGAACTACTCATTTTGATATGCAGAAGGGGGAAATAATGGTAATTCACATTGTGTAAGTTGTGTGGGGAAAATCGATGCAAAGATAGCATTATTGTTCGAGTAAAAAGAAAATTATATAAATGAAACATGAACAGATGTCTGTTTGAGACAGTGTCTGCCCACGGAAGAGGGGGGGCCCTAAGGAGCCTCATATACTAAAAGACAATGTGGGACCCTCTCTCCTTCATAAACATTGCACCATATGCATCTCGTGTGTTGTCACTATATATTCAATACTTCCTGCACAACTTGTGTTTCTCAATCACAACCTCGCAATTAGCCTAAGCAATTTACATTCAAGTTCAAATTTTATCTTCATTTTCCTGTTTAGTCAATGATCCTTTCATCATTTTCCAGTTGCAGATTCAACTTGTGCAATAATCCTCTAACATGGGCATCTGTTAACAGTTTCAACCTGTCTTTGCCTATTCTGTCCAATAATATTGGAGGTGTCTGCTATTATTATATTATTATCAGTTCAATCTATTAAATTGATGGATTTATCAGATCCAATTTATTTTGTGACTCAAATTGAAAAAGATTAGATTTTGAAGAAGAAAAAGTACACATGTTATGAGGAAAAAGTGTTGGGTTGTGTAGAGGTTTTGGAAGTAAGATTTGGTTGGGTGGTTAGTTAGGAGTTTAATGGGAGGAGTTAGCTGAGGCAACCTGCCAAATTTGGTAAGTTGAGTTGTATTTTATAACCTGCGAGGATGCTTAACTTGGTCCACTCAACCCAACGCCCAAAGCAAGATCAGGATAGGATGGGTTGAACCTGTCAGAAATTTATAAAAAGAAAAGTATATAACTTTAATGATTATTTCACAATTCTCATTTAATTGTTCCCAATTAAATTTTTTATTAAATAAATCTTTTTACTCCCTTTTTTTTCATTTTTTGTTTAACTATATTTTTTACTTTTAATTATTAGACAGATCAACTTCTTAGCCTTTTTTCTTTTTCTAGTTGAAACCCTATTTCTCTCTCTCTCTCCTTTCTAATTTCTACGGGGAGATGGAACCTGTGCCATTTAATTTGTTTTATGAATCCTTTGTAAAACAATCATTACTCTTCTGAGATTTTTATGCATACAATTTTGTTTTTTCATTCATTTATTTCTGAAACGTATTTTTGTTTAAGTGCCTGAATTTTGGTTAATCTCTCAATATATTTTTATCGTAATAACTAATATATTTTTCATCATATAATAACATATAAAGCCATTACAAACAACTAAAGAGATTTAATACTAATAATTGATTAACACCCAAAATTATGTGACCCATGAAACAACTTAATATACATATATTATGTGACAAGTAAAACAACTTAACAAACAAATGAGAAATAGAACTAGCACAAATAACCAAAAAAAATATTAAATAATCATTAAAAATTATTAATATATTGAAAAGTTAAAATTTATTTAAACCTAATATTTATATTAAAAATATCAAAATAAGAAACATTTATTAAATGAATAAAAAATTACCCCCTTCCCTTTCAACTCACAAACACACCTAAAATTTTTAAAATAATTATCATTACGTATATAAATACTCAAATACAACTCATTCCATCTTATAAACATTCGTCAAACAAAATTTACTTCATCATTCAACTCCTTCATGAAAAGCTTAAAACGTATTTAATGTCAACGTAACATGTGTTCCGACAAAAAGGCACTAAACCCTAAACCTAAACAAGATGAAATCATAAGCAGGAAGATCAATTTGGTTTGAGTATAACTAAACCTTCTGCATGCTCTCACCCACTTCACAAGTATACGACACCAAATGGACAATTGAGTATTGTATTATTGACATGGAGATAAGATGTTCAATTTCCAAACAATAGTACAAAATATTCATTACCCTACACCTTAGCTAAACTATCACTGCTTCATGTTTCTAGAAAAGCATAGAAATGAGATGTGGTGGCTAAAAAAAATACACAACAAGAAAGCTAATAGATGGTATGTTAGGACAGCGCACAAGGTACTAAAACTCAACACATGGAAATCTTCTCATACAAAAACGAAGATTTCAATTTAAATATTTGGCAGAATTAGTTAATACAGTTAAATTTCTCAGTTCAAGTAGATAAAAAGAATACCCCGAGAGAGGATTTTGCTCTATCTCTTCTGACAAGATATTATGGCAACATAAAATTAGTATCATGAGCTGAAACTTCTCTTTGCGGGGTCTCTCTGTTCTATAAATCACTTTCTGCTCCAGAAAATATTGCTAAATGGGTATCTGCGTTCATACTACTAGTTTAATGTCTTGTGATATGCAACCTGCAACAGCATTCAAATAAAAGAATTTATATGCAGATACAACTGTGAGATTAACTTATCGACACTAATCCACAAAATCATAGTAATAAAAAGGTAGAAGCAACTAGTTTTTGCTTTACCTTCACCATTAAAAATTAATTGATTATTCTCATTCATAAAGTTAACCCAAGCACGCTAGCAATATATCCGACCCCAGTTTGAGCGAAGCCACGACCAAGCTTATGTTTTTACAAATCTATCATTTGTGTATATATTCCCAATGCTAGAAGTTTTTCCCAATCGTGATTAATTTGTACACTAACAATAACAGACACAAGATTTTCAAATTGGGTGCTTACAGATGTTGAAGTCTTCAGCAGCTCCCTTATGGCCATTGTTGCATAACATGAAGCAGGAAGAGTAAAGCTCAGTTTGAGAGCAATATGGGAATCTTGAGAGCTGGAGCCACCAAGAGATTCGTCATGACGTAATTTTATCTCCTCACCTGCAACCTTGTTAAAATTCTCAACCTTTGGAACATCAGAACTCGCTAATTCTCTGATGCAATCCAAGGTTTCTTCAGTTTTCCCATTTCCTACATCAATTGGTTTGACAGTGTTAGTAGGTGTCGACTTGTTAATTTTGTCTAAATCTGTCTCTACCAACTGTTTATTACTGTCAGAGTATGTAAGTAATTCCCTGGAATTGCAGACATCAAAGAAATGAGTCAAAATGTGAACTACACGCAAAACAAAATAAAAGAACGAGTGAAAAGTAAGAGTATGTGGTGGAGGGTTAACTTGGTAAAATACCATTCAAAGTTAATTGGCTTTTGAAAAACCCTCCTGTAACATCCAGTGATATTAGTGATAGAGAATTCCCTAATAAAAAAGTAGGAATAAATCAGGGTAAGAGAACTGGCAGAAGAGAAACAGAAGATTAAGAAAAAGAATCAATGTAGAATTGGACTCTTCAAGATTTGAGTTGAGATTCTTATTACATACTCCACATTGTGCACGCTTTCAGTTAAACTGATTCCATCCTGACCAGTACAAATAAAACAGGTGAATATATTTTAACGGGGGAATAACAACCCATGGAACAATAATAGTACAGAAGGTTGTTAAAAGGCAAGAAGGGCAGCAATCCAAACGTAGAGATATAAGAACTAGTTGAACAAAGTTCTAAAGTAACAGGAAGAGGAGAGGGAGAAAGAGAAGCATCGGAGCGTGGAGGGGCATGTCATGCTTAATAATATCTCCACTAAATTGCAGTTCCAAAATCAATATCAATTATCAACTACGGAGTATTAATATTAATCTTGATGACATAAATACAGCCGGCTCTTCAGGTTGGAGTTGTACAGCGTATTTGAATCAGAACCTATAGCATTCGAGCAAATCTAACTTACAAAGTCAACTTACTTCAAATTTAAGAGTATTCTTTATTTCATCACTGAAGGACTGTTCTTAATACGATAAAATCAACCTGAGGAGCAACTTTTTGATTTCCCCCGTCGTAAATTAAATCATTTGCTCAACTACTGTCAAACGCATAGCAACTAATATAACCATAAATTGTTTTTTACAAGTAAATAGATAAATCTACTCCTACACAAGTTTTTTTACGACAATTCGTTCATGTAAGAGAGATAGGAAGACAGAGATTCTCAGATATCGCTCCTAATTAAATGCATAAAAATTCGGATATTGAAACTTGAAAGTACAAGGGTAAAAATTGATACATACTTTTTTTGCTAAATCTTCATAAACATTGGCAATATGATTGGTTGGATATTTTACGCGTGATCTGTCAGAAGAAAGACCACGAAAACTAAAGCATTGGAGGGGGATCTTTGTTATCAGAATAACAGAACCTGAGCAGTATTAGCCAATCATGCTTACCCTGGCATAGGAAGGACGACATCATCAACTGTGTAACATCCAGTATTAAGATGTTCAGCATCAACAACCTGTCATACCAAGTAACCCCACTTTAGAACATCATTCACACAACTTCTGTTTTAACATAATAGATTTTACACTTTATGTCTATATGGAATAAATCCGTTCATTTGAGAAAAAATGGTCCACTATAGCGCGTATAGTTCATGAAATTTGACACGAAATTGCTCAAAAATTAATGATTTCATTAGATGCTGAGTCACTGATCATGTTGACAGTTAATCTAGACTATCTATACTAATATATAAAGACGATACCAACTTTGATAACTGTTTTTTATGTACATAATTTTTGTACAATTTTACCATTATTATGATAAGGTTCTAATAACTATTTTTTATCGTGAGTTGAGACAAAATTGCTTAAAAATTATTGATTTCATTAAATGCTCAGAGTCACTGACCATGTTGAAAGTCAATCTATACTATAAAGACAATACTAATTTTGATAACTGTTTTTTATGCTTTTTTTATCGTGATAACTGTTTTTTTATCGTAATAACTGTTTTTTTTATTACGTAACAAAAATGTAGATACTCTATGTTTCTGCTAGTAATAATAATTAGGAATGAAAGGTTAGAATCACAGGAGTTTAGAGGGAGGAAAAAGGTGAGAATAGAGGTAAAATACTTAGGCATTTATATTAACTTGATATGCTGTCATGTAAAAAAACATGAAGCAGTAGCCCTTTTATATTAGACTCTTAAATCTTTAAGAACTAATAAAAATAACTTCCTGAAGATAAAACACCTAAGAATAAGGATAAGGATACTAAAGAGATAATAAGATAATATAAAATATAATCAAGATAAAATTGGATACTTTTCAGATACACTTATTACAATTATATTTTAGAAAAGGAAAAATATAATATGGGCTTCACCAAACATCTTGGCAAAACTGCAAAAGGAAACTCGAAGATACTTGTGATGAGATGAAAGCATCTAGGACAGACACTAGGGTAATGTTGTAAAATTTTGCACAGATAAATAAAAAAAGGGGTAAACTCATACTGTGAGGTCAAATGGTAAACTTCTAGATAGATAAATGCACAAGAGGCCAGCAATATGTAATTAAGAAGCGCTACTGCTCTTATGTAGTTTTATAGCTGTTTCATAGAATTCTTTGTTTGGAATTTTGAAGACTAGGGGAGTGCCCCAGGTCCCATAGGTAGAATGAACACAATGAAATTTTGATAGAATGATCAAAGTCAAATTTTAGAGACAAAATGGTATCTACCTTATCTGGCACATTTTGTCAGAAAGTAAGTTCTTTATTCTTTAAGGGATTTATTCTATGAAGAACTACTATGGGATCAGATTAGATATTTGGCTACAACTTATGGTAAAAACAATCTTTTACAGGGGTTTGCTTAATAGATATGTTGACAGATTGGGTAGTTGCTTTTATGAAAAATTTAGGATTTGAATAAATAAGATGGAAGAGAATGCTGGCTAACAATGTTGATAGTATTATGCTCCTGAAATACAATAACCTTGTGTACCTATTTATACCACAAATTAGGTCAAGTGCTAGTATTACTGGTACAAGCCCAAGTCCGATGCTAACAAGACTAATTCTTAATATCTTCTAACAGCGTCCTTGATGTTACCTTTTTTATGTACTTTTCTTTTTCTTTTGTTCTTTTTTAAGGAGGATTCTTATCCTCCTAATTTTTTTCATATAAATTCATTTTATGAAAAATAACTTTAATTTCATACAATAATATTCTTGAACTTTCATTTTCAGAATAATTACAAAGTATAAAAACGACCAAATATTTGTGCACAGATGTACCTTCATGTCTATTATTTCATGCGTGTGTACACTAGACTCTGAATATATAGATGATAAATTTAAGTCATGACATATTTCTAAAACTACATACATTTCAGTTATGTACTAGCATAAAATGGCCAAAATCAAACGACTAACCTTGACACAATTATTTATGTCTTCATGAATATCTACAGAGATTTCATCCTCATTATTGAAATCATACTCACCACTGCGGTCTTCGGCATATTCAGATCCAACAAACTCTGTAACTTTTGCAGTAGAGTTTTCTTTACAATTTACTAAGTCCCCTAATACTACTTGTTCAGTTCCTGCCACAGTAGAATAGTATCGTTCAGTTTAATAAATGAATATTTTGACTTCAACTATCATAATAAAGGATTGTATGGAATGAGTGTTATGCAGTCAGGAATCAGGATGTGACATTAGAAGTTTATTGCCTCAGAAAGCAAGACAAATTTAGAAATTTATTACAAATCACAACTTACCATATTTTTGCACCCTCTTACTTGCAGCATGGTTCCATAAATAGCTTTGGTAACTATGTATATACCTAAAAAAGGTAATGGAAAAAATAAATGAATATTAATATCATCCTTCAAATAAATGACGTTGAATAATATATTACATCTTTTATGTGCATTCAAAGCAGACATGTCTTTGCAAATGAAACTATATAAAGATATTTAGAGACAGAATTTAGAAAAGGAAAGGAACTGCATTTCTGAGTGAATGTTACTTAGAAATGAGAGATACAGATAGTTATTATATACCTGATTGAAACTAGTTTAAGTACCTAGATACAGCTGTCACAATGACAGCTGCGTAACTAACTTTTTAACTAACTTTGTGACAGCATAACCAACCGAGACTTATAACAACAGTTCTCTGTACAATACTCAGAAACAAAAGAAAACATCATCAAATACACAGCATAAACAACCCACTTTAGAGCTTCTGCAAGAATTACTTTTGTATCTTCCTAGCTTTCAAATTTTATTCATTTGCATGTGTTAACAGTTTTTCCTATACATCAAAACCTTTCCTCCTTAGTTGTATGCGGTGTAAAAACAGAGATTTAGGGCCTGTTTGTTACAAACTAAAAGAATTATTGTAAAATCATCCAGTGATAATTTATGTTTGTTTAGAATTATAAAAAAACTCACTGTAAAAAAAACAGCTGGTTTTAATGAGAAGCCATTAAAAATAGCTTCTTATTTTAATTACATTTTAGATTATTTTCAATTTCTAATTATTTTGAAAAAATTAAAAAATTGCATGAAAAAAATTTAGAAGAAATTATTTAAAAAAAAAGAAGCGATTTTTTCGTTGATAAAAGACTGAAACTAATGGGTCCCTGGTACTAAAATCACCAATTTTATCTTGTAACAATGAAGCATACCAAAAATATTAAAACTACAACCACTTGTCAACTCTGTTTCATATATACTGCAGCCTACCAGCTGGAGTTTTCTCCATCAAAATAACACTGAGTGGCTGATGAGCTGGCTTGGAATTATAGAACTGACTAGTGGAGGAGAGTGAAACAAATGTACATCTAGCATAAAATTGACATTGGCAATAAGCTTCATATAATTCCCAATTGTAAGAACACTATAGCCTTGTTATCACATTTATATTATAAGGAAATTAGTGTTGTTATGGCATGCCTGTAGTGAGTAGTCTGTAATATGCAAAAACCATGGAGCATGTCTGGCTTTGATTTTTATGCCCAGAAGAGGCTCTTCAGCCAAGATTTTAACCATTGACATTTTGATTACAAGTCTTTCTAAAAAAATAAGATAATTTAAAGCTAAAGGGAATGTGTGAGTTTTCACATCATGAACTCGGACGTGTTTCAAAGTTTCACATAAAATTATGTCAAATTCAAAGTCAAGTACATGTTTAAATTGAAATGTAGAGAAAGAAAAGTTAGATATACTTAAGAAAACATTTTTTATTCTTCATGCAAGAACAATTAAAATATAAGCATACTACAGTGCAGTCTTCAAAGAGAGGAGATTCATGAAATTCTGTAACACCAGATGATGATAGGTACTAAGCAATAAAAAATGAACTTTGGTACTACATACATGCTACCTATCAGTAACAGACTAACAGTGAAACACCACTTTAGCCAGATATTCAAAACAATCAATATCATCAGATAATTATAACTCACAACATTCTCAGAGTCCTTGGAATACTTTTCAAAGCCTGCAAATAATTTCCAGGAGACGTCTTTAAAGATTGAAGCTGCAGAGTATTTGATAACACAAACATGGTTATAACATCATAGATCTTACATGGATAAATATAGTGAGTAAACAAAAAAATTAGCTTCAATCGAACCCCAAGTGTCCAATGCAGAAATCATTTTTATTTGAAGCTTACCACAGCCCTTTCAGCAACTAAATATCGAGGCAACTGCTTAAGTGTCCCAACAACATCGTTACTTTCTTTATAGTACTTGCGTGCATTGGCTATTGCATGTCTCTGTATCTAAATAACACTGTTATGAAGAACAACAGTAATCGATATGCTATTTTTAACTATCAGCGGCACACAATTAATAGATTAATCATCAAGATATTATCCATTATATGTAATAATTGAAACAATGAAAAGGATATCTCCCTCTCTTGGATCAAGAATCATGTCAACAGCAACCTTCCATTCCCCTCGAAGTAATGCAGCTCCAATAAGGTGAGTTGGCAAAGAACCACTTCCAAAACGCTGACAGTGAGCATGTTCACAGACAAATAAGTTACTTGTAAAGCAAAAATGGAAAATAAAATAAGTCTTACAATAGACAAGAACTAGACCTAATTCACTCTCAAAAGTTAGCTCAAGGAATAAGGATTTCAAACTCTTATAAAGAATATTTTGACCAAATTCTTAGCCAATCTTGAACATCTCAAGACACATCTCTCACAATTAGATTAAACATCTACAATAAGAAGTTTGTATGATTAGACATTTGTGGGTGACTCAAGACTGAAAATAGAAATGAGCAAGGACTAACTGACTCACAAAAGCTAGCTCAAGGGAAGGATTGCCAAGTCTAATAAGGAATGTTATAGCCATATTTCTAGTCCAATTTGGGACATCTTAAAACGGTCTAAAGCACCATGTTGTTACTTTATGAAATTCTGCAACTTAGAAAAACCACAAAGAGACAAAATGTAAAATAAGATCTTACATTTTAATGCAAGTTTTGAACTTACAACTAATCTTAATAGAAAAAAATTATTTTCAAGAAACAGGGAATATAAAGCTGGGTATACTTTTCCAACATGTTTAAGCTTTTTATGTCTTTAATTTAAGCATACTAATAATAAACTTAAAGACAATGCATCCCAAAAAACTAAAATAAAAAATAAGGTTGTATATGACAAATACACAGGGCTGGCATATGTTGGACTCAATGAAACTTCAAGAGATTGCTTTTCAAATATAATCTGAAAATGAATATGCTGGTATCCAAGAGTTCATTTTAGCTGACTCTTATAAATATAACAGGAAAATGGTGAAAATGATAAAATAGCAGTAACTGATTAATGCTGATTTAAATCAATGCGTTCAACAGCATCCTACTACATATGTCACTTCTGAATGATATACAGGGAAGGGCACATGTTATCAGAGATCATTCCCCCCAGCCTTGTTCAGGAAGTTTACCTCTAAGCTAGCACAACGTAGCTGTCTAATTGTATATCATCACAACAAAATAATGAGAGAACTAATCAGAGAGGAAAAACTGACATAGAAAGTACCTGTAGGCCAAAGTAATTAATGAAGCCAAGCCTTCCCAAGGCATCTGCAGATGCTTTTATGATATCTTCAGAATCTGAAACAATGCCTCTGCAGAAATATGTCAATGCTATGATATGATACAAATATAAAGCTTCAATTACTTCAACAGTCATAAATAACCCTAACCTCAAGCGATACTAATTTAACATAGGAAAAATGAATTTCATAAGTAACACCCTCACCGCAATGTGATTGTAAATCGATTTCCCATGAGCTGGCCAAGACAAAGTCCTTCCTTAACATAACTGAACAATAGTACAATTTTAGCTATCATTCCACAAATTAAGGATAAGTAGGAATGTCAACCATTCAAAATTCAATCACCTTACCAGAAATCACCCAATTTAATACCAAACAAACGCTTGTTAAGTGAAGCAAGCCTACTTGCTCGCTGCTTGTAAACAGTAACCTAGAAACAAAACAAGCAATAAACCAGTTTTAGTATTTATCTATAAATGAAAACTGATTCTCATTCTAGAAAGTGAAGAAAGGAATGAATGTTTGATGTAAAATAAAAAAGAATGTGACAACTTATCACCCTTTGTGTCGTGACAGCGCGCTTGTCCTTTGTACCCGCAAATCCAAATGATTTTGGCTGTCAATTAATTATCAATCAGTTAAAACAGAAAAGTGGAAAAAGTCAACAAGCTTATCAATAAAACAATAGTAATATTAGAAGATTGCATTTATTTATTTTTCTACTAGCCAAATGGCCAATACATGAACTTGGTAGTTGACTATAAAATAGTGCATATTACTAAAATAATAACATTTTTTAAATCAATCAAATTTTATGGCAGAAAAATTCATGGAGATATAAACAATAATAAAACAACGTTCCTAAATCTCCAGTTTGAGAAACAAAAGGTTGTACAGGCATAATACATTGATACACAATCATAAATATATCAAGCAAATAATTCACATAAAAATATGGCAAACTAATTTAATTGTCATATCACATGTTCCAGTTCTAGAACGTATATTGATAATCAATCAAAAGGGAATCAATGTCATCACATACAAGAACTGAATGAACCATCAGCAAAAAATAACTTCAATTTCACACTCAATCAAAAAGCCTGCAGAATGTATCCAACAAAGAACCAGACCTGGATGCCAAGCATATTTCCAATAACCCCCAAGGCTTCATGGGTATCTTTGTTCTCCTTGTAAATATGAAACCTAGAAATTTCATTGGTAGAAACATTCAGTTGGCAAACAAATACAATATAAAAAACAGGAAAATGGCATGAGCAAATAAAATGTGCAAAAAGAAAGGCTATCACTTTCTGACAATTTAGGAATAAAATATAATTTAATACAGTCGAGAGTCTTCATTAAGTCCAATGGTTTTGGATATTCAATAATTGGTTACTTATTGGACAGCTAATTAACAAAAAGGTCTTGTTGACTGCACTAGAAATAGAAGACAGTGAGCGTTGCTTAATTTATATTTATTAAACAAAATTGCTGAGCAATCTTACCTAAGGAACTTGCCAACATTTTCCGGCCAATTTTCTAAACCTCGGCTGTCAAAGGGTTTGTCACCCCTATCTTTGCGTTTCTTGGAGTTTTTGCCTTTCTTGTTGGGTTCGGCAGAATTCAATCTCACTCGGATACATTTCAATGAAGCATCAGGTCCATCAACCACATCAGTAACCAGGAACTTAAAGTTTTCCTTAAAGAAGTTATGCATTGCCTGTTACATTTGAGAAGCAAAAGTTTATGATGTTTAGAAATGGCAAAAAATAACTACAAAATGAATTTGTTTTGCATGCCACAAAAGCAGAATCAGATCAGTCTCCTCTTTCTAAATTCAATGTAAGAGAAAATTATAGTGGCTGGGAAATATACTCAAAAAAGGCTAAATAAATAAATGAAGTGCAATTCAAAGCATTTCAAAAACCATATAAATTCTACAAAAATTTCATCCCGCTGTAATGAGATGAGACACCTACTTCGAGCAAATCTCTAAGTTCTCGCCATTATGGACATCTTTTCATGTCTCCAGAATCTAACACGGAGCAAAATTAGCGACAAAACTCATACTAACCTTTCGATGAGACTTATCAGAATCCGGAGAAAGAACAATGGGAGAAACATTATCTTCTCCACCAGCATTAATTTTATTGATAAATTCTTCCAAAAGAACTGCATCAGACTCCCCAGCAAGAGACTTAAAAGATTCAATTCGAGAGGCATAACTTACAACAGTGTCAGATGTGTTGGTTCCATTTTCCTGAACACTCTGAAATAAGCACAAAAATGTCAGATACTAAAAACAAAGCAAAAATTGATTGATCAATAATCACAGATAATTAGACCTCTGGTTCCTCTTCAGGGGCATCGAGTGAGGACAACCGAACAACTGTTCCATCTCTGTCCACTTCATTCACAATAAAATCAGAATACCTGAATAAAATTCAATTGAAATCAGCATTAACAAGACAATGTTGAATAATGCACTTCAGCATACATACATCACCAATCAGGGAGGTGGGGTAAGGAAGGTAATAATGAATTGTGTAGAAAATTAAGAAACCTTTGCTTTAAAATTCCGCGGAAGCCTGGAAGGTCGGAAATGAAGCAGGAGATACCCACTTCGTCTTCTTCAACGGTTTTCATCGCCATGATTGTTTTAAACAAAGGGTTTAAGTTCAGTTTAGGGTTTAGAGCAACAGAGCGGGAAGTTGCATTGCAACCGCTACTGCATATATCATCCCTTCAAACGCAACGTTTTATAAATTTCTAAGGGACTTCACTGTAGTAAAGCTCAAAATTGTTCTATCTATGAAATTAAATTACATAGATTAATTGGTAACCGTTCAAATTTTCAACTAAAAAATAACTGCATAATTTCTTTATCAAAAAATAATTACTATAAATATTAAATGATTTAGAAATAAATATTTTTGTTTATTTTTCAACACAATTCTTTCAAAATTATTATTACAAAATTATCAATTTTAAAAAAATATGAAATTTAATTACTTTGTTTCAAGTATAACAATACAATTTTTTTTGTGCATATCTCAAATCAATCACTAAGAACTGGTAATCTCTTGTGGCAAATATGTTTATACAATTAGTTGTTTTTATTTTATTTATTTATCTGATATTTTGAATTGAAAATTGTTTTTAAATTTTGATAATCAAATTATTTGATAATTTCATTGTATAAAAGTTCATTTGGTCTCTATTTTGCAAATCTCAAATTGAATTTAAAAAATAATTTAAAAACTTCTAACAATGAAAATAATTGTATGTATTGTTAATACTATTTAAAAATATTATATGAATTTAAAAAAAAAAATCCTAATTTTAATATACTCACAGACTGATTATAAGTGATGTGCAGTGATTATATTTTTCTTTAACTATTATTAATTTAGAAATATCAAATAATTATCATTAATTTAAAAATTTATTTATTTATTTTATTTTTTTACCCATCTTTTATCATTTAAAAAAAAAAAAAAAACTACATTTAAAACTTTTACTAAAAGAATCTTATAAATCCTCGTTACTTCTATTAAATAACCATATATACCTATAAATTTTATATTTATTATTATTATTATTAAATCAAATAATATAACTTTTCCTTNATATATATATAAATCCGGTTTATCTTTATTTTCAAGTATTTGAATACTTTTAAAATTTGACGATAATTAAAATATATATATATATATATATCATAATTTAATTATTTATTATAAATTTAAATATAAACTATATTTACTACATTTAATTATTATAATTATATAAAAATATAATATTTATATCATATAATGAAATGAGTGAAACAATAGTTAGATAAAAACAAAATAGTTATATGATTGTAATTTTAAAAATTGAATTTTTGTATGGTATACAAATTTGTTAATTAAAGTGTGATAATATGTTGTTTAATTCATTTAAAGATTATATTTTGATACATTGTGGAGGCGGAACCTGGAGTGGAAGTGCGATCCCACTGTATTTCCTCTCTTCTCACTCCGGGTGTGTGTTTTGTACAACAAAGATACCGATCGATATTTTCAACAACAGATCGAAAATTGGTTCCTTGATTTGTTGGATCTGCGTTTGTGAAGTGGGGAAAGAAGATGGTTACCAAAACAGAGGAGACTCAATTGAACAGGCTTGAAAGTCAGGTTGATAACGGCGGCGGCGGCGCCTGGGAGTACCTCTGCCTTGTTAGAAAGCTCAAGATTCGCCGTTCCGAGAAAGTTCTGAAGCATGGCCTCTCCATCTTGAACGACCCCAAACAACGATCTTCTCTCGGCGCCGATGGTCCCTCCTCTTTCGCCACTGACCTAATTTTATTTGTTATGATTCAATTGCATGATTCTGTTATTTCTGCTTTATGCGGTGATTTTAGGAGCTTCGAATTTCACTGTCTTGTAAAACCTTGTTTTTCCAGCTTTGCTTTGGCTGCAGGTCTGCCTTTTATTGAATTTGACTTTTGACTAATGTTTGCGTGTGCAGAATGGACCTTGTACGAGCAGGTTGCAGTTGCTGCTATGGATTGTCAATGTCTCGACGTTGCCAAGGTCTCGATCTAATTTGGTTGTGTTTCTTCTATTTCGTGTATTGAAAATTGTACTGGGTACTATACTACAAATTGTAAAATCATAGCCTCCTTTTCGTCGAACATAGCTGTTGGAATGAATTGCTTATGTAGTGTAATGATTACTCAATCCGGAATCTTATGCACCGGTTGAATCTTATTTGAAATAGTTGAAACTTGCCCTTTACTCTCGTCACTTGTGTCGTGGGGATTCTGATGATGCTCCTTAGACAGTTGCTTGTGAGTTGTACAAGGAAATTATAATCTTGCTTGATGCTTTTTCTTTTAGTGCTGCATAGTGGTTGATTTCATTACGTACCTTGTAAGGTTATAGTCCTCTATATATGATGCCATTATTCTTTCACACTGTTATGTATCATTCTTGTTAAAGTTTTTTTGGGCAAGATGTTTGATCTTGTTTGCTTTTGTAAGTTCTGAGCCTGGAAATTAATATGCTGCTGAACTTTTATGTTGTTCATTATGTTATTTATGTTAGCCAGAATTGATCATTGCTGCATCCTTCTGTTTTATATAATAAGAGAAACCGTCTAGTTTGAGATTTTATGCCTTGAAGTTGATAGTATTTTACTTCTTTATCAGGACTGTACAAAGGTTCTTCGGAAGAGATTCCCGGAAAGTAAAAGAGTTGGTAAGTTAATATTATCTATACCTTTTAAAGATCTTTTGATTTGAGTTAGTTCTAGCACTATATACACAACTCTTTTAAACATCTATAAGCTTGGGGGCAGGGAAATTAAGTTGTACCACCTGAACTCAGTGCTCACATTGTACACTTCTCCTTAAATGCTGATGTTCCAGTTGGGTAGGCAGCATTACTCTGGCTAAATGCTGGTCATATGCCTTTTAATTGGCCAGTGATCCTATATATATTGGTCATTGCTAGGCTAAGAAACTAGTTCTTTTGACATTGCAATGATTGATCTGGCTAAATTTTTTTTCTTGTTCCCTTACATTTAGTGGTGCTAGAGCTCTATGATAATTTTCCAAAAACACTTGCTGTATGTTTACTTGTCCCAAAACACAAGCAATCGCATGCTCTACTCTGATTGTTGATACTCAGTTCAGGTTCTTGAAACAAACTTTTAGACTGGTGGATGAGTAACTTCATTCCATTCTTTCAAGAGGGATGTTATCTATAATATAACTATATCACACAAAATTCCAAATATGTCTGTGCATATGCATGCTCCTGTTTTCTCTAAAAAAATTTATTTGAGTGTCAAATTATTACAGGTAGGCTGGAGGCAATGTTGCTTGAAGCAAAAGGATCCTGGGAATTGGCTGAAAAGGCTTACGCAAGCCTTTTGGAGGACAATCCTCTTGACCAAGTAAATTCACATAACCTGATAGGGAAACCAAAAAGGGGAACTGTTGGTCGTTCAGTTACACTGTGATGAAACAAAAATCATATAATTGTGGCTTCTTCTTCTTTTGTGTTTTGTTACATCCACTTGATTTATAATCTTTCAGTTTTACATTAAACAGGCTAGGTTGCTTGAGTAAAGAAAGCCAAAAGCTAAAGTGTTTATCTTTTTGGATGTTTTGTTTTGTGCAGGCCATCCATAAGAGGAGGGTGGCAATGGCAAAGGCACAAGGCAACATTTCTGTGGCTATTGATTGGCTTAATAAATATCTGGAAACGTGAGACAGATGTCAAAAGTTTTATTTCCTTCCAAATCTAAAAATAAATAGTTATCAGAAAATAGAGCATGTGGCTGAATTATTGTTCTCGTTTTAACAGATTCATGGCAGATCATGATGCATGGAGAGAACTGGCTGAAATATACGTCTCCCTACAAATGTTAGATTTTATTCTACCATTTATCTTCCCGCTGCAAGTGTAACATTTATATTGCTAATTATCTATCTGCCTTCTGTTTCTTTGGCTTTCTGTCTTCCTGTTAGGTATAAACAAGCAGCATTTTGCTACGAGGAGTTGATATTATCTCAACCCACTGTTCCACTCTACCACTTAGCCTATGCTGATGTGAGTAACTTTTTTATGAAATGTGTTACTTTATTTTGGTCAAATAAATTCTTCTCCTCCTCTCATTTCTTTGCTCTGGTAGTAACAAACAAGGCACAGAAAACATTGAATGCTAGTTAGAGGTGTATTGGATGGGAGTAACATAGCAAGAGTCTTACTTTTTTATTCACAAGTACGTTTTTTTTACTTTTGGCATTGTCAGGTACTTTATACGCTTGGTGGATTAGAAAACCTCCAAACTGCCAACAAATACTATGCGTCTACTATTGACTTGACTGGAGGCAAAAATACCAGAGCACTCTTTGGTATATGCTTGGTAAGATCTTCCATATGAGTATTAATTTTGTGTGGTCCTCTGCAACTGCAAGTTATTGTGTGTATGAACTGACTATAGTTGTTTTAATTGGAAGTTGGTTGAACCTAGTTTTGCTTTGGTAGATTTCAGTTTCCTTCATAGATTCTTGATTTTCTCCTTAATAACTCTGGATGTCTGGATTCTTCTTTCCGAAACTGTTCATTTATATATGCCTGAAATTTTATTTTTGCTCCTGTTCTCCAGTGCACCTCTGCTATTACACAGCTTACGAAAGGAAAAAGCAAGGAGGAGAAAGAAGGGTCACAGTTACAATCTCTAGCAGCCAAAGTATTGGAGAAAGATTACAAACAGAGAGCTCCGGACAAGCTTCCTCAACTTACAACTGCCTTAAAGAGTTTAACATTGTCATCATGATGCAGCATCTCTTAAATATTATTCAGTCACTTTTTGAAATTTTCTCAGATTGTTGCTAGCTTGAATTAACGCACTTAGATTTCCTCAGTCATTTTCATCTCAATATTAAAATGAAAATTCTTATTATTCTGCAATTTACCTTCGATAATGAATATTTATTCAAAGACATGTAAAGTTTGACATGGCCCTGTGGATCTAAAAGTATTGTCATAGCTTTCACAATGCATAAGATGGGGGCATAATTTGTTTTTGAGATACTTTTGGCACTTATTATTTTTTCATCGGCTGTACCAATTAGGTTGAAATATTAATCCCCTCCTTTTTTAATCATTTTACTGAGTGTTCCATTAAGTATAAATAGTAACATTATGATTTGAAGCCTGTGAATGGATCCCGGTCATCTGGTTTGGGCAGCAGAATTTGCAGTAATCCTTTGGTATAGCAGAAAGTTACAAGTCAATCATGTTTTTAGCATCAGATATTTGTTCCTTAGAGGCTCCTGGCTTGGATTAGCTTATTTCCAAGTTTTCTTTTTGTAATTTTTTTATTTATTCTTGAAAAAATGTATTTTTTTAAAATAATGTTATTAACACTGTTTAGGGTACGCCTGAGTAGTGTTTATTTGATAAATACTCAATACGAGTGTTTATACGTTAAGCGGTTAACTCAAAGCATATTTTGACCAGTTTTATCTCTAAAATTTAGAAATAAGTCACAAATAAATTTGAGAGGAATATCTTGCCACTTTTACGAATTTAGTTAAACTTTTTTCTTCAATTAAAGTTTATATGCTAAAATAAATTTTGCATAGGTTCGTGGAATGGTCTTTCTTATCAACTGAGAAATGAAAAAGCAAAAAAGATTTCAGAGATACTGATTTTGAAAGAAAAGTTCGATTAATCGAATTTAACCACCTTTTTTTATAAGGTCATCTCTCCATGATTAAAACAGAAAGTGGTACCGATGGGGCTAGTTATGATTGACAGGGAATGAGTATCTGAAATTCAAAACTAAATCATAATATTATACGTGATTTTAGTTTTTTTTTTTATCCATATAAATTGAACAAGTGTAAGGAGATTTAATCCTGAGATGTATTCTTTATTTTATGAATTACTAATGAAAAATTTTAGTTTTAATTTTTTTTTTTTTTAGAAAACATTAAAAGAAACATCTGTAAAATGTTTGTCTTTGTACTTATTGAAACTTTACCCTCAATGAATTTATAACCGCATCTTCGGCAGTTCAAACATCAACCGCACATTCCATCCATAATACTAGATATGGTTATATAATGTTCTTCTTTTTAAAGGTTAAAAATAAATTCGAAATTGTTTGATGTAATTTTCAGAGTAAAGAGAAAAAAGGCTGGAGAGAAGCAGAGCAAAACCAAGAAAATGAGTGGAGAGAGAGAGAGAGAGAGAAAAGAAAGTGAGTAAACAAAACAAAAACTCCTTCACCCAACATGTAAAAAACTACTTGTTTTCCCTTTTATAAGAAAATAGATGCTTAAATTCTTACAGTTACCTAAAAAAATGTGTTTAATTAAGCTTATCTTTCTAAAGAAAAAAAAAAAACACCAAATAATACCAATATCTGTGTTTTGTCATTGAAAAAGTGCAGCTAGATACTGTTCCAACGGATGGTTTGTAACAGATAAAAACTGTATGTGGATGTTAAACATGCAGGAGTGATCTGAAGAAATAAGGCTTAACCATAGTTGAGAAGGCAAGCCAGAGACAGCACACAACAGTAGAAGACATGGTGGGGGTGATGAATTTGTCGGAAACGTTAAGGACAGAAGGAAGACATTGATGATCATAGGGGATATGATACGAAAATATTAAGTTGAAAAATGGGCACCTGCTAACTGCTATGTTCAGGTTCAACTTTGAACAGTGTTTACGTACGAATTGCAGCAGCTTTTGAGGGTTTGGTTTGGCATCCCATGCACGCACCCATACCTACACCAATTCCATAGCAGACGCTTTCATGTTTATGTGTTTGTTAATATGTTATGTTGGGTGCACAACACAAGAGACCCACCAACTCTCCTTTTCTTTTTTTTTTTTCTTACTGAAAAATAGCATTACTTTTGGTCAACTTCTCCACTTGTCAATTCCATTTCTGGCACCTGCATGCAATCATTTAATACTGTCTATTACCCTATTACCTATACATCTCTAACATTACCCTTCTCTTCCCTTCTCATAAAAACCAATTATTTGAAAACCTGTCCTCTCATTCATTCTCTAAAATTCTCGATTTAAGATTCAATAATAATTTGTGATCAAATACATATATATAAATAATATTGGACACTTGAAGAGGTGTAAGGACAGAAAAATATATCTGTTATTAGAATATATATTCTACAAGGCAGAACTTCAAATGTGATAACATTTCAAGCCATCCTATTCATACATAGTTGAGACCAGGAGTTCATCCACATACTTGTGAGCTATTTTGGACTATGCTTTCTGAAATGAAATACATCTGATTTGTGCAACCCTTTTATGCTAAATGGAGTACTATAAATACATTAAATTATATTTCAATTTTCTGCGAACTTAATTATAAAGAACAAGCTAATAAAGATATATTCATGATTTAAAGAAAAAGGTAGTCAAAATTAAATATCCAGAGTCAGTGAAATCAGGTAGAGTAAAATTTTGAGAGAATCAAAATATAATTTAAATATTATATATATATATATATATATATATATCCAAAATTTCTAAAACATTTTTATAATACTTATCTAAATATACATTTTATATTTTTTTAATAAAATTTATATCATATAAAGTACAAATTCAGAAAAATAATATTAAAAAAATAGATGTTGATGGGTGTATAAAATTTTAGAGGTATATATGTATCTTTTTTTCAAACATAAAATAGCTTGTGAAAGGAGAGTTATAGTTTGTGGTAGAGACTGAATAACTAGTCCTGTTGTTTTCACAAATATTTTATGCCGAGAATGATTAAGTGAATTTAACTAAGCAAGTCTTTTTCTGCAGAATTGAGATTAAAGGATCGTGCAACAGACTACATGCTCATAATATTCATTTAACATTTGAGGTCATTATGAACTGGCAACAGAGAGCAGTGGAAAAAAAAGATACATATATATATATATATATATATATATATATATATATATAATGATTCACTAACCAAGGCAGACTGGCAGTTGTCTTCAGAGAGTAAAATAAAATGGCATTTTGGCCTACCAGCAGATAAATATATTATACTAAGGCAAAAAAATATTCATATTCATGCCTCATCATTGTGCATAAACCAAGTATAAATCATCCAGGCTGATAATAGTTATTAGTTTATAAAAAAGAAGTACATAAAGTTTCAAATGGTTGCTAAAAAGAGTTTTGACATTCATTATAATTTGGTGATCTTCTTCTCAACCTCAGCTCCTCTAAGTTTATTAGTTATTTCATGTTACGGCTTTCTTAGTACCTTTTGAAGTAACAGCTTTACAAACTTGATGCAATGAATCATCAATGCGAATTAAAATACTAATGTTAAAACATATGACATCGCAGAACAGGGAAAAGTAGGTAATACTTACTAAATTAAAGAGAATAAATATGTAATTGAATAAACATACTGTAAAGTTTGTATTTTTAGTAATATGGACCATAAAGTTGCCATTTGGGAGAACAAAAGTCTCTGATCTGTTCAAATAGTTCAGCACAGCTAAACAGAGGATATGAATTTAACAAGAGGAGTGAAAGGAACGAAAGTACTCATTTTTACTCAACTATGATTGAATCACACGGTTGATAAACCAAAACTCACTTAGAGGTCTGTTAGTAATCAATCCAATGGATTTCTGCATATCTACTGGCTCTTCCAAGCATACAAATTAAGCGAGAAACCAAGACCTTGCAATTTGGTCTCAGGCAATCTATCGGAGAAAGACCACGGCAAATCAGAAGATGGTTGGCTAGCCCACAATTTGTCCAACGCGGAAAGGCTTGTCCTGAACATAAAGACAGCATTTCCAAGGGATGTACCAAAGAGCCAATTATGAACATCCCAGAAAATTTCCACTGAAAGACCATCTACAAGGATAGTATGGTTCCCCCTGAACTTCCATCTCAACTGCTTCACTTGCATCACAGTTTTGCGGTCTATGCGAATTACAAGGCTTGGATCGCTAACACTTGCACTGTCACACTCAATCACAAGATCATGAATTTGGCCATTGTCACAAAACACAGCTTTGGTACCATACAACTTCTTACCAAAAACATGCTCTTTCTTGGCAATCAAAACTGCATTGTGGGGTAATGGGTTGGCATTGGTCTTCTTGAAAGCTTCTTTCTTCAAATCCCCAATAAGAAGAACCATTTGTCCATCCACAACAGCTGCTACATAAAATCCCCCCAAAGGCTCCGGGCTGGAAGCAAATTTAGCCGAAGAAAGGTCCCAATACACATCAACTTTACAAGAATGAACTTCTAGATTCTTACAACCTCGCCTCTTGGAAAATCCCCACGGTTTGATATCCACCTTACAAAGACTCTGACTTGAAGAATCGTCGATCGCTACACCAAGGCCTTGCCCCATCAAATTCTTACTCCATGTGATAGTAGTCAGGAAGGAACTACCACCAATCCTGCATTGATAAACACAAGTAACCACGTTCTGGGCACTTTTATTAGCGCTAGAAGACGAAGAATCCGCAACCTGAACCCCATTCTCACCAAAACAAGATGGAAAATCCTTCATTTTTTACTTCAATTCAATTCAACTACGAAGCCTTGTCCCTTTGGGGTTTTTCAACAAACAGATGGAACCCAGATTTGATGTGGACAAAAGGACTCACTCGGTAACAAGGTGAAAGTAACAAAAAACAAGTTGGCACAGACCCCTTACCTTAACAGAAAAATCCATCATGGAATGGTTTTGAATACAGAGTTAGAGCCCATGAATCCAAATTGACAGAAGAGTGTGTGTGTTTGTTACTTCAAGACAAATAAAGAGAATGTGGAGAGTTAAACACCTCAGACCCCAGACAGAAGCAGACAAAAAAGCACACTTCTTTCACTGTCAATGTCTATGCGTTACTAACCATTGAAATTTCTTTCATAGAAAAAAATACCCAAAAGCCAAAAAGAAGAAAGGAAAAAAAAAAAGCACAAGAGAATATAAAATAAAATGAAAAGAACCTTAAGATGGCGACGCTAAGAAGCAAAATAAGGGATGTGAAGAGAATGAAGAAAACTTAAACTGGTTATTCTGGTGACCGGCGAATGAAGGTGAAAGGAGAAAAAGGTCGTATTTTTATACTGTGGTCTGTTTTTCTTTTTTCCTTTTGCAGTGAGACCAAGCTTTTACCTGACACGAAGAACAGAAGAAAAGAACGTGAAACTTGAAATCTCGTAACTGCGTCCTACGTCAAAAAAATCCAATCAGACACTGTTCATCTGTACTAATCAATCTATTTCCTTGTCCTTCCTTCTATCTCGCGGTTTTTTTTTATATATATATAATAATTTTCATTTGACGTTAAAGATAAATACTATTAATCAATAAAAAAAAATATAATATATTTTTCTATTTTTTACCGAAGCGGATCCAATATATTTCTAAAATCTATTTAATAATATTTGGGGTGTTTTCATATTCTATTATCGTATATTATGATAAAATAAAAATTTGATATAATTTAAAATTAATTATCATAAAAATAAAGTATTAAAGTATATTTTAATTAGATTCTATTTTAATACTATTTTTATAAGATTATTTGATTAATTTTGGTTTGTCACACAATCTACTTTAATAGATTTTATTTATGTAAGTTATTATGCAAAAAAGTAAGAGTTGTTGGTCACGAACGGTTCCTAGGACGTGGACCCCATCAGGTGGTGGAATTGAAAGCACCACTCACGCACGCATTAGAATAACGTTTACGTGCTTAACATGCCTTGTCTTAGGAATCAACCTAACTATTTTTTTTTATATATATTTTTACTAATACTTTTAATAAATATTTAGTATTTTAAATTTTTAGTGAAATATAAATCTATTTTACCAAATTATTCTTTCATTTGGTAAAAAAAAATCGATTATATTGTTTATGTTAACCAGCTACAACACCTATAAATAAATAAATATAGAATTAAAAAATATACTTTGAAATTTTTCAACGAAGGAACAACCGGATTTTTTTAATTTAATTTTCATGAATGGAACAAAATCATCATAATTGTGATTTTTTATATTGGTTATTAAAAATGGTAATTTTTTATTTAATAACAATGTAAAATACATTATTACTATTAATATACTTAAATTAAATTTAATATTTTTTTCAAAATGATTAAGGTATAAAATAAATTAATTATTTTTACTTTTAATTTATAAGTGAAACATTATATTATACATCGTATTTAGTTCATTTAGTCAAAATTTAACTTGGTACTATTTCTTAAAATAAAATAAAAAAATTTATTCAAGTGGATTTTTTTCATCGTATTTTAGGTATGAAATATTGAATAATTTTATCGTCAGTCAATAATTATAACGTAAAACTTTATTTAAAATACATACGCATAATTTTGTTCAAACCAATGGAGGGTAATCAATTCAAATTTGAATTTAATTAAAAAAATATATTGACTTAATTCAATTAGTTTCATAAATTTTATTTGTTATTCTTGTTATTATTATTATTGACAAAATATAAATGTAATATTTAAGATACTATTAGTGTTTTTTTTTAATATAAAGATTATTTATAATTAGAGTTTAATGATAATGCTTATACTTTAAAGATAATTATTATAATAATTAATAAATTTATCATACATAACAATACATAATTTTTTTCCTCTTATCTTTAACGTCGGTATAATTTAAAGTTTCTTTTTGTGAAATTTTTATAAATGTCAATATCAATTTCGTAAAAGAATAATATTTTCATTTAAATCAATTTAAATTCTAATTAAAAGGATTCGTGATATATATTACAACTAAATTAAAAAGATTATACAAACAAATTAAGTAATAAAGTAATATATAATAAATAGGCAATAGAAAGTTTTGATAATATTATAGATATTATGTAGGTTTTTTTCATTTGACCTACATAATTACTAAAATACAACCATTAATTTGTAAGTAAATTTCTACATTTTGAAAATCTAAAATAATTATACCATTAAAGATGGTCTAAATTATTCACAATATATATATATTACATTGTATTCCAATATTGACATTGAAACTCGATATTTTTTATATTACACTATTTTTTTAACCATTACATTAATCAACATAACAATATATATAAAGAAAATTCTCTAATTTATCTAGACAAATCATTTTTCTATTATACTGTTAATAATGTTTTAAAATCACAATATAAAGTTTACAATGATAGTGATGACAGATAAAATAGTGAAGAAACTCCATGCATGCCAAAAAAATAACTCTCTACATGTACTTTATTAACTTTTACTATTACAATTAACAGCAAATGGAGACAACCAATTACATATCGTTATAAATTAAAACAATATAGAAAATGAGATATTCCATTATATATTGAATTGTATATTATTCTATTAAAAGTTAAATTAGGTTAGTCCTCATGAAATATAATTATTATAGAACTTATTGATTGATCCATGCAGCTCTGGGATTACATTTTCTTCTTCTGTATTTCCCTTCCTGTATTATTTGTAATCTGCAGAAAACCAATTACCTCTAAGGTCAATTAGAGTTGCTAAAACAACCTCTTTTGGTAAGTTTTTTTTTAGAAATTTTAGCCCTTGAATTTATGGTTTTGTTATGGTGTGTTATCGTGATCCCTTTGAAAGTCCTTTTCTTTTTTCAATCTTGATTATAGATTTTGTTTGGAAATGAGATTCCGAATATAAGCCTGTTGGCTACTGTTCATCAGAACATCCATTTGTACTATGTAGATGCTGCGTGGTGAATGTTTAAAGGCCCAAGAACGGATTTTTTTATTAGTTCTCAATAGTGTGTTTTCAATGTACTCTGTTTGCTTGAATTATACACAGTTGTTCCTATTTTACACAAGAATCCTTTTTCTCTATTCTCTGGCTAGGGTTTGTAGAGATAATGTAGAAAAATCTAATGTTAATCACTTTGTTTCTAATTGTGATCGTTGTAGTTTGTTATGTTGTGTTCTGTTTGTGAGCTGTCATGTTTTTTTCTTTGATCATTCAATAAAACATATCTCTTCGAATGAATAAAAAAAAAGAAAAACTCTTCTACCTAATTATTAATTCAAACAGTGTTAGCTTTATGATTTGGTAATCTTCGTCCCAACACCACTTTATCTACTTGTACTCTGTTAGTTAATAACGCCCAATGCACTTTCAAAGGTTTCCCTATCAAGGATATGTTTTTACTTTGTTGAAAATTTCTGCAACCCATAATCAAGAGTGTTTTTATTATTGAGAAGTTCTCAACTATCTTACCTTTTCTCTCAGTTCAATCGACATCGAGCTTGAATGTGGAGAAACATCTCTGCTTATTAGCAAGTGAATGTTTCGTTTTTGTTTTACTTGAAAAATGTTTCAAACCAAGAAAGCTTGTCTCTTGTACTTTTTACTCAAATCATGTTTTAAAAAACTCTACCCTAGAGATGACCACATCAAACTTAGCCATTTATCTTAATTCCTAAAGTTTCCATTGCAAGTACAATGGTAGTGAATTGTGAGTACAGTGAATGGCTTGGTTTCTGGAGTTATCAGTGGATTTGGATTTGGTGCAATTACAGAGAATAAGTCAGAAAAATGTGAACAGTCAGATCATCATCTAACAGCTTAGATTGTGTTGGAATTGAGAATTGTGTACTCTCATTTAACCGTTGTTTGATGGATCAATGATGCGCATTTTCTCAACTTCACCAACTGCTCAGCACCAAATCCAAATCTGCTCTTAACATATTAGACAGCATTCAAAATTTACATTAGACTGCAAGAAGTCCAAGACCACTTAATGCATTTTTCTTTTTTTGTTTCACTTTAAACTTTATTCAACTATATTTAAAAATACAAATACTTATATAAACAAGTATTCAAATGGTGAAATTGGTCAACAGTGATTAAAGTGTGTGAAAATATGATGTTTAAAGATATGTATGTATAGTAAAAATCAGTAGCTAGGGCTTAAATAGTGAATCATAGAAAGAAAGCGTGTTGGGAGTGGGAGAAAGAGAAGTGGTTAAGGAGACCCTTTCTTGAGGGTCCATCATCAACCTGGATTCCCTTTTGGGATGATTGACAGAGGATATGAATTTAGAAAAGGAGAAGTTGTGATGGAAGAAAATCAGAAAGTCCTTTGTACTACTAGTCAGTGAGTGTGATGACTTGGAAAATGTGAGTGCAGCCCAGCTAAGTGGCACATGATAAAGAACCCACTATAGCTATGCCTAGCCTTGTCAAAGGCGCAAATCAAGGAACCAAAACATGACCCAATCAAAAGTCATTGCAACTGGCCTTCATCATTCTAACCAAAGAAACCTTGTGTTCTCATCATTAAAACCATGCTATGCACTACACTTTTTCCAACACCTCACCTAAAAAACACACATCCCTCCAAAACATCCATCAAATTAAACTTCTATTAATACATCCTCTCCATCTTTCATTCACAAAGCATAGAGAAAAAGTACCAGGCTTCGTGCTTGGTTATGGTTCCAGTGTAGAAGAAATTGAACAACATGATCGCAGGTTGTTTCAGCCAACCCAACACCCCTTCTTCGTCAAGCAGCAGTTACTGTTCCCAAGTGCCGCAGAATGTGGTAACATGCATATACCAAACTCAACTATGCAACTCTCCCACTTATCTCACTCTCAGTTGGTCCAAGACCCTTTTCTCTCACTCCTTAACAGTTTCCGCAGGGGATATCTTTTCCATCACAATTTCTCTCAACTCCTCAACCCTCTCCTTCTTCGGAACACGCCACGGTTCAAAATCCTTCCGCCACCGCAAAATCAAGCTCCACTGGAACTTCACGCGCGCAGAGTTCGCACAGAACTCCGCCGAACCCGAATCGCGTTTCTACCTCGCAATCTCCCACAATGGCAAGCTCCAATTCTTCCTAGGCGACCTTCTCCGCGATCTAACTCGGCGGCACAAGAAGGTCGAGGTTAAGGGCAGCAACAACAACCTCGTTGAGCCGGTTCTGCTGTCGAGGAGAGAGCACGTGTTCGGAAGCAGAAGCTACGTGTCACGGGCGGTGTTCATGGGGTCGAAGCACGTGATAGAGATAGAGTGCGGCGGCGGCGGGGGTATGATGCGAGTGAAAGTGGACGGGGAGACGCGGTTGGTGGTGAAACGGTTAGCGTGGAAGTTCCGAGGGTACGAGAAAATATTGATCGACGGAATCGAAGTGGAGTTTTATTGGGATGTGTTGAGTTGGGTGGTTAACGGCGAGAACAACAAGGGTCACGGTGTATTTGTGTTTCAAGTGGGGGACGGAACGGTGTGGCCAGAAATGGTGGGGGCAGAAAAAAAATTGATGAAGAAAAGCGTTTCGGGCTCAAGCGTGTTGCAGTGGGCAGAAGAGAGTAGTGAGTGTGGGAGGACTTCGTCTTCTTCATCGACCAAGTCTTGTGGGAGCAATGCCACTGGCTTCTCTTTGTTGCTCTATGCTTGGACCCTCAATTAATTCATTCATTTCATTTCATTTCTTCTCCATACTAATTCTTTTACCATTGGATTGAAATTGCAATTATTTTGTTCTTATATATGTCTGTATATATATGTATACTCATCTTCTTTTTCTTGTACATTATGGTAACTGTTATCAATATTCAGAAATAAACGTGTACTTCTGATGAAGCTTGTGTTCCGTGTCTGTAAATATAATGATAAAATGCTTATGATTTCAGAATGGATATTTCACATATGTCGTGATTTGAATATAATTTTCCTCGAGACAAGATTTATTGTAAAGTCATACTGTTAATTAATTTAGAAGAAATGTGAAAGGTTGGTAATCATTAATGGGATCTAATTAATATGACCGCCATTAAATATAAATGGAAATAGTGGATTAATTAATTGTGATTGAATATGTTGGTCCCATCCCAATTAAAGGGTTTAGCTGGTGTAAGGGGTTGGGTTTGTGACTTATGAGGCACTTCATCAATAGTTAAACATGGCTGTTGACAATGTCATTGCAGTTCTTTGCTGTATTATTTGTGAATATCTACCAACGTACACAATATAAACAACAAGAATCATCATCACATTTATATTATCTGGTTTAAGCTTTGCTTCATTCCATTCGTAGTCAATGGGTGTTTAATTGTTATCTACCAAGTGGAAGGCTTCAACGGCGGAGGAGACAATGCTTTCAAACTGCGATTTGGTTTCGGACTAGATGATGGCTGTGTTAACCCTATTTATCCGCCTAAAAAGCCTCTTCTCCAAATAAACTTACTTTTATTTAATTAATTCATACCACGTGGACACGCTCCAATGCCAATCCACCTGCATCATTTCCTCTTAATCATGATAGGATTACACAGAGCACAGATAGAACGGACCTCTTCAACATTACCTGTTTTTTTCTTCTCTTTCCTCCAACCATTTTCTAATATTAAAGCAACCTCACTTTCTCATGAAGATATAAAATTATTTTTCAATCAAAGCTTTACTTTTTAAACTTGTTTCAAAGTGTATGTAATCAATTGGTCCAAATTTTATTTGTAGGCTCTTGAAAATTCTTCACATTTGAATTCAAAATCTTCACCAGCTAAAGTGAGATAAAGTATTTTAGGCTGTATACAATAATATTTGGATTCTTTTCTAATGTTTCGACCATTCAGGTTTAATATTTATAGACCCTTTTTAATGCATTATTTATTGATGGGTAAAATTCATATAAGTTTACTAAAATATTGTTAATTTCACTTCTTATTCAGAGAGTGTTGCATAACTTCACTCAATAATAAAACATGTCCAAAAACATCTTCACTTTTCTTCTTTTAACTAAAGAAGAATGATATTGTATTATGTTTAGGGCTATAGGATCTAGGATTTAGAATTTAAGGTTAACTAAAAATGAATAATGTATTAACTAGGTTACTAGAAGAGTATACATGAAAAATATAATATTATTATATTGTTTATTCATTTTTCTGTCTTATAATTATTTTTAGTATTAATTTGATTACAATTTTTTAAGTAAGTTAATATAATAAACAGTGATTAATATATACAAATGCTTTAAAATCGAATCATTAAAAACAAACTTGTGGTTCACAATTTGGGTTTTAATCAATAGTGGGCCCCAGGTATTGAGGTGGAAGATAGAGATGATTGAAATCCATGCTTAATTAGATAATATGGACCAGATTCGTTGTACCTGAGTCTGAAGTGAGTGTGCGTTAGTGAAGTGAGTGAACTCAACTGAACTGAAGAATCAATCCTTCAATCCAATAATCAGCCATGGCAGCAGAACCTACGGGCCCCGTCAAAATCATCGCCGCCGCCGATGACTTCGGCACTCCTCTCAAAGACGCCCTCGTCGCGCACCTCCGCTCCCTCGCCATCGAAGTCGAGGATCTCGGAACCTCTTCCTACTACTCCGCCGGAGCCGAGGTCGGTCGCCGAGTCTCCCAATCCTCCTCCGTCCGCGGCCTCGTCGCCTGCGGAACCGGCGCCGGCGTCTCCATCTTCGCCAACAAATTCCCCGGCGTCTACGCGGCCACCTGCCTCACGCCCTTGGACGCCGTCAACGCCCGATCGATCAACAACTCCAACGTCCTCGCCGTCTCCGGCAAGCACACCTCGCCGGAGGCCGCAATCGAGATCCTGGAGGCGTGGCTGAAGACGCCGTTTAAGTCGGCGTGCCCCGCGAACGACGGCGAGCCTTGGCCGCAGGAGATCCAGAGGTTTCTGGACCAGTCGCTCGTGGAGATGCCGGAGATCGGGAAAGATGGCCCGTACGAGACGTGCGCGGTGTGCTGTCTGGTGAAGAACCGGGAACTGAACCCGATCGATTTGATTCCGGGCGGATCGATGAAGATCCTGAGAGAGAGTCCGACGTCAGCGTTCGTGAGTTTCAAGGCCGGGAGCGTGGAGCCCGCGCACCACCATACATTCGGACACGATTTGGTGGTGATTGAAGGGAAGAAGAGCGTTTGGAATCTGACGAAGGAAGAGAGGTACGATCTGACGGTTGGGGATTACTTATTCACTCCCCCAGGTGATGTGCATAGGGTTAAGTATTACGAGGACACCCAATTTTTCATCAAGTGGGATGGGCATTGGGATATGTTCTTCGATGAGGATCTCGACACTGCCAATAAAGCCATTGATAAGGAGTTAGCTTCAACTAACTCAACTTCTTAATCTCTTCTATTTCCACCCTCTTATCATCTTCTTCTCTGTGCCTTCTATTCTGTTCCTCAATAAGCTCCTCTATTTACTATCTCTCTTAAGGATCTTGTTCAGGTTCTGTGTTTCATCAAAATCTGCTATCTTTTAATGCTTACAACAACACAATTCAGCCATGAAAGTGAACTACAATCTCATTCAATTCAATTGAGTATTGCAAATTGTAAAAAGTGGATATATGATGTAACTCACTCCAACAAAACTGGTTTAGTGAGGTTTGCAAACCTCGTTTCTAGTCATGGTGAATCTCTAACACACATTAATATTTGTTGTGAATCCGACACTCCCTCTTAATGGTATGATTAAACCTAATAAAATTTATAAGCTTAGTTGTTAGGATTGAATTAGGTTTACGTCAATCAATACTATCCAAAGCCAAAACATATTAAACTACTTAGTATTAATTGAGACACAACCATGAGCATTCACAGTTTTCTTAGACTAAAATAATAAAATATGATATTACAAGGATTAATCTGAAAATTTAAAATTTATAAACAATAAACTAAATAATATTTTTTTTAGAAAATAAAATCACCTAAACTATAAGTACTCACATTATTGGAGGATATTTCTCATTTGAAACTTGTCACTCTAAGTACCCTGTTGGCCACTTAATTTGATTTTTATAAATTTTGTTAAGAAAATAAGTTGGTTTAGATACCTATAACATTATGTTTTATTCGTTTAAGAAGTTTAAGAGAATATTAAGAATCACTTAAAAGTTTCAATTGAGGAGTGAATTTGATAGAGTAAAAAAAAAAAAAGTAAAAAAAGAAAAAATAAAATTATTTAGATTAAAAAAAAAAAGAATAATACTATTTATTATTAATAATTTTTATAATTATTTAAGTATTATTTAAAAATAATTATTATTATTATAATAAAAAAACAAAAAATAAATATAATTTAAATTTTATTATTAATAAAAATATTAGTTATTTATAATTTATTAGTATAATAAAAAATACAAATTAAATATTATTCTTAATATATATTTTTAATTATTTTTTATTTATTATTGTTATAATGAAAAAAAAATATTATTTTATTATTTATAATAATATTTCTTAATTTACTATTATTATATTAAAATATAAATAAATAATTATTTTTAATTTTATTTAGTATTTATTATTATATTAATTATTTATTATTATTATTATTATAATATAAAAAATATATTAATAATTTTAATATTATAATCGATTATATTTTTCACTAAATTTGATTATATAAAATAATATTATAATATTCTGTATTCTTTCTTTACTTTTCTTCTCTAAACAGCGTGAATTGAGCTAAATTTTTTCTGTATCTTGGGATACCATCAAAGTGAAAAAATGTTATTTAAACCTGATATAATCTCGATCTCCAAATTATTTAACATTTTTAATTGTATAAATAAGCATTTGTCTTGTATAACTAAAATGCTTGTTAGACTCAAGCAAATAATCAGCAATATTGGGTCTTGAAAACCAAGATATTAGAAGTTTAGAAGCCCAACATCTAAGCCTTGGGCCCGGATATCGCTTAATCGAATTGATACGCAGACGGGTTTGCATTTCTCAATTTTGTTGCTACAGGGTCCTCAAGAGCCAATGGAGCATCTATAAACGAAAGTAGTTAAAGTTTTATGGTAAGAAAAGAGGATAGTTAAATTTTAAGATATTATTAAAGTAATTTTAGTCAAGAGTAATTTGAATGAATGGATGAATTTTCAACTTCTAATTGGTTACTTTTGCAATAATACAGTTGCTTTAGACAAATAACAAAAAAAAATAGGTTAAGTTATTTGCGGGAAATTTAGGGCTTTGTCAGCATGAGGCTTGGTTAAGTCAAACTTATTTATTAAACAAGTAGTATAAATTATATATTCAAATCCTATTTAATTGAAAATGTCAAAATTGGTAAAGTTTTTTTATAGCCTTTTTAGGACTAACTGAATCAATTTTTGATTCACAGAAATGTTATTTGTAGCCATTACCTTTTTTCAAAGACATCAAAGTTGGACTCACTACTTCTTTCAATCAACATTCAAACTTTGATTTGTCATACCAAATACTAGTCTCTTCTTATAAACCTAATAAACTAACTCATTTAAATAATTAATAATATACAAGTTATTTATTTATTATTATTAGTTTTAATAAAAATATACAAAATCATCATTATATAGCTTAATATTTCAATTAAATTAAAATCATTTACATGTGATCTGTACACAGAAGGAAATATAGTTTCTTCCTTTGTATATTCATGTTGAAAACCAGCACACCAGAATCTGTGAGTAAGAAAGTACTTCACCCATTAGTCAATAAACAATGTCTTTATTCTAATCTTAATCCATGTTTATCATGTCATTTCAGATGAAGATTAACTTATTCAGTACCAAGACCCAAAATAATACAACTTTTCTTTATGTTTTAGGACCGTGCCAGAAAAAGATTCCTATATACAAATCTTAAACACCACGCTGCAAAGTGGAACACTCCATTAGATAGATTAAGAAAGTTCTTAAACCAGTTGCTAGTTGCTGCAATGAAACTGCAGATTAAACAAATTAATAAAACTCACAAAGTACCACCCACACGCACACTCAATCAATATGCTAATCAAATCAAAGCATCTGATTATCACAAGAAACTAAATATTGAATCAACATAAAAATTATTTTTTTCAGTGTCTCTATTGCTTTGTTTGTTTGATTCTGTGGAATTATATTCTCTTTGTTTGAAAGATCTTAGAATTTGGAACCATTGATTACTATTTTATCATATTAACCTTTAGTAATAGCTATTGTTTGGTCTCAAAAGTGTTGTTCTACGACCACAGGGAACTTTTGAAGAATCAAAAAAGGGTTTTGCAGGTACAGACAAGTAGTGAGTACAAAGACCAGAAACAAAACTAGTTTGAGGGGTGGTGAGTTTTTCTTTTATCAGAAATAATATTCTTTTAGAAATCCATGCAAGAGATTGGTGGAAATCTTTCAATTGAACAAGACTTTGATGGTAGCCATGATGATTAAAAGAGGGTACTTGAGTTGAATACTAAAAAGGGGAAGTTTTTACGTGGAATAAACAAAGCCAATACGTCCAAAAAGATCATATCCAGAAGAGTAGGGGAAAAAGAAGTTGTAGCCTTTATCTTTAGCCGAATAATAATTATTGAAAAGGTACCCATTATTAGAGATGATTTTAAAATCTAAATTAACTTTTCCAAAAAATGAATACATTAATATAAATTTAAATATTTAAAATTTATTCACATAATGTAAAAAGTAATTATAGGTCTAACTCATCCTAAAATCAATTCATAAGATGAAGTTTATACCTCATTATATATTATAATTTGACTCCTTTCAAGTCGAAGAGTCATTTTCAACTTGAACGTGACTCGTTAATAGGTGACCCAATTTAGGTTCAACTATTTTATTAATTAAGGTTCAGTATATTAATCAGACTTCGATATCATGTACAAAGTTATTATGAGTTTAATTCATTTCCAAAACTGACTCAGAAGATGACATCTCACTTATATATATTATATATATTATAGTTGAGTCTCTTTTTAATAAATGGGAGATTTTCCAACATATCCTTAAAAAAAATATAGGTTTTTGAGTTTGTTTACGTATTTATTTCCGTGTTGTGGTAGTGAATAAAAGTAGATAGATGCGTACCTAACTTGCTTTTTGGGGACCCCATTTTGGCTTTTGGCTCTTGGGAATTGGCAGAACCAAACAGGGAATGAGTATGTGTGCATGTTTGTGGAGTGGACATAACAAACGTACGTTCGTACCCCAAACAACACATGATGTGGGGATGGAGCAGACAACGTTTTAAATATAAAGAAGTTTAGGTCCAAACAAGTTTTGAAAACTTATTACGTATCTTAAATATCACATGAAGGTTGGTGTTGGAAATTCCACAACAATATCACAATCTTTAAATGTTTTTTTTTTTCATTTCAAATATTAGACATGAGAAATTCTCTTGAAATAGAACATGGTTTGGTTTGGAATTACGAACCCAATAAAGAGAGTAGAAAGTTGTTGCATTTGAAATGAGATGATAAGATAGAGAAGAGATAGGTTTGGTGGAAGTGATTTTATGAGTGTGTGAGTTGATGCAGAGAGAACCACAAAGTTTTAGATAAAGATGCAGATCGTGATTCTAATCTCTAATCTTTGGGTGGGGTGGGGGCGTGTTTGGACAGTTTGTTTGGCTGACTTGGAAAGCACTTCTTTTGCGTACACTTTCCGTATTTAATTTCATTTTCATAAGCTTTTCATTTTCTTCTACGTCCTTTATTCCAAACACCGTCTTCAACTCATCACCTGTTTCCTTCAATCACCAAACTTAAAAAAGAGAAATTAAATTATAATAATTTATGTTATTTTTATCACATATTTTTTTTAAATAATATTTTTAAATCCAATAAATAATAAAAATAATATTATAAAACCAGTTACGTACTACTGTACTTTGAAAAGTATTATATAACT
Organism: Macrotyloma uniflorum; assembly: GCA_016859785.1. Lineage (NCBI taxonomy): Eukaryota > Viridiplantae > Streptophyta > Magnoliopsida > Fabales > Fabaceae > Macrotyloma > Macrotyloma uniflorum. The sequence goes on from BDMB01000024.1 coordinate 1,905,535, forward strand.
AACACAACTCAAATTAAAATTGTTTTGTCGATACGTTCTTTATAGAAAATTATTAAAAAAATAATAATAATAAATTTTAAATTAATTAGTACATGATAATTTATAAAAAATAATTTTAATTTATAGAAGATTGATTTGAACTTATAAATAAATTATTTATAGAAAAAAAATATTGAAAGAGTGTGAATGGTTGGTCTATGACGGCAAAAGTGAGGCGTGGATTCCAAATTTCAACGTCAACAATGTGAATCAAGTTTAAATTCATTACACATATTTACAATAACATAAACGAGAGGTAAAAACCCGAATATACCCAACTTCAACTTCACTTTTCTCATAAAAAAATCTAAATTCCAATTCCATGAAAATCTAAATTTCAATTCCATCCTCTTATTATTATTATTAAAGATTAAGTTAAGAGAAAGTCAACTATATGGATAAAAAATATTTAATTTAATCAAAATTATATATAAATGAAATTGTATTTTCATAATACAATTTATCTAAATATATTATAAAATTTTATTTATTTTAGTAATAAAAATAAATAAAAATCTATATTTATTTAAGTAAAAAGTGATTATAATATTTAATTTATTTTTAAAACTGATTTAAAAAATAAAATTTACTGTAAATATTATTTTTAATATTTCACCCGATTTATTTGATAAAACTTATTAGATAATATCTATTCGATAAAATTTATCAAAAATATTATAAATACAAAATAAATTTTAAATATAATTTTTTTTCTCATTTCTAAATAATATTTTTAAAAATATATTATTGATTTAAATATAAGAGTTTAATCATATTAAAATTAATTAAAGATATCATATACTAATAAAAAATATTTTAAATTTTTTCGAAGAAACTTAGAATTAGACATGGAGAAAGTTGTAATGAAAAGAACATAATTGTGTGTGTCCATGTGGTCGTGCCTGCCAATGAATGCACCCTGACCTCCAAACACACCACATTCCTATTTCTCTTCATTCATCAAAAAACAAAAAAACAAAAACTTTTTTTTCTTTTTTTCGTCTTTTTAGTGTTTTCTATATATAAATTGGTCATTTTACTCAAACAACCAATTTTCCTATTCATTCTATCTAATATAAGAATTAAATAATATGTCTTCACAAAAAGAAATAGGTCAAATATTAAAATAAATATTTTAAATTTTGAATAGATTAACTTGCCAAGATGAGGTCAATTTTTTAATTTTAATTGTAATTAGTAAAAGTTAATGACATTGTTTGGCTTTGTCAATTACCTCAACAATTACTTAATTAGGTTTATTTTCAAAATAAATGAGTTTATTTTCCTCTTGAGCATTAAATATTCTTTAAATGTTATTTAATTTGTTAGGAAGGAATAAATGTGAAAACATTATCATCACTTATTATTACTTTTGCTTCTCATTTTCAAAACTCATAAAGAAATGTTACACTTGTAAGGTACATAAAATTTTTATCCTTCGATTAGGTCAAATTTTCTTTTGACTCTTCTCTTCTAAAACAAAAAAAAAAAAAAACATGTTCCAGAAGACACCTACTTTGTAATTTTTCTTTTTTTCTGGATAACGATGAATCAGAAAACAAGAAAAAATAACTTTTTTTATTTTCTCCAGTAGATGTTCCTTTCGAAAATAATATTCATATAATTTTTTTTCTATTGATAGTCGATTTAGTAAATAAATTTATTTCAATCTATCAATTCTTTAAAGAATATTTCATTTTTCTTTACATTTTAAAAACTACACTGAGTAATGAAACTTTGTTACATCCACTTATAAATATAAAAGACAAAATTTAAAACATATTTTGTATTCAACTAAAATCAATAATGTAAACAGAATCTGGAAATTAAAACTTTCTAAATATTTAAATGTTTAACTTATACGAGTTAATTAATTTTTTTAATTATTGTAATTATTTATTATATTTTATTCTCTTTTTTTTTCATATTATTTCTATTAAAACAAATTTTTAAAAGGTTTAAATTATAATTTGATAGTTATAGAAATTTATTTTGGTACGATGGATAGATTTCAAATTTGTAATATCTAGGAAATATAATGCGATAGGTATAAATATCTGAAGTTTAAATTTTGAATAAAAAAAGGTATTTTATATGAATGAGATAATTAGAAATGTTTTGTGATATAAATTATATTATATGGATCTCTAAATAATTAATTTTCTTAAATGTTAATTTATTCATTTAAATAATTATGTCTTGTTTTAAATTGTGATCATCATGCTATAAATTATATTTAAATAAATATTCCTTTATCACGAAAGATGCACAATAATAGAAGATGAAACTTATTTTAATTTTTCTTATATAATACTTTTAAAGTTGGAATACATTTGATACTTAAGAAAAAAAAATAATGTTTAATATTAACGTAATTAGATTATTATGTATTTAATAGTTTTAGTAACATGGTGTGATAAAACTTAAATTATTTCATTTTTCATGATTTTAGTATAATATTTAAAAATAATTTATAATTTTAGTTAAATATTTAATTTTGCATATGTTTAAATTTGCTACATTTAAATAATTAAAATAATTTTTACAATACTTTAAATAAATATAGTAAGTATAACGTTAATTAGTCTAAAAAATATGTAAAAAATTGAAGATTAAATCAAATTTACATAGTTTATAAAATATATGAATTAAAATAGTAAAACATAAAGGATTTTAAATTTATGCATTTGAATTTTTTCTTAAATCTATAACAAAAGAAGAAAATATATTATTAATATAATTATATTGGGTCAAATAAAATTCAATGTCATACACGTGGATTTGAAAGAAAAAAAAGAAGAAAATTTTGTTTATTATATAATGTACCATCGTGGTGGGTGGCTCCATAATCCAAACACTCTAATGTTGCTCTCCTGTCATGTCTCTTCTTCTTCTATTATAATATTATTATTATTATTATTATTTAATCCTATTAAAAAGAGCTATCATAAATTAAATTTCTATAAAAAGTAGTTGTGGAAATAGATTTAACTTAATAAATTTTAATATTTTTAATAAAAATTAGATTAAGTTAAATAATTATTTTCTTAATTAAACTGATTAATTTTTTCAGTCTATTTAATATTTATGAATGAATTTGTTTTATAAAATAAAGTTTTTGAAAACAATAATAATATTTTATTGATATGTATTATAATTTATTTATAAAATTAAAATTAAATTTACTAATATATTTAAAAATTAAAAATATATATTAATTTTAAAATTTTTAATTTTATAAAATAAAATAGTTTACTAATTCGACGCAAGATGAAACCGTAAAATAGGAACTGATATATCCTTTAGAGTTTTCAGTGTTGAAGGTAATATGTATAAATTCGTTTATTTCAAAAATTAGAGATTTGTTTTTTATTCTTTTAATTTAATAATTAAAATAAATTACTATGATAAATTAAGAGACAATATATATATATATATATATATATATATATATATATATATATATATA